>JAEIGR010000050.1:600000-1139277 GCA_018904305.1 Scaptomyza montana | reverse complement strand
TCAGTCTGGCCAAGGCTCGCGTTACAAGAAATATTTATATTTGCTGAAACACAATTGCTAACTGGAGGTAAAGTTCATCAGCGTCATAATGCAAAAGGTCGCGTCACCGATCTAACTGGGTGATCTGGGTTGGCGAGTGGATTGTCACCGCACTCCTACCACAAGCCTCAGTTACTACTCTTTCCAAGCCCAGGTGATTACCGTAGGCTGGCAAACTACCATTAAGACGCGCTACTAGAATGCCTGGGCGATTTGGGCTGGCGGGTGGATTGTCACCGCACCCCTACCGCAAAGTCCACAGGTTTCTCTTCTTTATCCAAGCTGAGGCGAACGCCATCAGCTGGCGAAGCACTTTATAACGCGAATCGAAACGACTCGATCTAATAATAGACACACGTGGTTTTGGGGTTAGGGTACTTCAGTCTTTCGAACCTTTATTTCGATACGCCTTCCTTAGACGTTCTATATTATGCTTACTTTATTCTTGGCTGTAATATATATGTCCGCTTGATATATCTCCCTATATGCCTACGCTTTCGTTCCGTTTTCGCTTTCGTCAATTGTACTTGGCAACCGTTTGCTCTTGCCCTTAATCAATTATTCCGCCGACACGTCTACACGCCTTTGACCCGAATTTCTAACTACCTCGCCGGTCGCGTGCTCAGCCCGAGCGCGCCTTCCTTCTTCGCGTGGGTCGCGATTGTGGATCGTGGGTCGTGAGAGCGCACGCACCCTTCGATCATCTTTCGCCGATCTGGCCGTTCGAATATTCTGTTAAGTTGCTTGAGCCGAAATGTTATTAAAAGCTAATGAATGTAATTGTAACATGGTAAACTATAATATGATAAAGAATGAATGATTGTAATGTTAATGTTTGGCAAGTTGTTAATTACTCTTAATAACTAATAAATTATAATATAAGGGTGAGAACGACTTCTTCTCATTTGTACTTCATGTCCTTAGCTTCATTAAATGACAATATATTCTTTAATAATAAATTGTGAGGGAGGCTAATGTTGGCCTACCTCACACCCCCCCCTTTCTTCGTGATCGCGACGTTACCGTCGCGGTGTCGTGTCACGGCGAACGTATCCGCTCCTACCCTGATCGTGAAACGGCTGCGTCGGCTCCTAGGGACTCTGCTTCGTAGCTCCGCATCAATGACCGGAATGGCGGCCCGTGTCAGAATTCTATCGTTAGGGTAAACGTTCCAACTCGACGGTATTGACATCCAGACCATCGGGTTGTGTGCGGGTGGGTTCCGCTGACATCCCGAGTGGTTGTCCTCCTCGCCCAACTCCGAGTCTAGTCCTTCTTCCCATCCATCAATCCCTTCAAACGTCTGTGGGCTGTCCAACTCGGTAAATGCTTCCTCCAGGTCATCTTCCTTTTGCTGATCCTCCCAATTTTCATCCTTTGCGTCGCCTGTTGTTTTTGGCGTTTTGCCTTGCTCGACCATATCGTTTTCCGGTGGCGTGGGTGATTCCAACGCCTTGCTGCGTGCTTCCGTCTTGTTACCCTCTTCAGTGCCTTCGTTCGGTAGGGTGTCCGCCCCTTCTTCCAATGCTTGAAGGTTTGGAGGCGAGGCCGGCTCCTCGACGTATGGTTGTGGTGCTCGTGCATTTGGCGCCTCTATGACCACCGTCGTTATCTCCACCGTCTGTACGATGACTGCGCCGTCTACTGTGATCACCGCAGATTTATTCCTTATAAACATTGTATGTTTGAACGATGTAGGAGACGTCTCTCTTTCCCTTTGCTCATATCGGGGGTGGTTCCGCCGTGGGTCACGCGACTGCTGCTGCGATCTTGGATCTGGGTCTGATACCTCCGAGCGATCGCTATCTTCTGCGTCTTCCACATGAGCTTCCGCGTATTTTCCGTAGACGCCGTCTTCATACTCTCGTCGGATGGTGGTGTCAGAGTCCTCGTCGCTGCTGAGGGTGATGATGCTGTCCATTCTTCGCAATTAACCTTTAATATAAATTGTTGTAAGTTCGGTGATTAACGGTGTTTATATAAAATGGTTAGTTAGTTAGTTAGTTAGTTTTTTTTTTTTTTTTTTTTTTTTTTTTTTTTAAACTCGTTTTCCGATTCAATTCCAGCCTTTTAAAACGGGGAGCGGCTCACTTCGGGATCTTCTTCTTCTCGATGGAATGGTTTTAGTTGCCCTATGCTGGCGATTCTGCTCTTCCGTTCCCCCTCTTTCACCAAACGCACGACGTTCGGTGATACGAAATTTTTAACGCGGAACGGGCCGTCGTATTTCGGGGCTAACTTTGCCGCGAATCCGTCGCTAGCCTTGGATAGCTGGTGTGTTCTTAATAAGACTAAATCGTTGATGGTGGGTCGCCATTCCCTCCGCCTTAGGTTATAGTTCCTCCCTTGGTCTTTCGAAGCCCGTTGTTGGTTGCTTTGGACTATTTTGAATACTTCTTGCATTCGATCTGCTTTTTCCTCCGGTGTTTGTGCTGTACTTCCCGTACCCGGCGTTTTCTCATCGTATAACGTTGCTGGCAGACGAGGTTCCCTTCCCTGCATCAAGAACGCTGGGGAAAATCCTGTTGAATCTGCAATGCTCGAGTTGACGGCTAAAGAGATTTCGGGTATTAGTTCATCCCACGAACTTTGACTTCCGGAAATGAATTGTGCTATCATAGTTTTCACCGTCCTATTTGCTCTCTCTGTCGGGTTTTCCTGTGGGCAGTACGGGGCTGTATATTCCACCTCTACGCCTAGCGAATTCAAAAATGCCTTGAAGTTTCGACTCGTGAACTGCACTCCGTTGTCACACACGAATCTCTTTGGTACTCCGAAACGGCATAAGATTCGCTCGCGAAATGCTCTTTGTAGTGTTGCTGCCGTCGCTCGTCTCAAGGGGACCAGTTCCACCCATTTCGTGAATGCGTCGTGAAACACCAAAAGCATCGTGTTACCCTGTTTTGAGCGTGGCAAAGGGCCCACGAAGTCCGCGCACAGGATGGCCATCGGCTCTGCCACCTGGCGGGTTAGCATTTGTCCGGCTGGCTTCCTCTGCTCCGATTTGAATATCTGACATCTCTCGCAGCACTTAACGTACCTGGCTGCATCACGAAACATTCCCGGCCAGTAGTAACGCTGTGATAACCTCATAATCGTCTTGCGAATTCCTTGGTGACCTGCCGTCGGCGCGTCGTGGCACTCTTTAAGCACTCGCGTCCTTTGTACTTCGTCGACACAGAGCTTCCATGGGATGTAATCCTCATCGTCCGCGCGATAGCCTAAGTGCCGATATAACTGTCCATTTTCCTCGACGAAGTCCGCATACTTGGTTGGTTCCTTGGCGACTTTATCCTTCATTCCTTGAATCCACTTTCCTGGTAATTGTTGAACCACGGCTTGCTGGAGTTTCTCTAACGGGTCTCGAGACAACGCGTCTGCCACCACGTTGAGTTTGCCTTTCCGATACCGTACGTCGAACTGGTATTGCTGGAGCTCTAACGCCCAGCGCGCGATCCTTCCCGACGGGCTCTCTATGGAATCCAACCACTTTAGCGCCATATGATCCGTGATTACATCGAAACGATATCCCTCCAGATAACATTTTAACTTCCGGATCGACCACACTATTGCCAGGCACTCTTTTTCTGTCGCCGAGTAATTTTCTTCTGCTTTCGACAACTTACGACTCGCGTACGCTATGACTCGCTCCTGCTGGTCGATAGTTTGCGTTAGCACTGCTCCGATCGCCGTAATCGCTTGCATCCGTTTGTAGTGTAAACTTCTCAGCGAAATCCGGACATGCCAGGACAGGAGCGGTCGTCAGACAGTGTTTGAGATTGTCTAATGCCGCCTGCTGTTCCGTGTTCCACGACCACTTTCGGGATTTTTTTAACAAACTTGTCATCGGCTGCACTACCGTCGTAAAGTTAGGCACGAATCGCTGATACCACGATGCCATGCCTAAGCACCGTCTGAGCTCCTTCAAGTTTGCTGGGGCCTTCAAGTTGTTAATCGCTTCCACCTCCGACGGGTCAGTCTGGATTCCCTCGTCACTCACTAAATGTCCCAGGTACACTAGCTTCCTCTGGAAGAACGAACACTTCTTCCTGTTCAGCTTCAAATTTGCTGCCCTCAGCCGACGAAAAACTTCCTTTAGGTTTGCCGTATGCTGCTCCTTCGTCTCGCTGATCACTATGATATCGTCTAAGTAGGCGAACGCATGGGGTTCCATCTCCGGGCCGATTACTGTGTCCAATGCTCTTTGAAATGTCGCACCCGCCGAATGCAAACCAAACGGCATGACTCGCCACTGGAACAATCCTCGGCCGGGTACCGTAAACGCCGTGCATTCCCGGCTATCCGCTGCCATTGGAATTTGCCAATATCCGTGTTTTAAATCTAACGTAGATATGTAACGCGCGTGCCTCAGCCTTTCCAAGATATGGTTTATTCTGGGCACTGGGTACGCGTCGGGTATTGAATGTGCGTTGAGCTGGCGGTAGTCAATACACATTCGCCATTCATTTGTCTTTTTACGAACGAGCACTATAGGCGCACTGTGAGGACTCCTGGAAGGCTCTATTGCACCGGCTTCTATCAGTTCGTTCACTTGATCGTCGATAACTCGCTGCATAGCTGGGTTCTTGGGATAATACCTCTGTTTTATTGGCTTATCATCCCTCATCACAATCCGATGCTCGGCTATATTAGACACGCCTTTGAGTCCTTCGAAAAGTGCTAACTCCGTCTCCAAGAATTCCTGTAACGCCGGCTCCAGATCTGCTGGCCATTCCAACCCTCCTTCTGTTAATGCACTCGGTTGCATCCCTGACTTCGCTTTCCCCGTGCCAGATAATCCTGCCTTTGGATCCTCGTCTCCCTCCACATGTGCCCTGCCCATGGGATGCCTTTCGCCTTTCCTCGGATTTTCCTGTTGTATTGGAAGCGCAGTGCGCGCCGGGCTCGTTGGGTTAAGCTTTTCTTTGCCTGGATCTTCCAGCCGACCTAGTAGAGACTCCTTGGCGCCCGGCGCCATCTCCTGATTTTCCTCTCGCTTAGCTTTCACGGCGTCAACCACCTTGGGTGCCCCTGGTACATCTCTTTGTTCTTTCCTTTCGCTGCCGTCCATTTTGCCTTTCTTCCTTGTTATCCTATCCACGGTGGTACTGCCAACCCCCGGGGTTGGTTCCTCCACCACTTCGAGAACAAGGTTCGCTTTTCCGCATTGGATTTTCGTACCCATCCTGCACAGAAAGTCCATACCTAAAATCACGTTGTCCAACATAGACGGCATAACGAGCATATCTATCGTCGCCTCGTCTCCTGCTAATCCAACCTTTACCCGCAATATCTTTTCTATGGTTATGCTTGAACCATCCGCTAAGCGCGCCTTAGCATCCGCTGCTAGTAACTTCCCTTCGTCTGCCACCTTTCGAAAAAACCCTTCGCTCACAAAACTCCTGGTGGCCCCTGTGTCAACTGTCGCCTTCGCTACGTACCTCCCAACCTTAATAGTAGCGACTATACGACTGTCCTGGACACTCAGTGGGTACTCTAATTTTGGGAACGACTCACACCGGCGCCCATCCGATCCCACTCCGGATGCCGCCGCTCCTCGTTTCCCGGCTGTTTCTGACAACACTCTGCGCTGTTCACCCCCTGTGTACCACACGATCTGCAGAACAGTACTCGCGGATTGGGGCATTCTCTAGCAAAATGCCCACCCTGCGAACACTTATAGCACACGCGTCTCCCGTCGTAGGGTCTACACTGCTCGTGACCGATCCCACCGTTTGGATTCCCCCTTACAGGACTGGTCTGTTGTACAGGCGTCGGATTTTTAAACGGGTTGCTTCGGGTGACGGGAATGCCTGTCCCCCCTGTCGCGCCATGATCTTTAACGCCTAACCCCTGACTACCCTCTGCTTCCCTGCGGCTCTGATTTCGGACGTTTTCGAATTCGGCGGCCATCTGCGTTAGCTGCCCCAATGTCACGAAATCTCTTCTGCGGATATATAATCTATACTCCGGCGCTAGGTTTTCATAAATTCTATCCAACTCTTGTGCTGACCCATATCCTGCGTGATACATAAGTCCCCTAAGGTCAATTAAATAGTCTTTGTACCCTTCGCCACTACGCTGCCGGCGAGCTCTGATTTCGTCTTCCAGCCTCTGGAAGTACCTTGGGGGCAAGAAAAATTCCAAGAATTCTTTCTTGAAAGTGGCCCACGTCGTATCTCTTAGTCGACTGGTTGTGAACCAGAGTGCCGCCTTATCTGTCAATGCTTCGCTCATAACCTTGGCCACACGATCTAGACTAACCTCGTGGGATATCGCCCGTTCTTCAATCGCTCCTAGAAATGTGAGTGGGTCGGTGCATCCGTTAAACCTGATTCCCCACCTGCGAACTAGCTCAGGGACGAACATATATTGTCTATGACTGCCAAACTCCGCGTCGCCGGCTCCCACACTCGGTCTGTAGTCCACCTGCCCCACCTGGGTACTATTCACAGGGGGGTTTACAGGTGGCACCACATGTATACCAGGTGAGGATTCAATCCTTATCTTCTGCTCACTGGGCGGCATATATTGTGTGTGGCTTTGCAGCGGAAACAACCCCCCGGGTGACCCCGACAGTGTCAGCAGGTCAGATTCTGATTTTTGGCGCGTTCGTGGTTCTGCGGCGGAAAGGCCGGGCGATTCTTGGGTCTTGGCAAACCTCGACTCCCATTCCGTCAAACGTGTCCGCGTCCCCAAATTATGGGTCCCTTCCTTTATAAAGGTACATACCCGTTTCCGCAACTCTTCTACCTTTCCGAGTTTGTCCAGGCCGAGTTCGTGCGCAATCTTCTCCAAGTCCTCCTTTCGGCAGTGGTACACCCATCGCACGCCTACGCCTGGGTTACTGCAGTTCTCTAACTCTGTGCTCTCGCGTTCACTCATGGCTGGTTCGGGTATATTATTTGCTCCTGGTTGTAATTCGGTTTTGTTAGGTTTATTTAGATTTTATTTCGTCAAGACCCTCTTTTTTTTTCGTTTAACTTTATTTAATTTTCCACCGTTTTTTTTTTTTTTTTTTTTTATTTATATATATTTTTATTATTATTATTATATAGTTTTTTTTTTCTTTTTAATTATTCATTAAAATGTTTTTTTTTTTTTTTTTTTTTTTTTAATTTATGTACTTATATTTATGTATTTATTTATTAATTTATATATATTTTTATTATTATTATTATTATTATTAATTATTAATTTATTTAATTTTTATTCCACTTCGCGGTTGCACTCATCCCACTGCTCACATTTATTTTCCCATCACTCTTGTCCCACTGTTCAGTTTTGCTTTCCCGATTGTTCTCGTCCCACTGTTCGCTATTTGCCGTTGCCAAAAAAACCACTTCACTTTTTGATAATTTGATGCGTGCTGTACTTGGCTTGTCGACGCGCGCGTTATGCCGTTAGGTGATCGGCTCGTCCACTTCACCATCAACTTCGCTGCGCCGCGACTTGTTACCAACCACTGGCACTTAAACAAATTCCGCTATGCAATCGGTGCGCACGCTTCCACCGTCACTTTCGTTGCGCCGCAAATGGCCCGACTTAATCGCTTGCTTTGCACGATCCCGTTTGTTTAATCGGTGCGCCCGTTTCGACCGTCAACTTCTTTGCGCCACGACAATTGCGCAAAAGAAGATTCTCGAATGATTCCGTTTTTTTTTCCTTGTTTTATGCACGTGCAGTAAAACAGTGTATGACCGGGTATACACGAATTCACGACTTTCGAACTTTCAAGTATTGCTTCTGGGGTCTTTATTCCCGATTTGCTCTACTCCTCTTTAGCTTAGGTCCCTGCTCGGGCGCCACTTGTAAAGTGGTGATTTTGAGCCGAGGTACAGATCTCAGTCTGGCCAAGGCTCGCGTTACAAGAAATATTTATATTTGCTGAAACACAATTGCTAACTGGAGGTAAAGTTCATCAGCGTCATAATGCAAAAGGTCGCGTCACCGATCTAACTGGGTGATCTGGGTTGGCGAGTGGATTGTCACCGCACTCCTACCACAAGCCTCAGTTACTACTCTTTCCAAGCCCAGGTGATTACCGTAGGCTGGTAAACTACCATTAAGACGCGCTACTAGAATGCCTGGGCGATTTGGGCTGGCGGGTGGATTGTCACCGCACCCCTACCGCAAAGTCCACAGGTTTCTCTTCTTTATCCAAGCTGAGGCGAACGCCATCAGCTGGCGAAGCACTTTATAACGCGAATCGAAACGACTCGATCTAATAATAGACACACGTGGTTTTGGGGTTAGGGTACTTCAGTCTTTCGAACCTTTATTTCGATACGCCTTCCTTAGACGTTCTATATTATGCTTACTTTATTCTTGGCTGTAATATATATGTCCGCTTGATATATCTCCCTATATACCTACGCTTTCGTTCCGTTTTCGCTTTCGTCAATTGTACTTGGCAACCGTTTGCTCTTGCCCTTAATCAATTATTCCGCCGACACGTCTACACGCCTTTGACCCGAATTTCTAACTACCTCGCCGGTCGCGTGCTCAGCCCGAGCGCGCCTTCCTTCTTCGCGTGGGTCGCGATTGTGGATCGTGGGTCGTGAGAGCGCACGCACCCTTCGATCATCTTTCGCCGATCTGGCCGTTCGAATATTCTGTTAAGTTGCTTGAGCCGAAATGTTATTAAAAGCTAATGAATGTAATTGTAACATGGTAAACTATAATATGATAAAGAATGAATGATTGTAATGTTAATGTTTGGCAAGTTGTTAATTACTCTTAATAACTAATAAATTATAATATAAGGGTGAGAACGACTTCTTCTCATTTGTACTTCATGTCCTTAGCTTCATTAAATGACAATATATTCTTTAATAATAAATTGTGAGGGAGGCTAATGTTGGCCTACCTCACAAAGTATATAATATCGACTGCGCTCAAATGTTGATAAGTCAACAACGCTGGGAGGAACCACTATTGATTTGACTTTCTCGAGACATATTGATGTTGAAACCCTCCCATTCATTTCATACTTTTCGTACCATCTAAATAAAATCACACAGATTGGCAGAAATAAATAATAATATATTCATAAAACTATGCAATCATTTCAACATTGTTTTGCTATGACGTTGTCACGTAAGACTATCGTCCGTAAGCCGACTTTACAGACAATTTTTTAACTTTTGTTTTTTTTTGGACAGACAGACGACAAACAAAATATGTACACTTAATTTGATGAAATAAAATATGCAATAAGACTTTTTGCAAAATTAATTTTCAAAGAAGTCAATTTTTCAAGCCGTTTGACCATACGATTTCTGAAAATACTATCTATGTTATTTTCCTCAAAAATTCCTCTTCAAATGTACAAATATGGAAAAAGTCTAGTAGTTTCGTCTTTTGAACAAAGAAGGTTTTCTACCCAGAAACCAGACTATTCTTTCCCGAAGGTTTCAGGCTAGAAGATATTATTGAATTTTATTCGCCTGTATTATTGATCACTAGTTTGATAAAGGCAACGCCAATGCTACCCAAAATAATGCCATCAGTTTAATCCCCTTGTTATGGCGCTCTAGTGTCTCAAAATGCTTGCACAAATATAAATCATATTAATAGTATGGCTTTTATTTTTACCGTTTGCAGTATCATCCGAACATAAGTTGCGAGGAATTTGGACGTCGCTTGATTGCCGATGGCCTGGATGATATTGGAATTCCGTTCGACAACGAGCTCATCAAATGTTGCCCGATGTGCGCGGTGCCTATTGAGAAGGATGAGGGTTGTGCCCAAATGATGTGCAAGCGTTGCAAGCACGTCTTTTGCTGGTACTGCCTGGCCAGTCTGGATGTGAGTATATAATTAAAAGTTGTCGGCTGGCTGAGAGTTGGTTTACTTATGCTTTTTCTTTTATTTGCAGGACGACTTTCTGTTGCGGCATTACGATAAGGGGCCGTGTAAGAACAAATTAGGTCACTCACGTGCCTCTGTTGTGTGGCACCGTGCCCAGGTTATCGGCATTTTTGCTGGCTTTGGCATTTTGCTGTTGGTGGCATCGCCACTGCTGTTGCTAGCAGCGCCATGCATTATTTGCTGCAAGTGTCGTGGCTGCAGCGGCTCCAAGATCGATGAGGTTGATGCTGAGTTGGAAGAGGAGGTGACCGCTTTGCATGGCTAACTTTATGTATAACCATTTAAAATTGCGTGAATCGAACTTGAACAGCAGCACTTTTTATTAAGGAAAACCATAACCTGACTAGTTTATTGAACACTTGCAACTTAACGTAATTGCAAAAGTTGTAAAGAAAGGAGAACCGTTTGAATTAATTTTTGTTGTATGCATTGTATAGTATGTGTTAACTAAATTGTGATATTTACAGTGATTCGATTTTTCATTAAATCGAAAATTTGTTGAACCTATACAGAGAAAAAAAGCTAGACTTTGATTCTTATTTCTTGTTTTATTCTAATTTCTTTACGATCAAACATATGCTTACACCTATAAATGTATGTACATACATATGTGTATGTCAATCTATGTACTGCTTCTTTATTTTTATCCATTCGAAAAGATTGTATAAATAACAATAACCCAAACAACATTTAAGTGCATAAGCTAGCCCAAATATACTAGCACACTCTAGCATTTAAGCCTAGAACTCTTTATCAAATATATTTCAAAACGTGCTGCTTTTTTACATATATACTGATGTATATGTACATATGTATATACACACAACCCCACACCCACATACGACTTTTTTCTAAAGTATTACGGAATTTGAAATGCAACTAAAAACATTCAATTAACTATCGTTAAACGTTAATTGATTTTAAATATTTGTACGTTGCTTGAAAATGCTTTTAACTACTTAAATATGTAGTAAATATATGTATATGTATATGTATGTATATAAACACAAAAAGTTATAAAACAGCTAAAACATAAAACATGTACGAATACTATAAAATATCAATGTAATTATGATCAATGTAAATTATTTAAATACAAATTAAAAGCATATATATCATACAAAACAATGTTTAAAAGTCTACTCTAGTGTGAACAACTACCGCGTATGCTGATTTAAATAAAATGTTTAAAAAATAATTGCATATCTTTTACATTTAAACCAAACTTATATCTCCAGCAATGTTGAGAGTGCAATTCATCAATCGATACATCGTTGCATCCGAAGCGATACTGATCATTAAGCAGGGTTTACAATGTCAGCTTAGCTTGGATTGAAGCTTTTAAAAATCTGAAATGTACGCTGATAGTTTACAATGTCAGCGTGAACAACATGTTCGAATTTCGAAATTGTAAAACAGCTGTATATGAGCTATGAACAGCTGATGTTTGTTTTATGTTTGTGTCAAAAATTTATAATGTGAATCAAAGTCGGAATCAGAAACGGAATTATTTTAAAAATGGAGAAAAAACAAGCAATATTATTAGTTCATAATTTCATGATGACGCAGGCAGTTCTTGCTGCTGCTGCTGCTGTAGTAGAAGAGGAGAATTGTCAACATAAGCGCAATTCGAACAGTGCAATCACCTGATTCGAACTCGGCTAACAACATGTGAAATAGCGCAAAAATGATCGATTTGTTTTTTTATTTAACAATGATTTTATTGTTATATATTCATTAATATGTATTTAATATATATTAAATAGTGAATTCTGTTATCATTTACCTCAGTATTGAGTAAAATAGAGGTAAAAACATTGGAGCTTTCAAGCGTATGTTACTAATTTCGAAAATACGACATCTATTGACAGCTTTTAAAACTAAATTTTCGAATAGCTTTTTTCCACTCCAAGCTGAGATGCAAGCGAAAGCGGTTACAGATTGGGAGTGAGTGAGACGAACTTATGTGAAAAATATGTGTGGCAGACAAGAGCAAAAAATTTTCCAATCTCACGCTGACATTGTAAACGCGCATTATATTTAAAAATAAATATAGTTTAAAAAAACTAAAAACACGCTTTTAGAGCATATCAAACTAAAAAGTTAAAAATAATTTTTCAAATAAGTTTAAAACAATAATAAATGATAAATACTAGAATTATTGTAAAAAAAAGGTTGGGCGCTCGATGTACGAGAAATATGGACAAAGCGCCCCACGCTTTTTTTACAATAATTCTAGTATTTATCATTTATTATTGTTTTAAACTTATTTGAAAAATTATTTTTAACTTTTTAGTTTGATATGCTCTAAAAGCGTGTTTTTTAGTTTTTTTTAAACTATATTTATTTTTCACTGTTTAGTTCGATGTATTATAAAAGGGTGTTTTTTAGTTTTTTTAAACTATATTTTTTTCAACAGTTGCTCTGTCATCCTTTTTCCATGATTGCTATCATTAACTGTTTTAATCTTCCAAACCATTAATACTCACCTCAATGTAATCTTTTTTGGACTTTGATTCAAAAGTCGTTTCAAAATTTCTGTATTGCCAATATAAACAGCCACGCTGAGTGATGTTGTATTATTTGCGAACAAGTGATATTGAGGAGTCTTATGAATTATTATTTCGTAATCGAATCATTTCCTCTAATGCTTCACTGTTACATGGAGTTTTACCTGTTAACTTTGAGCAATCGAGTTCTTCAATTCGAATACCGTCCAAAGATCTGCACCGACTAAGTGCTACATAAGCTTGTCCAGCAGCAAACAGTCGAGAGCCCAGATAAATGACTGCATGATCAACTGTACAACCTTGCATCTTATGGACGGTCGATGCCCAACTCAGAATTAATGGCAACATTCGTCTCTCAGCAGTTCCATAGCTGTATTTTGCTGGAAACTGTATCGATATTGGCTTAATTAAGTGTGTACCATCTGAACCGAAATCTATACGAACTGACGGGATGTCTTCTGCATACATTTGGTCCCTGCGAAAATTTGGCCAGATGATTTCTGTAATAAAACCCATGTTACCATTCACTAAACCTTTTGACACATCAATATTCGACCTTAACATAACTTTAGCTCCCACAAATATTTTCAATACATTGGGAAGACCTCCTGTTTTATTTATATCATTAGGTATCACAGAATTTAAGTCTTTATTACCTAAATTTCGTGTAGCATCAACGAGCTGGTCCTGTGCTTTAATTGTATAAATAACATAACATCGGTTAACTTGGTTTTTCAATAGATTAAAGAGGAAAGTTTTTCCCGTGCCTACTCCACCGGTTACAAAAATTTTCTCTCGTTTAATATCACCGTTAAGTTGATTTTTGATACTCTCTGTAATAAAGATGAACAATTGTTTTTGATCAATATTCATAGCCTGCTGTGCTCTCTGGAATTGATCATTGCTCATTTCTACCTCTGGTAATTCTTCTTCTCCAAGTACAGGATTGATAATATCTGGCTGTTCTAAAATTTCAAATGCATTTACTTGATTGAATGCATTTTCAAGCTGTTGGTCCCTCTCTCGGAATTGGTTCATATGTCTGTTCATTTCCTTCAAACGATTTTCACGATCTAAGAAGGCCTCTTTTGCATTATTGAAACCTTCAAGTAATTCAGTTTCCGAACGATAAGGCATATATTGAACGAGTAGGCTGTAGAAAAAGTTTTCTGGATCTGATGTTGCTATGAAGTATGGCACCCTCACAACTGCAGGAACATTCCTCACAAGCATTTTTCTCTTATCTAATAAGGTTATACTTGAGCGACGTGTGCTTGGATGATTTTCATAGGCGTCATGATCTACACTTTCCTCAGTCTCGCTTACCTTTTTCGGATAGAATGGTTCAAACAACATTGCAAACTCAGTAAGGCTTATTTTCGCAAAATCGTAGTCAGAATGTTGTAGCGGACGTTGTTCATATCTTTCAAAGATATTGCTATAATAGCCTGTTGCGTGTCCACTCTTGTCGAATTGCATTACTCTGTAACGCTGTTCTGGCTTTCTTGTGTTCAGAAAAATGCAGCTTCGTGAGCTGTCTCGTAATGGGATATGACAAAGTCGATACGCACATTCTGCAGCCGATACTTGTCGTTCATGAAGAATCTTCATGCATATCCTGAACAGTTTACGTAAAATATCAGTTTCTTCACGTTGAATTTGCTGTATGGCTTGCGCGATTCCAGAATCTACGCCTTCAGGTTCTGCTTTCGACAGATACTTTGCTATATAGTACGCTATCGCTTCGTTTGATCCGCAGGGCTGAATATCCATGTTGCCTGTCCACAGTCTTAATAGCTCTGGGTGGTAATTATTTACCCACGCATCTTCCTTTCGACGCTTAAGTAAACAAATTCTACCTCCGTTACGAAGAAAATCATCTGAAGAATGGGACACGATTCGTGTTTCGTGACATTCTTGACGTGGAAAGTTAAATCGGCACCTTACAGAGGTATTATTTTTTGTACAAGTTTGTGTATGCCGATGAATTTGACATTTCTTAACTAAATCGTGAAGCTCTGAATGTTCTTCTTCTGTAGGCATTCTGCAGCAAAAGTTACGATCGAGAAGAAGTTTTCCTTCATCTGAGTCAAACTCTGGATGATTTTCAATCCAGATCACCATATGAAGGTGAGGACTGCCCCGATTCTGGAACTCAATACGCCACCAATTATCTTTCACTTTGCCGCCAAATACATTATCATTGTTTTTGATAAATTTCATTAGAGCATTTACTCTAACCATGAAATGTCGACTCAAAATGACTGGGTACTTTTCGATAAGTCTTTGAGTCTCATAAATGTCAAGCGTACTAGGATCAACATCAGGTCTACCATCAGCTATTAACAAAGCTTTTCGTTGATCCAACCAGTTGAGATCATTTGAGCTAAATGTTACAAAATAGGTTGGAGCTCCTAAACATCTGATTTGAGCTAATAGCTCGTTCAAGGCTGATCTCCAATAAGCTGCAGAACCCCTCAAATTTTTCACATACAGATGGACGTCATCGACCGCACTTGCTGCAAACGAGCTTCTCTGGCCAATTTGGATTCTGAGGCTCGGAGCTCAGCTGCATGCTGTCGCAGTTGTTGCAGACGAGCCTCTTTGCTTTTTTCAGATTCTGAGGCTCGAGTTTGAGCTGTGTGCTGATGCACTTGCTGCAAACGAGCTTCTCTGGCCAATTCGGATTCTGAGGCTCGGATCTCAGCTGCATGCTGACGCATTTGTTGCAGACGAGCTTCTTTAGCTAATTCGGATTCCGAGGCTCGGATCTCAGCTGCACGCTGTCGCAGTTGTTGCAGACGAGCTTCTCTGGCCTCCTTTGACTGCTTGGCTCTGTAATTTCTCATATAGAGCCTTCTTTTCTTTTTTCTCTCCTCTAATTCCTCGCTTGAGAGTCCTGTAGTTCTTTTAACAGACTTTAGTCTACTATTCTCTGTTCTTGTTGTCTTAGCGGACAACGATCCTCGATTCTTTTCTGTATTAGATTCTCCACAAATATTACTAAACGAATCGAGATCTTTATAACATAAATTAGAATAATTACATCTTGTAACAGTATACTCTCCAGTAGCCAAGTTGCCCACTACTAAAGAGCTGCAGTCGTTTGATGACGACGCCTGCGAGCCTGCTTTCTCACCCTGACCAGACGCCGATACTGGGATTCCGAATCCCTGCATCGTAAAGTACTCATCACTTGTACCTGCCATGACGTTTGTGTCAACTCCGTGATACGAGCGACCACTAGATGACGTGGAAGTTAAAATCAGTTGAGAATTACAAGCCACACGTAGTTTGTAATAGCAGAAAAACATTCGGTCTTTATTGTTAGGATATGAATACGACCAACGACTACAGCACATGACGTAACTGGGTCTAGTAGTATAGGCTTAAGCGGGGGTGGATACTTGGGTAGTGGACTGTAGCGAGTTGCCAGTGCTGACTTGGGCGCAGAACGCATATGCGCAGAAAATTGCGCAGTAGCATTTGTATACGTGGTGTATTTCAATTTCGCGCTCCCGCTGCCTTACCGACTTTGTAATAGTAGTAATTATAGTGATCAGTGTTGTGGCGGGTAACGTGGAATCAGGGTTCGATTCCGGAGAGGGAGCCTGAGAAACGGTAACCACGTCGAAGGAAGGCAGCAGGCGCGCAAATTACCCACTCTCGTCACGGGAGGATAGTGACGATACGGTTGACATTTGAAGCCCCGTATTCAAATTGACTGCATTTTCAATCCTTTTATGAGGATCTATTGGGGGGCAAGTCTGGTGCCAGCAGCCGCGGTGGTTCCAGCTCCGATAGCGTATATTAAAGTTATTGCGGTTCTTATTTACGGCACCAAATCCGAAAATTACTGAAAAAAATTTTTTATTTTTTCGGCCGTGGACGGGATTAGAACCCACGACCGGTGAGTCCGGGAGCGAAGACCCGCGCCTTAGACCGCTCGGCCAAAGAACGAACTTGAAGTAGAGGGATATACTGACAGTAATAAGCCTCTTGCTTTGAGTCCAAAGGAGAGTTACATACATACAAACATACAAGTGAAGCTAATATAAGCGTGTTAAAAAGGGATCTTTGGCTAATATGCGTTTCGGCTACTAGATGGTGGTTTTTATACTCGTTACCGAAGGTAAAGAGTATATTGGGTTTGTGCAATGTCCGTCATGGTGTCCGTCCGTCTGTCCGTCTGTATGTTCGCAACTTTTTTCCACACCCTTCAAGCTAGAGACTTGAAACTTTCCAATTCTCTTTATCTATGGGATAGTAAATTAAAGTGTCAAGATGGGGGTGCTACGATACATTGGGGGCTGGCAAATCGATAAATTCGATAACTCAAAACCGATAAATCCACATATTTCGCACATCCTTATAGCTAAAACTACCAATATTGGTGAGAAGATAGCTACTAGCAACCCCCAAAAAACTGCGTCAAAAATTTTGGATGATCGTCGGAACATTCAATGACCAGGTAGCCAACCCGGAAATGAATGCCCGCGAACGCGACCGCGGTGTCCCATCCTGTGAGGATAACCTCATCCAGGATGGCCTCCTCCAATGCGGACTAGTCCCCATGGCTGGGCATTACCTGCGGGTATTCCACAGGTAACACGGCCACCTTGACTTTTTTTGCAATCGCTGCATACGATATGCGAGTCTCGGTGGACACTGGAGAGGAAGACCTCACTTCTGTTGCTACGGCGGATGCCGACGTGCTGGGACGCTCCTCTGGGCACGCCCTCTTGGGGGTGGCAGTGGGTGGCGTCAAATTACTGCTCAGGCGTTTGGGGGCTGGTCCCCGTACCTGGCTCACCGAGTCTCTTCCAGCCGTTGCCATGCGCAGTGCCTCAGCAGGGGTAGTCCCTGCTGCAGGTACCTGAGGTACCATTTGGTTTTTGAGCCGTTCAGTGTTTTTCGGTTTGGGTCATCCAAACCGCCCGGCTCTCCCAATTTTGGCAGCTGCGCTTTTGGCTGCTGGTGCTGCACGCCATGTCGCCTAACAGCGCTAAGCCTCGGTCGCATCGGCTGGGATGGTCCAGCCTTGCTTCCTCCTCCTGCAGCCGGGGCGACACGGTGACGTGGGGCTTCCCTCGTCGTAGGTGCGCGCGCTGTATCTATTGCCGCATGCGGCCTTCTTGTTTGCTGCGCCTGGTTAGGGCGCCGTGGGGTTGGTCCCACATTGGAGGGCCGCTCCCCGTCAAGGAGGTCTCGCGACACTGGCAGCAGGGGTATCCTGTTGCACACCTAAATACTTTTTATTTTTTATACCTTTCATGTTCCCACGAGTTGCGGAGAAATATGGGGTCCACCCGGGCAGAGATCCGCAGTACCCGGGTAAGGCTAAATAGAACAGGCGGTCGCCATCTGCCTGAGCTCACCGTTAGCGACTGGGCTAGTTTTTAATTAATTTTAAAATAATTAAATTAAGTATAATATAGAATTAAATATAAATCTGAAAATAAATTTAGGTAAAAAATTTAATAGTTAACGTCAAGGCTCTGGGAAATTCAATAAAAAATTTAGTAGTCCAACACTTGTTGCGTGGATTGGGAAAAATTGAGGCCTCCAAGGAGAAAAGAGAATAAAGCTTGTTATAATCAGAACATATAACACGAAATGGTTCATGAGTTAAAAAGTTGATCAAGCAACGATCAAGGCTAAGGGGTAAAAATTTACGAGTAGCTCTAATCGGAACAGTTAATTTAATTAAGTAGGTTAGTAATAAATAATACTCCATGCATAGTTCTACGGTTTAACAGGGAGGGAAGATTAATCAAAAGGAGTCTACTTAAATAAGGGGGTTAATCTACTCCAGGAACCCAGTTTAAACTTCTAAGGGCAAATAGAAGAAATTTCTTTTGCACAGATTCAATTCTATCCTGGTGAATCGAGTATTGTGGGGACCACACACAAGATCCATACTCCAGGATGGGACGTACTACCACCGCTTGATGAAGCCAATGACGTTAATAGCCTTATTGACCTTAGACGAATTATGAGAGTCAAACTTCAATTTAGGATTAAGAATAATGCCTAAATCTTTATTTTCAAACACGCGGTCAAGTGGTAAAGCATCAAGCAAGTAGTGAACAGTATGAGGGGTACTTCTACAAAAAGACATGACTTTACATTTAGAACAAATTAAGTTGAGTAAGTTAAAACGACACCAGGCCGAAAATGCACCCAAATCCGACTGTAGCAAGTTACGCAGACAAGCACCATTATAGGTGAAACATAGCTTCACATCATCAGCAAACATATATACATAAAATTTAGTAATAACAGCTGGAAGATCGCTAATAATGTTTTTATTGTATAGTAGTCCCGGTTGCCATACCCTGTGGAACGCTTGCCTTACATCTAAGATGTATTATTAATTTTATTAGTATTTTTGATACACTTGCCATTTGACTGATTGGGCGATAGGTGTAAGAAATATTTTCCAGTTTGCCAGGCTTAGAGAGATGATGATCTCAGCACACTGCTTATGTGAAGGCTAGTGGCCAAGTATCATTATTCAATTGAAAATGTTCGCGGTCAGTTGGATTGAATTTGCTGGGAGGGCCTTAAAAGCCAACGCGTTGATCTTCTCATAACCTAGGGACTACCGATTTTTAAGTGCATTCACGTCTGCAAGGACTTCTTCAGCATCAAGTATCTCAATTGGGAGATCCATTTGGCAGGTTATATCCAGGAAATTGTTGACTTCAGAATTGTTTCTGCATCACTCAATTCATTTGACATGAGTGTTTTTTCCAAATGCTCATCAAATTTTTGTGCTTTTGCGGTTGGGCTGGCTGCATTGTGAACAAGAGGTTAAGGAAAGCCTCGAGCGAAATCTAGACAAAACAGCTCCTTTACTTTGGCTTGGTGATGGCAAGTACTGGGATGTTTACCTATAAAACTACTGCACTGTGGTCAGAATAGAGATCCTTGCTAATATACGGGGGATTTGCTGGAAGTGGAAGTCCTTGGCAACGGCAAAGTCTAAAAGATCAGTGTTTTTGTTAAGGTCACCAGTCCATTAAGTTGGTTCCATGGCGTGTAGCAGGTCATGTTGTTCCTCTAGAAACGATTAATGACTGGTTTTGGTAAGCCTTGAGCCCCACCTTGTGATTTTATCGTTGTAGTATTCACCTGCAATAAATCTTTTGCCCAAGTTAACAAACTGCTGTACATACATTGTCTGCGACTTCTTGTTTCGTGGAGGGAGATACAAAGCTGCAAGCTTTGTCGAGAGGACTGTAAAGCGACTCTAGCTCGAAGTTTGTAAAAAGTGGGGAAAGGGGGGCTGGGGGCGGTATGGGTGGGCGTGGCATCAAAATTTTGATGCAGTTTTTTGGGGGTCGTTAACAGCTATCTTCCCACCAAATTTGAAGGCTATAGCTCAAAAATGTGGGAGATATAGCCATTTCTGATTTCAAAATGCGGGGGGGCTGGGGGCGTAATGGGTGGGCGTGGCTCCAAAACTTTGATGCAGTTTTTTGGGGGTCGTTAACAGCTATCTTCCCACCAAGTTTGAAGGCTATAGCTCCACAACTCTGGAAGATACACGCATTCCCGTTTTTGACGAAGCGTTGGGGTGGATGGGGGCGGCTTGGGCAGTATCGGTGGGCGTGGCATCCAAACTTTTGGTGCAGTTTTTAGGGGGTCATCATCACCTATCTTGGCACCAAATTTGGTGGCTATAGCTCAAAAACTGTGGGAGATATAGCCATTTCTGATTTCAAAATGCGGGGGAGGGGCTGGGGGCGTAATGGGTGGGCGTGGCTCCAAAACTTTGATGCAGTTATTTGGGGGTTGCTAATAGCTATCTTCTTACCAAATTTGGTACTTCTAGCTGTAAGGATGTGCGAAATATGTGGATTTATCGGTTTTGAGTTATCGAATTTATCGATTTACCAGCCCACCCGTTATCGTAGAACCCCCATCTTGACACTTTAATTTACTATCCCATAGATAAAGAGAATTGGAAAGTTTCAAGTCTCTAGCTTGAAGGGTGTGGAAAAAACTTGCAAACATACGGACGGACAGACGGACACATGGACAGACGGACAGACGGACAGACACCATGACGGACATTGCACAAAACCAATATACTCTTTACCTTCGGTATCGAGTATAAATATGTGTGGCAGACAGAAGCAAAACATTTTCCAATCTCACGCTGACATTGTAAACCCTCTGTTTCGAGGAGAACTGAGTTCACCTTTGCTATCACTTTTAACACTAATGATGAGCAACAATACTTTTGTGTGTTCGTTTAATTAATACTTTATTTTTATTCTGATCAAATGCGTGTCGATGTGCTAAGCGTTCGCTAATACGTTCAAACGAAGACTGGGTGGTTGACTTCACTGTCAAGAATATTTGTCTGTGCGGCGAAGCGCATTAGATCAATTAACATTTGAGATATTTAACATTGTCTTAACATAGTTTTACAATAAGGCGAATTCAATGCGCCAAACGGCTTAATAACATTTTATGCATCCTGCTCCGAACATGCTCCCCCCCGTTGAAGGAGTTTCTCTTTCAACCGCTGTGGTCAGAAAGGGCAGGTTGGTTGCTGCTCTCTTGGCCAGCCCATTTGCGGTTCGAATCATGGCAACTCTAGGGACGCCGTCTTCTCCATGTATCGTAGACTCGACTCTGCCAAGACGCCATTTGAGGGACGGAAGGTTGTCATCTTTGAGCAGCACTAGATCACCTTGTTGTAGACCAGGACGCGGCATTCGCCACTTGCTGCGTTCTTGAAGCATTGATAGGTAATTGGTGCTCCATTTTCGCCAAAAGTTCTGACGCATCTGACAGACGCGTTGCCAGCGATTGAGGGAACCTTCCTTTAGGTGCGTGATGTCTAGTTCGGCGAATGTTGTGAAGCTCGAACTGATGAGGAAGTGACCAGGTGTGAGCACTCTCTGGTAGTGGTGGCAAAAAAAATTTATTAATCGATTATTGTATCATATGATTAATTTTTTTCTTGCGATTATTAATCGCGACTAATCGTAAAAAGTGAAAATAATCGATTAATTTAACGATTATTTTCACAGTACTACTTTTTTAAGGATTCGTACAATTTCTTATATGTTTTATAGCAAAAATAGTAAAGAAAACAGTAAAAGTGACACTTTTTTTACATATACATATTTTCAAAAAAATTTTGTGAGTAGAAATAATAATAATAGTAATAATAATAGTTTTTATTTATTTAAAACAGAATTAAGAAACAGAAGTTTAGATAAATGTTCCGTTTTTAGCCGGTTTCTCTTCTCTGTTGCCGTATTTCCTGCTTTTGAAAATAGGCGCTCAGCTGGTACGGATGTGCCTAGCAGAAAACAGTATCGTAGCGCAACTGTATACAATTTCGGGTAGACCGATCGCATTTCCTCCCAGGCGTAAATGACGTTGCGTTTTAGCTCCAAAACAGGTGCGTTTAGAAAGAAGCTCAGCTCGTCTTGAACATCCTGGTACTCCGCGTCTTTTTTGCGGCGTTTGTGTGCTAACGATTTGTGGTGGGCCCATAAGTCAAACTCCCGTTCACCACAAACAGACCCATCACTTACACTGTCTTGGCTTTCATTGGCATTTGCTATAGCCGCAATTTCACTCCGTATATTTTTCATGACAGAAGCCAACGCAAGAGCATCTTGAAAATGAATTCTCTTGAAGCGGGCGTCCAGCAAAGTTGATGCAGCCAACAAAAACGACTGTTCCATTGCTCCAAACCGACGATCAAATTGTGCCAGCAAAGTTTTTTTGAGTTTATTCCCAGTGGCTGTACTGCAGATAACCCTCATTATTTGTTCGCGTCCACAATGAACCATCGGTATGACCAGGCTCAATGTAGCATATTTCTCACCACTTATTTGAGTGGTCATAGCTTCTACTGGCTTGAACAACGAAATCATATCAACTATTTAGTTTTTATACTCGATACCGAAGGTAAAGAGTATATTGGTTTTGTGCAATGTCCGTCATGGTGTCTGTCCGTCTGTCCGTCTGTCCGTCCGTATGGTTGCAAGTTTTTTCCACACCCTTCAAGCTAGAGACTTGAAACTTTCCAATTCTCTTTATCTATGGGATAGTAAATTAAAGTGTCAAGATGGGGGTTCTACGATAACTGGGGGGCTGGCAAATCGATAAATTCGATAACCCAAAACCGATAAATCCACATATTTCGCACATCCTTACAGCTAGAAGTACCAAATTTGGTAAGAAGATAGCTATTAGCAACCCCCAAAAAACTGCATCAAAAATTTTGGAGCCACGCTCCCCCATTCCGCCCCCAGCCCCCACGCAGTTTAAAGTCAAAAAAGACTATATCTCCCACAGTTTTTGAGCTATAGCCACCAAATTTGGTGCCAAGATAGGTGATGATGACCCCCTAAAAACTGCACCAAAAGTTTGGATGCCACGCCCACCAATACTGCCCTAGCCGCCCCCATCCGCACCAACGTTTCGTCAAAAACGGGAATGCGTGTATCTTCCAGAGTTGTGGAGCTAGAGCCTCCAAATTTGGTAGGAAGATGGCTGGCAACGACCCCCAAAAATCTGCATCAAAGTTTTGGAGCCACGCCCTCCATTTCGCCCCCCTTTGCCCACTTTTTACAATTTTCGAGCTAGAGTCACCAAATTTGGTATGAAGATAGCAATTGACATTCCACAAAGAACTGCATCACAAATTTGGATGCCACGCCCACCCATACCACCCCCAGCCCCCCTTTCCCCACTTTTTACAAACTTCGAGCTAGATTCACCAAACTTGGTATGTAGATAGCAATTGACATTCCACAAAGAACTGCATCACAAATTTTGATGCCACGCCCACCCATACCGCCCCCAGCCCCCCTTGCCCCACTTTTTACAAACTTCGAGCTAGAGTCACCAAATTTGGTATGTAGATAGCAATTGACATTCCACATAGATCTGCATCAAAAATTTGGATGCCTCGCCCACCTATACCGCCCCCAGCCCCCCTTTCCCGACTTTTTACAAACTTTGAGCTAGAGTCACCAAATTTGGTATGAGGATAGCAATTGACATTTAACAAAGATCTGCATCAAAAATTTTGATGCCACGCCCACCCATACCGCCCCCAGCCCCCCTTTCCCTACATTTTACAATTTTTGAGCTAGAGTCACCAAATTCGGAAGGAATATAGCTGGTGGCATCCCCATCTGCATCGGAAAATCTTTAAGGCAGCGTACACCCCTGCCGCATCCGTACCCCTTTGCAATCAGGCCTCTTTTTACCGGTTTTAATACTGGTATCGAGTATGCCGCAGTCGGTTGCGTCCGACTGCAACGTTTCCACTTGTTTTCCTTAGTGGAGATCATTTCTGGAGATTCGGAAAAATTCAATACGACTTGGCCAATGTAGTGAATTAACTGTAGGAAGCGCTCCAGCATATCGTACGTAGAATTCCATCTGGTCTTTACATCTAAAATAACCTTCAGTGCTTTTCCCTCTGGGACGCCAGCAGACTGTTGCAGCTTTTGCAAATTTTCTTTAGATTTCGTACTGCGTTTGAACCAAACTACTATGTTTCGGCATTTTGAAATCACTTCCGCTGCTTCATGAAGCTCCAATGCGTATACACACACTAAGTTTAGAGTGTGCGCGAAGCAAGGGATGTGGCGCGATCTTCCAAAGCTATCGTGTATTGACTTTACAATATTCGCAGCACTATCCGTCACCACTGCCGTTACTTGGTGTTTGCCAATGGAAAAGCTCTCCAACGATGCCATGAACACATCAGAGATGTGTTCTGCGGTGAGGGCTTCAGGTAATTTGAAAACTCCAACTGTGGCATATATTTGCTTATTTTCAAATAGGCCATGTAGGGTTATTCCAATTACGCTGGTCAAATTCGTGTCAGTCCATATGTCAGTGGTCAGTGAAAATCCTGACATTTGACCCACCATTTCTTTGAATTTAGCCACGTCTACGTCATACATTTTCACCATTTCTGATTTAATCGTGTTGCGTGAAGGAACTTTATAAAGGGGAAAAATCTTCTTCATCATTTTCAAAAATCCTGGTCCTAAAATTAAATTTAGTATTAGTGAATTTACAAAATTAGTCTTGATATTCAATTCATTATTACCTTCGACAAAAGAAAATGGATAATTATCCGTGACAATAAACTCCGTTATTGTCTTAGTGATTTCCTCATGCTTAGGGCCGCCTAATGCAAAGCTGCTCACATTTGCAAATGTTGCTTGGATTTTTGGTTGCGTTTGAACAGGCTTAGGATATTTCGCTGTTGTCGTTGCTACAACCATCTCCTCTTCATCTTCAATTTCTTCAAAACGCGTGATCGGTGTCTAAAAATCATCTTATTAAAATATTTATGTTTATTATAAGCTGAAATACCAACCTTGAGGGACGCAAACTCTTTTGCGTGTTTCAACTTTAAGTGTTGCAACATATTTGTAGTATTTGTAGTATACAATATTTTAGTTGCTTTTTACACAGATCGCATTTAATTTCCTTGCTGTTAACCTTATTGTTATGTTTCCACACTTTACTATGCGTCGGCGACATTATTTTCACTTTATCAGCAATAAGTTATATCAATTTGGTGCTGTATGTGTTTTGGCTTGCAGAGTTCAGTTTGCGCGGAAGTTCACTTACCCAAGCGATTATTTGATCGAGTAATCGATTCTTGATTTGATTAATCGAGTGCCCTTTTTCGATTAAATTTAATCGCAAATTAAAAGAAAATAATCGATTATTGTATATCATATGATTATTTTTGCCATCACTACTCTCTGGTCATCAGACTTGTCTGAAATGGCATAAAAAGGACGAGAATTGAGAATAGCGGATATTTCATATGCTAATGTTCGAAGATCGTCAATGAAGAGTACAGATAGGCCGACGACTCGGATAAAATGATGCTTCGCTGACTTTACAGCAGCCTCCCAGAGGCCTTCAAAGTGGGGCGAACGGGGGGGTATGAATTTCCAATCGATGCCATTCCGAGTGCAAGTGTCAGAGGCTGCTCTATTGTGTGGGTCGCTTAAGAACAGATCTTTAAGTTCAGATAGTTCATTTTTGGATCCCACAAAATTTGTGGCGTTGTCCGACCATAGGGTACGTGGTTTTCCTCGGAGGCTAATAAATCTCCTTAGAGCTGCAATGAACGCAGCAGTTGAAAGGTCCTGCACGACTTCCAAATGCGATGCCTTAATACTGAAGCATACGAAAATCGCAATGTGGCACTTTATTGGCGCTTTATTTCGAGATTGAGGTTTGTGGTAGAAGGGACCACAGTAGTCGATTCCAGTTGTATGAAAGGCTGGGTTTGGTTTTACACGATCCGCTGGTAATCTGCCCATTATTTGCTCGACGAAGCGAGGCTTAAGGAAAAGCATCTTAAGCACTTGTTAACAATGCTTGAAACCGTTTTGAGTCCCCCAATTGGCCAAAAGTTCTGCCACAATGAGGCGAGGAGGCTACTGGGCCCAGCGTGGAGATATTCTTTGTGAAAGTGAGCAATTATAGCTGTTGTCACTGGATGCCCCTAAAGGCAACAAGATGGGATGCATGGCGTCATAATCCAGCTGAGAGTTGTGCAGCCGACCACCCACTCTTATTAATCCATTGGCGTCCACAAATGGGTTCAATGACAATAAGTTGCTCTTGGAAGACAGCATTTTCCTCTCAGCAAGCGTAATCAACTGAAAACGAGACTTCTTGGATGTTTTTTAGCAGAAGGAATGTGCCCATTCGCAGTTCGTCGACAGACAGATTGCCAAGTGTCCGGGAGCCTCTGCCTCGACTGATCATTAGAAATCTGTAAATATAAGCAAATACGCGTTGTAGGCTTCTAAATGTGTTTTGAAATTTGCATTCGCTTGACATGTCCGTTTTTAAAGAGATCAGCAGTACGTTTCGCCGACGCTCGGGAAGATCGCTTGGTGATTCCATGCTAGCAGGCCAGTTTGAAGATGGTTTTTGTAAAAATGATGGGCCATGATACCACAATTTGTGATTCAATAGCTCCTATGGAGTGCAACCACGCGACAAGATATCAGCTGGATTAAGGAGCGTTGGAACATGCTGCCAACTCATTCCCTTTGACTTTTTTTGAATTTGCGATACTCTGTTAGAAACAAAAACATTATATTCAGAAGGCGATCCGCGAATCCACGCGAGTGCAATTGTGGAGTCCGACCAGCAGTAAACTTCACATTTAAGGGGTAGATCGCAAGAGATGCTAGCGACTAGTTCAGCTAATAATAATGCTGCGGATAGTTCCAATTTCGGGATCGTTAATGTCTTTATTGGGGAGACTCTGGACTTTGCGCATAGTAATTGCAATGTGATAGAGTCTTTTGGATCGAAGGTAAACACATGCGCCATATGCCAACATGCTTGCATCACAGAACGCATGCATTTGATATGATGCTATAGGGAGCATTATATATCGAGGGAATTTGAATGTACTGACGACTGATAGCTGGGAGATCAGGTTGCGCCATGCTAATTGAAGTTCGTCGGGTAAGATTTCGTCCCAGTTTAGGTTATCTTTCCACAACGTTTGTATGAATATTTTTGCCTTGGTTATGATGGGCGAGATGAGACCCAATGGATCGTAAGTTTTGGCGACTGTTGACAGTACAGAGCGCTTGGAGGCAAGATCGTCAGGCAGATTTTTCTGAAAGTGGAACAGAAAGATGTCAGAGTTCGGATTCCATGCCAGTCCCAGAACCTTAGCGACGTCGGATCCATCATTAAATTGCAGTAATTTTTCCTTGTCAGCCTCGGGCTCACCATAGAGCGCGGCTGATTCATTCGAGCACCATTTGCGAATAGGGAAATGTCCCAGGGCTAGCAATTCCTTGATCTGGCGTCTAATTTCCACCACTTCCTCTATACTGTCCCCTCCAGATTTCAAATCACCTACGTAGAAGTCTCTGCGGAGGATTTTGGAACCGATAGAGAATGCATTCTCCTCGTCCAGCGCCAGCTGGTGCATAGTGCGAATAGCCAGAAAGGCAGCTGGCTTTGTTCCATAAGTTACTGTGTCCAGCTCGTACGTTTTGATTGAATCGGACTTGTCGTCACGCCAGAGAATAAGTTGAAGATATTCGTCAGGATGAGAGATTCTTACGCATCGGTACATTTTGCATATGTCACCGCATAGGGCGATACTGAAAAAGCGAAAGTGAAGCAATGTTTTAAAGATTTTTGCCTGTATTGTAGGTCCCGCAAACAAAAGATCATTTAACGATAAGCCAGACGTTGATTTGGCTGATCCATCGAATACGACACGAAGCTTTGTACTCGTGCTTTCGGGTTTTTCCACGCAGTGGTGTGGCAAATAAAATTTTGGATCCACTGATTCGTCCGATGCCAGGGACATGTGCTTCAGATTTATGAATTCATGTATGAATGTGGTATACTGCGATTTGACTTCAGCATTTTTTTCCAGCCTTGCCTCTAAGCTGAGAAATCTGCGAAGCGCGCGATTATAAGAGTTGCCGAGATTGCTGAGATCAGTTTTAACTGGCAGTTTGACTGAGTATTGCCCGCTGGGGAGACGCGTGTGCGATTGCTGAAAGAGAATTTCACAAGCCGCATTCTCTTCAGAAGCTGGAGGTGATGAGTCATAACAGCATTCTATCTCCCACAAACGTTTGACAATTTCGTTCAGTGGGGTGTTAGATTCTTTACGATTTGCAGCCTTGCGGAGCGAGAGTAAGGATGTGCTTCTAGCGTTTGAGTGTCATATTCCTCCAGAGACTGTCCATCCAAGCTTGGTGTTTTGAAGAATTAACCCGCTGCCTGGTAAACGTGTTTTTCCTGTGCTAGTTATATCAAAGAACAAACTGGCTCCGTTCAAGTTGTTTGTGTCGAGATCGTAATGAGGTTGATAGTCAGTGATAGTTCGCGTTACGACAGCTGCGAGAGACGCCCTATAGCCTTTATCTTGAGATTGGACAACGATGTCCACTGACTTGTTGGCATCTAACGACGATTCTCCAATGCCAGAAAAACAGATGTGTGAACGACGACCCTTCAATTTGAGCTGGTTTGCAAGACGTGTTGTCACAAAATTAAGCAGTGATGCAGAATCCAGTATTGCTCTGCAAGGAATCATGTCCCCGTAGCGATTTTGAACAAAAACAATAGCAGTTGCGAGCAACACGTAATCATCAGACATTTTATTCGAGGCTTGGGGTGGATTCATTGATGCAGAGCTTGATATGAGCGAAGCTGATGCTAGTGTTATGCCCTGTGTACGCAATGCTGGAGTTGCGGTGTCTGATTGCATGTGTAGGAGGGAATGGTGCTTTTCGGAACAATGTCTACAATGACCAGATTTACATTGTTGAAGGACATGGCCTTTTTTGAGGCAGTTCAGACACAGATGGATTTTCTTGATCTCTTTATAGCGTAAGTAAGGATAAAGATTCAAAAATCTAGTGCATTTGAAAATAAAGTGCTGCTTTGAGTCACAAAATGAACATTGTATACTTGAATTGGGTGTCGATGCCACCATAAGAGAGTTTTTATTCGATTTCTGTGATAGCTTTCCCACCTGTGCGCTGGGTGTCTGAGTTACCGCAGCGTTTTCCAGGTTTTCCATTGTCCTGCATCTTCTCTCCAAGAACGATGACATTGCAGTCCGTTGAGGCAGCTCGGAAGTTGTGAAGCTTTCTTCCCAGCGCTCCTGTGTGCGTTGATCAAGTTTCTGTTTGACAATGTGGATCAGGAGTCCGTCCAGTATTTGATTCGGTGCAGCTAACGAATTTAGCGCCCGCAGATGAGAATTTAATTTATCACTGAGATTCCGCAAGCTGGCCGCAGATCCCTTTTCTACACCCATTAGCCCGAATATAGCCGTAACGTGTGCCTGAAAATGTAGCAATTTATTATCGAAGCGATTACAAAGTAAACTAAGAGCTGTATCATAATTATCCTCAGTTGGCTCCAAAGACCGTATTGTCTCTAACGCGACGCCCTCCAAACTGGATAGAAGGTGCTGGAACTTTTCCACCTTGCTCATTTTCAAGTCGTTTTCGATAACAGTACTGAAAATTGAGAAGAAGTTTGGTCAGTCCACGTATAAACCGCTGAACTTTGGCAGCTGCAGCTGAGGAAGCCTTGCTGTCCGAATTGTGACGTTGCTAGAGCCATCGTTTGTAAAGTTTCGAACTACTGTAGAGTTTATGATGCCACCTTTGCGTTGCAATGCAGCTAGCTCCCGAGATAAGGTCGTTCTAACCTCAAAGTAGGCGTCATCAAATTCTGTACGCGTATTTGATGCTAACTCTGCGATATCGATTTTTTCTAAACTTGTCTGTGCAGTGTTGAAGTCACCTTTCATGGTTACTAGCATGTCCAGACGAACCGATATCTCGGTCTCCTCGAAGCCGGCGACTCGGTCCGAGTTGAGATAACTTTTGAGAGCTTCCAGTTGGCGTTTAACCGAGCTGGCCTTTGCCATGTGTAAATCCCTTTCACTATGCACAGTGTCATTCATATTTGGGCTTTGAATGTGCGGACAATTCAATAATAACTGCGGTAGGTTACAATCCAACTATTGTATTTGTGCACCGAAAAGACACCCTGTTTATGTTCGCGTCAGCTCTGGTGCTGCAAACGGTCAGTTTGCCCTTTAATTGTTACGACGAACGCGTGTAAGTACAACGATATGTACTAATATGTGCGTTTGTATGGTTGTGTGAGGACCGAATATTCGCGCAAAGCAAAGAGTGTACGTATGTATGTTCGATAATAGACGAAGGTACACCCGCGAAAGCGAAGCAACGAGTACAACGATATGCTCCAACTGTTATGTATGCTTGTATGCTTAAGCGCACGCGACACAGAGCCAAGATTATGTAGAACGATATGTACATATGCACGTTCACGTGTTTGCACCCGAATAGGTACAACCATGATACAATCAATACGGTAGTGTCATGCTGCCTCAGCCCGTACTTGCCAAATGATTTGCGAGTGCGAAGGAGAGGGCTAAGCTGCTCTCTTTTAATTTTACTCTCTTGAGTCTGTTAAAGTGCTGTTTTGAAAGTGCGATAGAGTTAGGTATAGAAAGTGTTTTGTTGTATGTATGCGGCCGATACATTTTGGTTGATGTGACATTTAAATTAACCCTCTAACGGGTAAAGCTGCCCTGAGGCAGCCATCCTTTTTAAGTCCTGAAATTCTTGTTCGAAACTATATTTACATGAATGAATGTCGGTAGTACTTGAGAATATATATTTTTTTTAACTCTGGCAACCCTAAAACTCAATCAGCTGTTTTGTTCAACTTTTATGATCATTTGAAGTTGATGTTTGTGCAAAAATGTGGAAAAAACGGAGTTTGAAAAAAGTGAAATTAGAAAAAAATAACTTCTAACTTCTAATTATTTTTCGGTAAGTAGCCTATAGTGTTTATTGTGCGAATATGGACTATTCTATAGAAAAACAAGTGGAAACGTTGCAGTCGGACGCAACCGACTGCGGCATACTCGATACCAGAATTAAAACCGGTAAAAAGAGGCCTGAATGCAAAGGGGTACGGATGCGGCAGGGGTTTAAGCTGCCTTATAGATTCTCCGATGCAGATGGGGATGCCACCGGCTATCTTCATACCAAATTTGGTGACTCTATCTAAAAATTTGTAAAAGGTGGGGAAAGGGGGGGCTGGGGGCGGTTTGGGTGGGCGTGTCATCCAAATTTGTGATGCAGATCTTTGTGGAATGTCAATTGCTATCTTCATACCAAATTTGGTGACTCTAGCTCGAAATTTGTAATAAGTGGGGAAAGGGGGGCTGGGGGCGGTATGGGTGGGCGTGACATCCAAATTTTTTATGCAGATCTTTGTGAAATGTCAATTGCTATCTGTATACCAAATTTGGTGACTCTAGCTCGAAGTTTAAAACAGATGGGGAAAGGGGGGCTGAGGGCGGTAAGGGTGGGCGTGGCATCCAAATTTTTTATGCAGATCTTTGTGAAATGTCAATTGCTATCTGTATACCAAATTTGGTGACTCTAGCTCGAAGTTTAAAACAGATGGGGAAAGGGGGGCTGAGGGCGGTAAGGGTGGGCGTGGCATCCAAATTTGTGATGCAGATCTTTGTGGAATGTCAATTGCTATCTTCATACCAAATTTGGTGACTCTAGCTCGAAATTTGTAATAAGTGGGGAAGGGGGGGCTGGGGGCGGTATGGGTGGGCGTGACATCCAAATTTTTTATGCAGATCTTTGTGAAATGTCAATTGCTATCTGTATACCAAATTTGGTGACTCTAGCTCGAAGTTTAAAACAGATGGGGAAAGGGGGGCTGAGGGCGGTAAAAGTGGGCGTGGCATCCAAATTTTTGATGCATATCTTTGTAAAATGTCAATTGCTATCTTCATACCAAATTTGGTGACTCTAGCTCGAAATTTGTAATAAGTGGGGAAAAAGGGGGCTGGGGGCGGTATGGGTGGGCGTGGAATCCAAATTTTTGATGCAAATCTTTCTGAAATGTCAAATGCTATCTTCATACCAAATTTGGTGACTCTAGCTCGAAAAAGGTAAAAAGTGGGGAAAGGGGGGCGAAATGAAGGGCGTGGCTCCAAAACTTTGATGCAGATTTTTGGGGGTCGTTGCCAGCTATCTTCCTACCAAATTTGGTGGCTCTAGCTCCACAACTCTGGAAGATACACGCATTCCCGTTTTTGACGAAGCGTTGGGGTGGATGGGGGCGGCTAGGGCAGTATTGGTGGGCGTGGCATCCAAACTTTTGATGCAGTTTTTGGGGGGTCATCATCACCTATCTTGGCACCAAATTTGGTGGCTCTAGCTCAAAAACTGTGGGAGATATAGCCATTTCTGATTTCCAAATGCGGTGGGGCTGGGGGCGGAATGGGTGGGCGTGGCTCCAAAACTTTGATGCAGTTTTTTGGGGGTCGTTACCAACTATCTTCCCACCAAATTTGGAGGCTCTAGCTCCACAACTCTGGAAGATACACGCATTCCCGTTTTTGACGAAGCGTTGGGGCACATGGGGGTGGCTGGGGCGGTATTGGTGGGCGTGGCATCCAATCTTTTGATGCAGTTTTTGAGGGGTCATCATCACCTATCTTGGCACCAAATTTGGTTACTATAGCTCAAAAACTGTGGGAGATATAGGCTTTTTAACTTTAAAATTCGGGGGGGCTGGGGGCGGAATGGGGGGCGTGGCTCCAAAATTTTCGATGCAGTTTTTTGGGGGTTGCTAGTAGCTATCTTCTTACCAAATTTGGTACTTCAAGCTGTAAGGATGTGCGAAATATGTGGATTTATCGGTTTTGAGTTATCGAATTTATCGATTTGCCAGCCCCCCAGTTATCGTAGAACCCCCATCTTGACACTTTAATTTACTATCCCATAGATAAAGAGAATTGGAAAGTTTCAAGTCTCTAGTTTGAAGGGTGTGGAAAAAAGTTGCGAACATACGGACGGACAGACGGACAGACGGACGGACACCATGACGGACATTGCACAAAGTCAATATACTCTTTACCTTCGGTATCGAGTATAAATAGTTTTCCATGGTGCTTTAGGGGCAGAAAACTGATAGCAGCCTACAGGCAGCCTTGCCAGTTTATGTCAAATTTAATTTTATAAAAATTATTATTCCTTTTCCATTGTTTTCACTAAAATTGTTATAGAAATGAACAACAAACGAAAGTTCAAGCTGTCCGAGATATCGGATGAACAGATATTGGAATTTATGGAAGAAGTTGCATCGGATGAAGGATGTGAGGATGGCAGCGATAATGATATCAGCAGTGATGATGAGTGGAATGATCCAGATTTTGTGCCTGCGGAACTATCATTAGATGACGATCGCTACATTTCTACTTGCATAAGCGACATGAATGCAGGAGAATGTGGACGAGCAGATGTATAGTACTAAAATTAGGCACCATCTTCGTCAGTACATGCCCAATAAGCCGCACAAATGGGGAATCAAGTTGTTTGTTTTATGTGATTCGATGGGCTTTGCATATCGCTTCGAGGTGTTCAATGGTGCAGGTGACAATAAACTGCTGCCTGACGCCCCTGATCTTGGTGCCTGTGCTAACATTGTCGTCCGATTGTCGCAATCAATACCAAATTATAAGAATTACATCTTATTTTTTGACAATTTTTATGCAACCATACTTTTATTGGTATATCTACGTGACAGAGGAATTTATAGCTTAGGTACTGTAAGAGCGAACAGAATACCCTGCTGTAAATTTCCTTTAGACAAAGACATAAATGCAAGAGAAAGAGGGTATTCAGAAGAGTATATGAGTAGTGCTTACGGCATTGATATTACAAGTGTAATTTGGAAAGATAACAAAGCCGTCAAGTTGATATCGACATATGTTGGCAGAGAGCGATTTGCACGTGTGGCTGAAACTGAAAACCCTTCCAAAGCAACAAGATATGATCGTAAAAAGAAGCTGTATATTAGTGTGGACTGCCCTCAGATCGTCAAGGAATATAATGCACATATGGGAGGGGTTGATCTCATGGATGGGCTAATGGGACGATACCACATACGTGCAAAAACGCGAAATCCAATGACTAAATTATTTTACCACGTAGTGGATATGGCAGCCACAAATGCTTATGTCATGTATCGTCGAGTGCAGGCTGAAAAAAAAGAGATTCAACACATACTTCAGAGGATAAATTGCTAAAGTTACCCAATTTTAGGGATGAAATTGCAAAAGGTTTGGTCAAGTATTGTGAAAAACGACCTGTAGGCAGAAAAAGCCGCAGTACTACCCCACAACCTCTCAACCAAATTGGACAAAAGGCGAAACATCCTGTTGCTGATGTACGATTCGACGGGTATATGCATTTCCCGAAATGGTTGCCCAAAGATACTGGAAAAAAGAAGTACAAACTGTGCAAAACGTCACAGACTCAATGTATTTGCGAAAAATGTAACTTACATTATGGAAAACCAAACCTTTCTATACAAACAATATGTGTGTATAGTCCCAAATCACCAGATCCAATAAATAATAAGACGCTTGTTATTTTGATTTTTGTAATACCGCACGCACTCGCTGTTGAAACGCAACCAACCAACTGGCGAACAATGTGTATATGTACAGACTCAAAACACAAAGAGGAATACCAAAACATAACGGTTCTCACATAGTCCCTCTGTGTTCCTCTTTGGTACCTATTATGCATGTGTGTTATTGAATGTGACTTTTGCCTACACATTTATTTCAACACGCCACCTCAAAAGTTACATTGATTTCCAACTAACAAGTTTGTACGTATCGTTTATTATTATGTTTTTTTTTTTTATTTTATTTTTTATTTTTTTTTTGGTTTCATTAAATTTCTGGGGATAACAATTTGACCCAGCATTTGCTGCAGAGGATTGGGGAAACCCAGTAAAACCCAACCAGATCAATTAAAAATAAAAGTATACATTAAGTTCAATTCAATTCAATAAACAAATAATAATATAAATAGTAATAATAATAATCAATGATTCCGTTTCAATTACTTATGCTTAATAATGTTATAAGGATTAAATATTAGAATGTATAGTATAATTTGATTTCTTTCATATCAATTATAGTTTTATAATTTACGGGTATAAAAACATAACTAAAAAAATTTTCAGTAAATCAAAAAAAATAAAACGATTTTAATCCAAAATTAATGCTAATAATTGCAGCATTCATTTATTCCATAAGTCCCAGCTGGTTCCTTAGGTTGATGAATCTTGCTGCTGGTAACGGCTTTGTTAATATGTCGGCCAATTGAAAATCTGTGGAAATATACTTGACAAGAATAAATTTCTTTTCAATTTGCTCACGAGTAAAATGATACTTAATGTCTATGTGCTTTGTCCTCTTGTGGCTAGTAGGATTATTGGCAATACTAATGCAACCTTGGTTGTCTTCATAAATATCCACTGGACTATTAAACTCTAGCTTAATTTCATTTATTAGAGACTTAAGCCATAATGCTTCTCTTACACCTTCAAATAAGGCCATGTATTCGGCTTCAGTAGATGAAGCAGCCACGGATTTTTGTTTCATAGTACTCCATGAAATTAAGCAGTTTTCAAATAATTTAAAAAGGTATCCTGTAGTACTCCTTCTGTCTGTCTCATTCCCAGCCCAATCAGAATCAACATATCCCATAAGGATACTATTAAAATTACTATTTGTTATGAATGTCAACTTCAAATCAACCGTACCTCTTAGATACCTGAGGACCCTTTTAAGACACAGCCATAGTTCTTTATTGTTGTTATTTGTATATCGGCTTAGTATACTTATTGATGTACTAAGATCTGGCCGAGTACATAGCATAATGTACATTAAACAACCAATCAAGTTTCTACATGGTGCATCATAAGATTCTTCAGATTGCAAAGCCTCATAGTTTTGTTTACTTGGGAGAGGTGTACTAACAGGATTGCAATCTTCCATATTAAACTTCCTTAAAACATTATTAATGTAAGCTGATTGACTAAGACATAACTGACCCTCTTTTCTGTCAATTTTTATACCAATAAAATACCGAATTTCGAGTAAGTCAGTCATTTGAAACTTGTTGCTTAGGTATGATTTAAAACTAGTCATTGTATCAGAATTCTTTGTAGCAATGACTACATCATCCACATATAATAATACATATATGTTTTTAGCTATATCTTCTTTGTTTAAAATATACATACAACGGTCAACTCCCAAATTTTCAAATCCAACATCCTTAAGCACATTTTCAAACACTTCAAACCAGCATCTTTCAGCCTGCTTAAGGCCATAAATAGCTTTATTAAGCTAACACACTTTATCGCCTTGTTTTGAAAATGAGAGTTTAGTTCATCTTGTATGGCTTTTTCCCAGAAAACTCTGTCTTCACGATACTCAATTTCGTCAAATGTATTTGGAACATCATTTAAACACATTTGAGTGTTCATTAGACACCTTTCTAAAAATCGATATGATAATTTTGGTTTACCTTTTAGTCTTTCACTGCGTCTGATTTCTGTCTCATTTAAAGTATCTTTGATACTATCACCAGTTTCTTTGACTGGACCGGCATTCTCTAAATTTGTGGAATTTTCACTAGGCTGCACATCTGAACTTGAAGTTTCAGATTTATTGTTTTCCACCAATGGAAAACCCGACTCTTCATCTTCTGTAATATCAGAATCAATACTTGGATCAACATTTTCAAGTTGAACCACAGAGTCTTCTTCATTTACACCCCTAGACTTTAGCATGTTTTCTTCATCCACCACAACATCTCTAGCTGTCATAAATTTTCTTGACTCCACATTCCACAACTTATAGCCATTTGGCTCATACCCAACAAATATGGTTTTTATTGACTTTTCATCAAATTTCCGTTTTTGAACTTTATTAAGTGCATATACGGTAGAACCAAATATCTTAAGATATTTTAAAACTGGTTTTTTATTATGCCACATTTCATATGGTGTTTTCTTTATTTTTAGCAAGGCTCTACTTGGAGATCGGTTAATTAAATATGTTGCTGTTAAAACAGCTTCACCCCAAAAGTTTTTGCTAAGTTTAGCACTATTAATCATTGAACGAGCCTTCTCGGTGATTGTGCGAATCATCCGTTCTGAAACACCATTTAGTTGTGGAGTGTGTGGAACTGTTAAATGATAGCTGATGCCTTTTTCAATACAGAAATCACGCATTTCATTAGAAAGGTACTCCCTACCATTGTCGATATATAGATTTACAATTTTTAAGTTAAAATGAGCCTCAGCTTTTGCAACAAAATCTTTAAAGACGAAATATACATCGGACTTATATGTTATTAAATATGTCACACAGTAATGTGTGTACTGGTCAATAAAGACTACATAATAGTTTTTATTGTCAACTGTCGAGGGTGTGACTGGACCACAGACATCGGAATGCACTACAAACAATGGTCTTTGAATGTTTTCTTTATTTTTTAATTTTTCAAATTTAAATCTGGATTGTTTGCCATTTATGCAAGCCTCACATAGCTCATTGTTTAGCTCAACATGATTTAAAAGATTAATATCTTCAAACAAGCTATTACGTTTAATTTCCAGCAATTAACATATACTTATATGGCCCAATCTCTCATGCCACAAACGGTACTTTGCACTACTTGAACTGTATGATGTATATATTCTACCATTTAATTTAAATTTTATAATTGGTACATTATACTCACATATTCCTTCAAATACAAGTTTACCATTCTTGGTGACTTTAATTCCACTAGGGTTGAACTCGATTGTCATGCCTGCTTCCTGCATTTTCTTTACGGATAGTAAATTATGTGGAATATCCTTGCAGTAAAGCACATTTTGCAGTGTAATATTGTTTCCGGAGCTGCAGAGATTAACCACTCCTTTGGCTGTAGCATGTATGCACTCTCCACGCTCTGCAATTTCGATCGAAACATGTGTTGCCAAATTTTCATACTCAGAAAACAAAGCTCTGTCTTTTATGATGTGGTCTGATGCCCCTGAATCTAGAATAAACTCTACCTCACTTGCATTCACATTTTCATATTGACTTCTAATCATAAAAGCAAACCCACGCTCCTGTGTTGTTGTTGCTACTTGGGCTTGCTTTTCCCTTCCATTATTTTCGGCGACATTTTGGTTGCCCACCTGCCTTTTCAAGAAAAAACAATCTTTTTTTAGATGACCTTGTTTTCCACAATGAAAACACTTTAGTTTTGATTTAAGCTTATTCTTAAAAGGCTTCTTAACATAATTGTGAAATGCTTTATTTTTGAATTTTCCCTTTTTAGACTCTATGTTGCCTATAGCCTGTAACACTTTGGCACTTGTATCCTTGTTCACACCTTTGATTTTAATTTCCTGGTCAAGTAGACGTGTTTTGACATACGCTAAGGTTAGATTATCTTCTGTAAAGGCCCATATGCAGACGGCCGTTAAGCTCTCGTACCGTAGAAACTTCATATAAAAAAAATGGTCTCGTACAGCGCCCGTTCAGTTCTACGAAAGCATGGTACGCAGTATGTTAAGTACTGGCCTTTAATAAGTGTTGAACAATGAAAATGTTAATTAACAGTGTGGCTGTGTACGGCCAGTGAACAATGCTGAGCATATCTTCACGGCTCGTTAAATGTTGCAAAAAGTAAACAACATGTCGGCACGAAAGAGTCGATTCGCAAATTTTGTAAACGATTTTGAGAAGATCGAGCTTATAAAGGCTGTGGAGCGTCGGCCAGTCCTGTGGGATTTGACCAGCAAGTTGCACTTCAATATAATCGTAATAAAATGCGCGTGGGATGAAATTGGCGCCGAATTGGGAAAAAGTTGTGAGTAACTTGAAAAAATAGCCAACATAACCATATATAATGTATATGCATACTATATATGCTTATTTATATTGCAGCAAATGATTGCAAGACGGCATGGGCGGGTCTACGCGACAAATATAGACAAAATCTCAAACAGCGTGCCAAACGGTCAAAGAGCGGGAGTGCTGGCGGCTGTGCGCTCAGTGGCCCATTAATTGGGGATTGGGAGTTGACCCCGCATATTTAAACGATATGTCCGAGTTGAGAACGTAAGTAATTTTAAATTTATATAATTTTAATTACATATTATTAACAATTTAAGTATTTATATTTCAGATCGATGGCATCGTCTTGCAGTGGTGCTGAAAGCTGCAACAATGATACCGTTATGGAGCCGGTGCTGTTCGAGGTGGGTGTCGATGTGGATTTGGATGGTGATGTAGATTTGAATGCGTCCACAAGCTCGGCTACTCAACAACCGCAGTATTCATATGTAATTGCATAAATTATCAAATTAAAATAAGGAGGCGAAATCAATATATTTGCATTGTTTGTACATGTATTAAAAATACTTACATCTCTTGTAAATCGACCATGCTCAGCCCTGCCCATCAAATATGGATTCACCCAACAACGTCTCTGACGCTTTGCTTTCCCACCGTCCCTTTTTTTTTTCAATAACACCAACAGCAAGGTGTTGGTTGATATTGCGAGTAGTTTCAGCTTTTCGTAATCCATTTCAATCAATTTAGTTATTTTCACCAAATGTAAACAAAACACCAAAACACAGTTGCACTTCCGATTTATTTCGAGAAAGTAGTCAACCGACCGCCACAATATGTGCGTTGTTTAGAACTGGTCGATACGGCTCGTTAAATTGGTGCAGTACGGTACGAGAGCTGAATTGTCATCTGCGTAAGCCCCTTAAGGGTCTCTATGGCTGTTATAACACCATCATAACTTGTCGGAAGAGTCAAAAGTAAGTGTGAGACTTTGTCCATCTCGTCTAACTTAGCTCCTGACGCAATGAGCTCAGTTATGAGGTCATCAAATAAGTTAAAATGCGTCAATAACGGAGTATCACCTTTTAACTTTAACGCTAACAATTGCTTTCGTAATGATAGCTGAGAGGCTAGACTCTTTCGTTCATAGACGGCATCTAAATTTGCAAATATCTGCTTAGCACTACTCTCGTTGTTGACAAAAACTAAAAAGGAATCACTGAGATATTCTATTATAATGCCTTTGGCCATTCTATCCGCCTTTTTAAGTTCATCCGTTATAACATTATGCTCTTCGTCAATTACTTTCAGCAAATCGTTCTCTTCCAATATCATCCTCACACGAAACTTCCAGATCGAGTATTTTTCACCGTCAAACGGCTATATATTTATATATTTTTTATATATTATAAAAAAAAAAAAAACTAAATAAAAAAAAAATAATAAAAACAAGTGGAAACGTTGCAGTCGGACGCAACCGACTGCGGCATACTCGATACCAGTATTAAAACCGGTAAAAAGAGGCCTGATTGCAAAGGGGTACGGATGCGGCAGGGGTGTACGCTGCCTTAAAGATTCTCCGATGCAGATGGGGATGCCACCAGCTATATTCCTTCCAAATTTGGTGACTCTAGCTCAAAGTTTGTAAAAAGAGGGGAAAGGGGAGGGGGGGGGCTGGGGGCGGTATGGGTAGTTGTGGCATCAAAATTTTTGATGCAGATCTTTGTGAAATATCAACTGCTATCTTCATACTAAATTTGGTGACTCTAGCTCGAAATTTGTAATAAGTGGGGAAAGGGGGGCTGGGGGCGGTATGGGTGGGCGAGGCATCCAAATTTTCGATGCAGATCTATGTGGAATGTCAATTGCTATCTACATACCAAATTTGGTGACTCTAGCTCGAAGTTTGTAAAAAGTGGGGCAAGGGGGGCTGGGGGCGGTATGGGTGGGCGTGGCATCCAAATTTTTGATGCAGATCTTTGTGGAATGTCAATTGCTATCTTCATACCAAATTTGGTGACTCTAGCTCGAAGTTTGTAAAAGGTGGGGCAAGAGGGGCTGGGGCCGGTAAGGGTGGGCGTGACATCCAAATTTGTGAAGCAGATCTTTGTGGAATTTCAATTGCTATCTTTATACCAAATTTGGTGACTCTAGCTCGAAGTTTGTAAAAGATGGGGATAGGGGGGCTGGGGGCGTTAAGGGTTGGCGTGGCATCCAAATTTTTGATGCAGATCTTTCTGAAATGTCAATTGCTATCTTCATACCAAATTTGGTGACTCTAGCTCGAAAATTGTAAAAATTGGGCAAAGGGGTGCGAAATGGAGGGCGTGGCTCCAAAACTTTGATGCAGATTTTTGGGGGTCGTTGCCAGCTTTCTTCCTACCAAATTTGGTGGCTCTAGCTCCACAACTCTGGAAGATACACGCATTCCCGTTTTTGACGAAGCGTTGGGGCACATGGGGGTGGCTAGGGCGGTATTGGTGGGCGTGGCATCCAATCTTTTGATGCAGTTTTTGAGGGGTCATCATCACCTATCTTGGCACCAAATTTGGTGGCTATAGCTCAAAAACTGTGGGAGATATACGCTTTTTTGGCTTTAAAATGCGGAGGGGCTGGGGGCGGAATGGGGGAGCGTGGCTCCAAAATTTTGATGCAGTTTATTGGGGGTTGCTAGTAGCTATCTTCTTACCAAATTTGGTACTTCTAGCTGTAAGGATGTGCGAAATATGTGGATTTATCGGTTTTGAGTTATCGAATTTATCGATTTGCCTGCCCCCCAGTTATCGTAGAACCCCCATCTTGACACTTTAATTTACTATCCCATAGATAAAGAGATTTGGAAAGTTTCAAGTCTCTAGCTTGAAGGGTGTGGAAAAAAGTTGCGTTCATACAGACGGACAGACGGACAGACACCATGACGGACATTGCACAAACTCAATATACTCTTTACCTTCGGTATCGAGTATAAACATATATTATTATTAATTTAACGTAATATTTTCAATCGTTTTTTATTTCCTATTATGTTTTGTTATTGTTTTTGTATTTTTAATTTTTTGTTAAGGTTTTTGATGCGAAAATGAATGAATAGTCAACTGTAAACAAACAACATAAATAACAAACAGAAAAAAATCGTCCGCATCAACGTCTTACCTCAACGACAAGCACTTAGCGACTGACAACTAGTACCGAAAAAATAGGGCACAGTCTCGCATGGCACTACCGTATTGATTGTATCATGGGTACAACCAGCAGTAAGAACGGTAAACTTAGCACATGTAACAGCAAAACGATAGATATATACTTTTCACGCTTTCAACGCTCTTTCACTCGCACTTATATTAAGGGACTATGATTTTGCCGAGTGGACTACCTTGTATAATTGTATCATGTGTTTCGAGGAGAACTGAGTTCACCTTTGCTATCACTTTTAACACTAATGATGAGCAACAATACTTTTGTGTGTTCGTTTAATTAATACTTTATTTTTATTCTGATCAAGTGCGTGTCGATGTGCTAAGCGTTCGCTAATACGTTCAAACGAAGACTGGGTGGTTGACTTCACTGTCAAGAATATTTGTCTGTGCGGCGAAGCGCATTAGATCAATTAACATTTGAGATATTTAACATTGTCTTAACATAGTTTTACAATAAGGCGAATTCAATGCGCCAAACCGCTTAATAACATTTTATGCATCCTGCTCCGAACACCCTCCTTTACGAGTAATAATTATTAATAAATTAATAAATTCGTTAGATTTTGATTTTTTAATTAAACAAAAACATCAATAAAATCAATGATTTGGCTTTTTATTTTATTTTATTGGCTGGATTACTACAAGACAAAAGGAAGTGACCACCATAGGGGCACTTTTTTGAAAATCGTGATTTTGACTTTTTTCATAATATGTATGTATGTTAAATATCTCTGAAAACATGAATGAAATGTGTATAATGCTTTAGACCGATCGATTGAACAAGCTTTCCAGTGATATCAACAGATAAGCTAAACGTTGATTTCTGACAGTTTTATGTCACAAAAACCAAAGGTGTGACCAGCATTAGGGCTTCTCCCTTACTCATTTTAGAGCCTCCCGGTGGAAGTTTGCACCCAACAAAGGGCAGACTTTTAAGAGAAGAAAATTAAATGATGATACTGGAGTGTTTTAAAGATGATTACGTCAGTTCGAGCACGCAAACAAAGTAAGTTTACCGTGTGAATCTATCTATAGGGATTTTCACACGCAACGTTGTTATTCGTTATTCGTTGTTCGTTAAATTTGTTAAAGCTTGCCAACTGTGAAGACTCGTTTTTTACGTCTGCTGTTAATCGTTAAAATATTTTCAACACAGCTGATATTGCAAGTAAGACACAGAAACACACGAAATGAGTAAAATGCCTAAAAAAAAGTGAGAAATCTAAAATAATTAAAAATTTGATTGAAAAAACGATTCAACGAATAACGTTGATTGAAGGTACATAAATATAAGTTGTAATATTATTGGAATACACGCTTCTTCTTTATGTTTTCCACTTAAGACAAAAGCTTTTATTAATAAAAAGGAAATAAATAAAACTCATATCATATTTAATATGTACCTACTTTCAATCAATTATTTGCAACACAACTGACAAAACACAAAGCACAAAACAGCTGATGTTTTACCGAATAACAAGTAATTTGTCGGGGTTGCCAGCTCGTTAAAGTGCTATTCGTTAAGCCGGCATTTTGTTAAATTTACAAAAACAAAATGCATGTAGAACTTTAACGAATAACGATAAACAACGTTGCATGTGAAAACCCCTTATATATATACAAAAATGTTGCAATTTGTTGTGGCACTATAACTCACGAACGGTCAAACCGAATTCGATGAAGTTTTTAGAGTTTTTTTGTATGGCCGTGTAGATTGTATGCCAACAGTGTTGCCAATTTCTCCAGAGCTAAAAAAGCTAACTCAGAAAAATAAAAGCCAAAAAAGCGGAATCTCAAAGGAAACAAGTCAAAAAATAAGCTGATTTTTAAAATTTTTTTAATATTCATCCAATTTAATTTTTGTAAGAAGTTTTATTGAAAAAAATTTAAGTGTTCTAAAATATCGTCTGACGTTTCGGCGTTGTCGGTCGGGTAAAAATCTCAGTTACCCGAACTTAACTTGACTTGAACTTGAACTTAAGAAACAGCTTATCCCTTCAACTTAACGAAAAACACTGCTTGCTGGTTACCCTCAACTTAACTTGACTTGACGTAACTTAACAATTTCAAGTTTAAGTTAGTTCACGTTAAGTTCTTTTTGTTCTATAAAACACGCTCAAATCTGAAAATATCAAAACAATGACAAACAGCTGATCGATAAGTTCATGCGAACGGTCGCATTCACGTTCACGTTCAGGTTCAAAATAAGTTCACGTTTTGTTAAGTTCGGGTAATTGCTAGAATTTCTGTACCGTCAAAATTTTCCCATTGTAAAAGTCATAATACTGACGTTCCACATTGTCAATGTCTAAAATGCCAAAATACTCCAGGATTTTATTTTTTTGTGCTTAGTAGGGATGTCCAAAACCTTAATAAAGATCGCTATCGATAAAATCGATATCCGAAAAAAATATCAAATATTGAACAATATTATCGTCTGGGAAATATCGATGTTGCGATGTATCGTAAAATTATTTTTAGTTTATTTTTTGGCGCAAATTAAACAAGATGCAATGCATATTTTTTTTTTTTTTTCATTATTTTTATTATTATGTCAGTTTAAAAATCGAAAAAACTATTTACGGCAAACTTAAAAACAAACTTAAACATTAGGAGAAATTCAGTTTCCCTTGTAATAAAATCACATATTTTTTCAAATTAATACTTTTTCAGTTTAAAGCAAAGGAAGGAATCAAAAAGGTGATTTTAAACAATTTGAAATTTGCGAAAAAAGAGTTTAGAGAATTAGAATTCTAAGCAGAAGATCTCTGGTGAGAATGTTTGCCAACACTCGAACAAGTGGTATCAGGCCCTCCTAAACTCTTTTTTCGCAAATTTCAAATTGTTTAAAATCCCCCGTTATCATAAGCATAAGAAAAGATTGATTGCTGACTGTTAGTAAAAAAACGCGCTCTTTAATGTGCTCTCCAGTAAGCCTGCTTCTGTTATGTATTTACAATAGAGATGGGCGTCGGGATCGGGATTTTCGGGAATCCCGTGGGTCCCGAAAAAATTATCGGGATCGGACGGGATGGGAGCGATTTTAAAAAAATCCGGGAAAGTCGGGATAAGTGGTCGATCCCGAAATTCCCGCGGGACCCGGTAAACCTGTCGGGACCCGAAAATCCGTCGGGACCTAAACAAAATGTTGTCCATAAATGTTCTGTATTTATCGAAATTACCCACCGATTGAATTTTTTAGTGACACGATATATCGCAAGTGCAATATATGGGAGCATTTAGATGTATTTTCACTATTACGAAATTCGGTCACTCATTTCCAATAGTTGGTGCAGCAATTAATTGCCAAGAAAAGTGAAGAAATTTTGGAAGAGAGAAGAACTCGATTGATTGGTAGAAATTTTGAGAGAATATTGTTTTTAAACAAAAATTAAAATCTAAAGATTATATTTAAAAAAAATATTTACACACTTATTTGAAAAAAAATTTCGGGAAAATGTCGGGACCCGTGGGATAGACACAAAATTTTTCGGGACATTCGGGATGGGAAAAGCGAATTTGATTTCGGGACGGGATGGGAAGCAATTTCTTTCCCGATCCCATCTCTAATTTACAACCACCGATATATGCAAAAAAATATTGATACATCGATATTATCGAAACCACAATATCGCCTGATTTTTCAGACTACTATTTAAAAAAAAATCGATATTCCGATATTATCGATAGCGATAGCACATCCCTAGTGCTTAGCCTTTCACTGCACTAGTGTGCTTTTTGGCGGCCGCATGGGCACGCAAATTGCCTAATTTTGCAGTTATGCTGCTTTTGCAAAACACCCGTGTGGGATTTGTCAAACCCTTCCGCAGCCACTCCGAAAACTCCGAGCTCTGTAACCAGACATCTCGGACTTTTTGTTTGTTAATATCTTTAGGATTTTAAATTTTTTTTTATTTCTTTTCCCCGACAATAAACGGAAGTAATTCACGAATTAGAAGTAGGAGATTATGCGATAGGAGTGAAAACCGATTCCTAATCGATATAATCAACAAGAATCTATCTAAATACAGCCGCCAAAGACCGATAGTCCAACCATGATGAAATAAGTATAAGGTGGTCTCGTCGGCAAAAGCTGTCCCTTAGCGTATGCTAGCAATAAGTGCGAGTGAAACGCACACTTTACAGTGAGTGTGAATGAAACGGTAGGATATTGTGTTGATTAACCCTTAGCTGGTCCCTGGGTTTTAAAATAGCCCAATATAAAACAAAGCGGTGAAGTAAGTTTTTATAGTTTTATTTTTAATAATTTTGAATTAGCAATAAGTCGTTGTTTTTTCGCTTCACAACACATTTCGGTGCATGAATAAACTTCACACCCAGTACATTCTTGCGGCAAAAATTACAGTAACTCATTTTTTGTTTCTGCTTAAGGGTTAAGTGTTGAGAAAACATTCGTCCGCACACAACCTTCCGCGTCAACAAGCAAGCATGCACTGAAGCTCAGGGACAAAAACGAGCTAGCTTCGGCTGCCGATGAGACCACCTTATACTTATTTCATCATGAGTCCAACCACTAGTTGGAACTGGCTGGCGAGGCTACCCCGCGCTCTGAGTGCGCAATTCGTGCGTTTCTCGTGAGTGATTCGCCAGCCACTTCTCTCGCTAACTTTGCTACAACCATGATACAATTACACAAGAGTCCACTTGGCAAAATCATAGTCCCTAAATATAAGTGCGAGTGAAAGAGCGTTGAATAGTGAGTGTGAGTGAAACGGCTACACAGTGCGTCGATTAACACACGCACGGGGCTAAAAGTTACCTTAGTTATGACAAGAATTGTAGTGTTTATAATTTTATTTTTATTCGTTTTGAGTTTGCCATTATTCTTTGTTTTCGTTGTTTAGCAGAAATTCTTTTGTTCAAGCATTTAATTCTAAAGAATATACGTATCTTAAAAAAAAAGTTTTATATTTACAACTGCAAAAAGACATTTTTCTGCTTGGGACTTAAAGGCCTGTACGCAGACGCCTGTACAGCTCCCGTACAGCAAAAACTTCATATAAAAAAATGGTCTCGTACAGCTTCAGTACAGTACTTACATTTTAGGTCTGCAGTTCTGTTAGCTACTGCTGGTACGGTAGTGTTGAACAATGCAAATGTTAAAATGTTATGTTAAAATGCTACGGGCAGTAAATAGCTTTCAGCAGCTATTTACGGTTGTAAAAAATGCAACAATATGTCGGGCAAGAGCCGGCTTATACATTTTTCGGATAATATTAACAAAGTAGACCTAATTCAGGCTCCAATAGAGCCATACTTACTGTTTTGGCAGTCAATGCTGCACATGAAGTATTGAATAAAAATATGTTAATTAATTAATATTAATATTAATTAGTATATAAATACAAATTTAAATAACATATAAACTGGATTGTACTGCCACTGATCTATTGCAGGGTATAGATCAGTAAGGTGAATTAGCTTTGAGTCTTTTGAGTGGTTTCAGTTATGTTTAGCATAATCTTTGGTAATCTCAGCTCTGCCCATCAAATATGGGTTCACTAAAACGCAACCGCCAGCAGCAGAGCGCTAGCTGTACTCAAACACAAAAGTAGCGCGCGAATAATTATTTTGAAATCAAGTAAACAAAACACAGTTGCATTTCCGATTTATTTACAAAAAACAATTAGCCTACCGCCACAATATGTGAATTTTTCAACACTTGTCGTTACAGCCGTAAAACTCATGTATACTGTACGGGAGCTGTACGGGGCACATGCGTACAGGCCTTAAGGGTTAAAGCTCTGAAAAATAACCGTCCGCACACAACCTTTCAGTTCGACAAGCAGGCACGCACTGAAATTAGGGGACCCAAACCGAACGACTTCGGCAGCCGAGTGGACTACCTTGTGTAATTGTATCATGGCTACAACATGTTCGCTCATAACAGCAATACTGTGTGTTTGCACTGCTAGCCAGCGATTTTGTATCGAGCAGCGACTTGTTCGATTGCTGTGCCCCCGTTTTTAGATAGATTCTTGTTGATATAATGCACAAGTTAGAAGTGGGAGATTAGAAAATAGTAGAAAACCGATTTCTTATCGATATAAATGGAATATCGTTATGATAATGCCTGAATAAGAACTTTCATTGTATAACTCATATAAATAAACTACTAACAAAATCAAGAAACTAAATAAATTCAAGAGCAAAAACAGCGGTAAGCATTCTTAAAATAAGACAGAATTCCCGCTGCCCGTTGTTATCAAATTTTTCCTGCAATCGCGTTGTCAAAAAAGCCTGATCTGACGGGAAAAAAGCGAAAATGGCAGCACTTTTTGCCAAGAGTTTGCACGAAATCGGTCGACACGTTCGTGAGATATGACTTTTCAGAGGCTTGCCGCACTCTCATATTTTGATATGTTTGGTACGGAAAATAACACCAGATATGATTGATAGTGTTATATCGGCCAAAATTCCAGATCGCAGTTATCACGAATAATATGATACACGGTCCCTGCGGCGAAATCAATCCAAACTCACCATGTATGTATGGTCTAAGGCAAATGTTCAAAGCGTTTTCCAAGACAATTGAATGCTGAAACAATGCACGGTGGTGTTGGATATCCACAGTATCATCGGCGATCAGCTCAAGATAATAGTAAAACTACTTATATTAAAATCCAGAACCAAGTCTTTGAATTTGATAATCGTTGTTATCAAAAAATTTTCAGTGTTCATATAAATTTTGAATACTGCAATTCAGTCAAACCAATAAAATACATAGTGAAGTATGTTAATGAAGTTAGCGATATAGCTGCTTTCGGAGTTGCTGTTGAAAATAGAAATGATTAAATTTTGCAGTACTAAATGGGAGGATGTATTAGTACTACCGAAGCTATTTGGCGAATTTTATTGTATAACCTGTTGTCTTGTGCTCGAAAGCCAAACGATGCTTTCTTCCTTTAAGACTCGCAGCATGCAAAGTTTCAACATATGCTAAACGATGCTTACGCACGAATTCGTTCATTTTATGTGTTTAACGAATGCTTAAACGGCTTAAGCATGGTTTCACTGCAGTGAAAATGCTTTGCGCCTCGTAAGCCCAAGCGAAGAAATTTTTCAAATTTTTAAACATCACATGGTCTGGTATAAGAAAGCCTTTTCTCAACATTCCCATGTAAATGGAATTAGAAAAAAAATATTTCAGGCAATTTTCGATCGAACGAATCTGGAGTTTGAGTCTTGGTTTGATCCCACTAACATATTGGAGTTTGTGATAAATGTACTTTTGTTCAAAAATTCGAAATGGTTGGCTGGCCTTGCAATGATGGCTTCAAAACGACGACTCACAAGTCGTGATCTAAATTCTAAAAACAAACAAGTGGAAACGTTGCAGTCGGACGCAACAGACTGCGGTATACTCATTACCAGTATTAAAACCGGTAAAAAGAGGCCTGATTGCAAAGGGGTACGAATGCAGCAGGGGTGTACGCTGCCTTAAAGATTCTCCGATGCAGATGGGGATGCCACTAGCTATCTTCCTTCCAAATTTGGTGACTCTAGCTCAAAGTTTGTAAAAGCTGCGGTAAGGAGAGCTGGGAGCGGATTGGGTGGGTGTGTTATCCAAATTTTTGATGCAGATCTTTGTGGAATGTCAATTGCTATCTTCATACCAAATATGGTGACTCTATCTCAAAGTTTGTAAAAGCTGGAGAAAAGGGGGCGAAATGGGTGGGCGTGGCTCCAAAACTTTGATGCAGATTCTTGGGGGTCGTTACCAGCTATCTTCCTACCAAATTTGGTGGCTCTAGCTTCACAACTCTGGAAAATACACGCATTCTTGGCTAGGGCAGTATTGGTGGGCGCGGCATCCAAACTTTTGATGCAGCTTTTGGGGGGTCATCATCAACTATCTTGGCACCAAATTTGGTGGCTATAGCTCAAAAACTGTGGGAGATATAGGCTTTTTTTAATCTAAATTGCGGGGGGGGGGGCTTTGAGCGGAATGGGTGGACGGACATACACCATGACGGACATTGCACAAATCCAATATACTCTTTACCTCCGGTAAAGAGTATAAAAACAAAAACTAAATATATAAAAATATATATTGGCTGTCGGCATTTAATATGTATTTAATTATGTTATTTAAGGGTCAAGAGTACATAATTATATGTATATATAGATTAAAATATATAAATTATTATTAGTCATATTATAAACTATGCACTAAGCATCATAATGATTAAGATGTATTAAAATCTTCTATATATATAAAAGAGTATGTCCTGACTAGAATGGAAGAGCCAAAGCCTAGAAGGCTGAAATTTTCACACAATTTTCCATGCAGGTAGGAGGTGAGCACTTAGAAGGGAATTTATATTTGGACAACTCCTTCAAGTACATCCCATACGATTTGGAGCACTTTTTACCCATTTTAAAAAACAAACTACAATTACAACAAGTACCCATTCCACTACTGTCGCCTGATTGTCGCACAAGCTGAGAGTTTGATCGCGAGCGAGAATACAAAAACAAAACAAATGCGCAGCGACGCCTTCGCGTCGCACAAGCAAAGTCATAAAAAAAGGTTCTTACACTTGCAAAAAAGAAACGGATTTCCGCTTCTTAATGAATAAATGCATACACAATTAAATGAACAATGCGCTTGAAAATTTAAATTTCATAATTTTATGTACGTGTTTCACTTCGCACAGTGCACATTTTTTATACTCGATACCGAAGGTAAAGAGTATATTGGTTTTGTGCAATGTCCGTCATGGTGTCTGTCCGTCCGTATGTGTGCAAGTTTTTTCCACACCCTTCAAGCTAGAGACTTGAAACTTTCCAATTCTCTTTATCTATGGGATAGTAAATTAAAGTGTCAAGATGGGGGTTCTACGATAACGGGTGGGCTGGTAAATCGATAAATTCGATAACTCAAAACCGATAAATCCACATATTTCGCACATCCTTACAGCTAGAAGTACCAAATTTGGTAAGAAGATAGCTATTAGCAACCCCCAAAAAACTGCATCAAAAATTTTGGAGCCACGCCCCCCATTCCGCCCCCAGCCCCACCGCATTTTAAAGTCAAAATAGCCCATATCTCCCACAGTTTTTGAGCTATAGCCACCAAATTTGGTGCCAAGATAGGTGATGATAACCCCCTAAAAACTGCACTAAAAGTTTGGATGCCACGCCCACCGATACTGCCCAAGCCGCCCCCATCCACCCCAACGCTTCGTCAAAAACGGGAATGCGTGTATCTTCCAGAGTTGTGGAGCTAGAGCCTCCAAATTTGGTGGGAAGATAGCTGTTAACGACCCCCAAAAAACTGCATCAAAGTTTTGGAGCCACGCCCACCCATTACGCCCCCAGCCCCCCGCATTTTGAAATCAGAAATGGCTATATCTCCCACAGTTTTTGAGCTATAGCCACCAAATTTGGTGCCAAGATAGGTGATGATGACCCCCCAAAAACTGCACCAAAAGTTTGGATGCCACGCCCACCGACACTGCCCTAGCCGCCCTCATCCACCCCAACGCTTCGTCAAAAACGGGAATGAGTGTATCTTCCAGAGTTGTGGAGCTAAAGCCACCAAATTTGGTAAGAAGATAGCTGGCAACGACCCCCAAAAATCTGCATCAAAGTTTTGGAGCTACGCCCTCCATTTCGCCCCCCTTTCCCCACTTTTTACAATTTTCGAGCTAGAGTCACCAAATTTGGTATGAAGATAGCAATTGACATTCCACATAGATCTGCATCAAAAATTTGGATGCTTCACCCACCCATACCGCCCCCAGCCCCCTTTCGACACTTATTACAAATTTCGAGCTAGAGTCACCAAATTTAGTATGAAGATAGCAGTTGATATTTCACAAAGATCTGCATCAAAAATTTTGATGCCACGCCCACCCATACCGCCCCCAGCCCCCCTTGCCCCACTTTTTACAAACTTCGAGCTAGAGTCACCAAATTTGGTATGTAGATAGCAATTGACATTCCACATAGATCTGCATCGAAAATTTGGATGCCTCGCCCACCCATACCGCCCCCAGCCCCCCTTTCCCCACTTATTACAAATTTCGAGCTAGAGTCACCAAATTTGGTATGAAGATAGCAATTGACATTCCACATAGATCTGCATCAAAAATTTGGATGCTTCACCCACCCATACCGCCCCCAGCCCCCTTTCGACACTTATTACAAATTTCGAGCTAGAGTCACCAAATTTAGTATGAAGATAGCAGTTGATATTTCACAAAGATCTGCATCAACAATTTTGATGCCACAACTACCCATACCGCCCCCAGCCCCCCCTCCCCTTTCCCCTCTTTTTACAAACTTTGAGCTAGAGTCACCAAATTTGGAAGGAATATAGCTGGTGGCATCCAAATCTGCATCGGAGAATCTTTAAGGCAGCGTACACCCCTGCCGCATCCGTACCCCTTTGCAATCAGGCCTCTTTTTACCGGTTTTAATACTGGTATCGAGTATGCCGCAGTCGGTTGCGTCCGACTGCAACGTTTCCACTTGTTTTTTTTTCAAATTTGTGCGCCTTTGACAATTGATTTACGACCCAAGTAGCGTTTGTTGTTGTTGTAAGTGTTGTTGTTGGGCCCGCACTAGAGATGGGCATGGGCCTAATTTTTCGCGCCCGACCCGACCCAGCCCATAGGCCGCAGCGCCAATTTTTACCCGTACCCGATGGCAATAAAAAATATCATACCCGAACCCAACCCGCCCGCCCGAAAAATTTAGAACTTTTTTCAAAAACTTAATTTTTTATTTTTGTTAAATAAAATAACATATTTTTGTACTAAAAATGAAGCTTGTCCAAATTCCCACTTGAATTTTTTGTGCGTCTTTCATTGAGAATTTTACCAGATGAAGAAAAAACTCGCTCGCTTGTCGCAGAGCTATCAGGAATACATAATATATTTTTAGCCACAACTTGCAATATTTTTAGGTCAGTTGCTTGTTTCCATAATTCTAGAATTGGCAAGTTTGAATGAGAAGTTTTGGCATAATATTTTTCAATTTTTAAATCAATGGCATTTTTGTCAAGTTTTAGTTGTTTTGGTTGATGCGTGTCAAAAAACTCTTGAAACTCGTGACTCGTGTTTGGCGAAGAGTTTTCAGTTTGCGAGTCATCAAGATTGTCTTTTAACGTTTCGCGATATTCAATCATCATGCATTTTACTGTTTCTAACGCATGATTTTTTCTTTCTTCTGATAAAAAACTTAACTCTTCAAACGGAGAGTTTAAAAATAATCCAACTAAATTAACTGAAGTTGGCTAAAAACGTTTTTCTAAAGAATTTAAGGTTTTCTCCTTTAATTGTTCCATTACATGGAAATCATATAATTCTACTTTGCAATGTTTTTTAAGTTTCCGAACCATAATATTAACCAAAATATTTACTAACTTTATTTCGGGTAAAGCGGGTTGAACGGACAAACCCACACCCGCCCGCACCCAGCCCGAAATATGATTTTTCAGCCCGTACCCACGGTTACCCGCGGGTGCCCACGGGTACCCGATAAAAGCCCAGCCCGTGCACACCTCTAGCCCGCACTGCAACTTTTTGTTGGTGACATTGATTTAAAAAAAAAACAACAACAACATAACAAAACTTGGTGCGTCTAGAAAAATTTCCCACACCAGAATATGTTATGGGGGTGGATTCGCCTACTTGCTGCTTATATAACTTAGACAAAACGTAACACACTAACATTATTGATATATTATTGATATACAATTTCGAATAAGCAAAGGGCGTTCACATAAGCGCGCGTGTTGCTCTTATGATTATCAGATAGTTTGATATCTCGCTCCGATCATGCTCCTTTGTTGTTGCTCATTTACGTTCACTCTCTATTTTATGTTTAAGCCCTTGGAAAAAAGTTTCAAAAGTAGACTTTTACTAAAATTTAAATATTTTAATGGGCACTTAATGGGTTAAGAAGAGTATTGTAGCCACAGTAAAATAACAGAGAGAAGAACAAAGAAGAAGAAATATAACTGTAAATGGTACTCACTGCAAGCAGCATGCACAGCTGAGCGAATATATGCTGCAACACAAAGAGCGGTTTAAAGCTTGATCAGCGCGCGCGTCGCTCTTATGACTGCCGCTAGATATAACATAATTTGAATGCAATCATGCGTCTTTGCTGTTGCCCATTTACGCTCACTCTTTTGTTTGTGCGCGCTTTGCATGTCAAACATAAATCTTAATATCCCTATCTCCTCCGCACTCACTAAGCTAAGCTAACCATAACTAAGAGGCTGCAGTTAAGGGAATTGCATTGCCTAATTTACACCACCCATACCGAGCTCTTAAGTGCAAGCGTTGTATGTATGAGCTCGGGATCTGCTGCTTAGAGGAATAACTGTAATGCTCTTTCCAACATTATGTTTTTGCATACAATGGTAAGGGAATTGGCTATGCATTTTAGTTCATATTTAATGTGAACAAAGAAAGTTAATTTTCGTTTCAGTGAATTTTTTAATATTGTTAAATTAAGGACAAGGATAACATCGAAAGTTACTTTTTGAATCAGTGAGTTTTTCAATATTCTGATTTTCGTATTATATACATTCCTTTAAAATACTTATATATATATATATAAGTTCATTTAAAATACGTATTTTATGATAAGTTATAAAAAATATTTAATTGCTATTATTTAAATATTTAAATAACGATCAACGTATTTTAATTTCTTATGTTGTTTTTTAAAACCAAGAATATTTAGTAGATTTTCGACTTAATAATTGAAGCAACCTTGTTTATAGTTGTCTTCTATTTTGCATATTATTTTATACTTATATAGACTCTGCTTAAGTGCATTTAAAAATCAAATAAAACTAAGCAGTCTGAGTATTCTATTAAATTAATATAAGTTGGTATAAGTAGTAGGAGAATGGCGGTTCTACCCCAGGAAGAAGCTGTCACTTTAATTACCCCCAATCATAATTTATGACCCCATCAAATTTTATGACCCTTTTTTTTTGACACTTTTATTACCCCCCAATACTATAATTTATGACCCTTTTTTTCCCATGATCGTGCCCGCTTTAATTAGACTAGGTATTAAGGACAAAGGCATGACATTCCTAGGCCGCATTGTTATGGTTGCGAGAATCAGTGATCATAGAATCTGGTGTCAAGTGTACATCTGTTTGCACGTGCGTTGTCTTTTACCCCCTGCAAGCAAGCCACGACATGCATTGTTATTGTCAAGAGCAACATCAACAACAGCATCCTTGAGAATCAGTGATCATTGGATCTGGTGTCAAGTGTGCTCCTGTTTTAAGTGCGTTGCCTTGAACACGTGCAACCAAGCCACAAGGGATCGGGTGTCAAGTTGTGAAAATCAGTGTTCACACTATCAGTTTTGGCTATGTAACCAATTTGTATTAGAGTCAAGTGTGCTCCTGTTTGACAAGCAAGCCATAAACATTGATCTTTATGGTTCTGATAATGACAGGATCAGTTTTAGCTATTTAACCATTAAGTGCTAGAGTCAAGTGTGCTCCTGTTTTAAATACGTTGCTCTGCACACGTGCATTGTTATTGTCAACAACTACAACCTTCGTGGGGGGTTATGTGAACAAGGGATGGGAATTTTCATACGCAGCAGCAGCAGCAAGATCAACACATTGTTTTTTAACAAGAGTATTTATTCTTGTAGATTAAGATTATAAAGAGTTAGCGGGAGAAAGTGATAGAGGGAGAAGGTGTAAGAGGGGGAAAGGATAGAGGGGGAAAAAGTTAGAGGGAGATGGTGTTAGATGGAGAAAGTGTTAGAGGGGGAAAGTAGTAGAAGACTTAGAGACAAGTTTGTGCATGCTTGAAGTGCGCTAGTCAAAGGTCAAGTACATTACTTGACTAATGTGTTATAGATATCACCGTCCGTGAGGATCAGTGAGCCAAGTACATTGCCTTTGAAACTATTAAGGTTTCTTAGCTACAAGTTAGTAGATAAGAGAGAGAGAGGGTCAACTGTGCGCAGGTTTCTTAGCTACGAATAAGTAGATTAGAGAGAGTCGAGAGGGCACCTGTTTGACATGCGTTGCCTTGCACACCAGCAGGCAAAACATAAACAATGAATGTTTATGGTTGTGAAAACCAGTGATCCAAAGGATAAAAGGGTTGAGACAAGATTGTGCTTGTTTGAAGTACGCTTGTCAAAGGGCAGTACATTCGTGGGCCACATTCTTATGATCAAAAGCAACAACCAACATTCGTGAGGGTTATGTAAGCAAGGGATGGGAATTTTCCTACGCAGCAGCAGCAAGATGAAAACATTGTTTTTAAACAAGAGTATTGAGACTTGCAGATTTAGATTGGAATGTTATAGGGGGAAGGTGTAAGAGGGGGAAAGTGTTAGAGGGAGAAAGAGAGAGTTAGTGCTAGAGGGAGTAAGTGTTAGAGGGTGAAAGTGCTATAGGGGGAAAGCGATCCTGCTTATATTATTATATTAAAACACGCTCCTTTATGCGATTCTATACACGAGCGTCTATGAAATGCAAGTGGTATGTTAATTGAATGTCCCTCTTTCTAACGCACACTCAACTTTTTCGCTACTTACGTTTCTAACCTTTATTTGCATACATCTGTTTTGATTATTTCACTGACTTCTGTTACTTGTATAGAGCTAATTAGTATAACTTTTTAATTTTGTTTATAGGTATGTTTTAATTTAATTTATTTAGTTTATTTTTTTTTTCATAGATTTTTATAGTATGTTAAATTTGAGAATTATATTAAGCTTGTTCCGTTGAGGGATTAAGCAAACACAAACACCGAACATTTATATTAATGACATATAGTTATAGCCGGTAGAACACACAAGTCATACTCCATGATTTTGTTTCGGCTTGATAAAAAGCTTTTTTAAGTCTATATTATAAGCCTAAGTTCTAGTACTCACTATATACATATCTAAGAATGCTTTTATGTATGTCACTATTTTAAAAGCTTAAAGAAGTTCATGTAGCTGGTATAATAAATCATGTTTTAACAAAATTATTTAGATCTTAATATTTATACTTCATCGTTAATTGAATTTATTATTATTTTTTTTTTTTTAATACCCATATATTCGACTCTGTTCTATCTCAGTAATAATTTATTTTGCTTTTACATTCTTTAAATTCTTTAAGGTAATCTTTTAGGCTTAACAAATAATCTTTTCCTTAACTTTCCGTCTGCTCGCTAAAAGATTTTCGTCAAATGACACTTTTCATATTTAAGATATCCGTCAAACTATTTCTTATACTCGACTTAAATTATTTCATCAAACTCACATATCAATTAAATTTCTAAACTAAAGAAAATGAAAACAGTAAGATGTTCTAAGCAGCTGGATTGTTTTTTTTTTTTATACAAACGGTTTTTACTATTCTCTTTCCCAGTATGCTACTTACGATAAAAATGTATAAAGAATGTGTTTTGTACTCTTTTACTGACTTCAAAAATTCTTCTATTGATGTTGTCTGATACCCTATCTTAATTTGTGTAATTCTTATTCGTTTTAATCAACTTAGTATTCTTTTGATTTTTAAAAATTTTATGTTATGTTGTTAGCTATTTTGACTAGACTTTACGCTTAAAACGAGATAGATTGTATTATTGTCCTTAATACGTTAGCTTAATTTTAACAGGGAAATCGATCGGACATTGATTTTTCACTTTATAATTGATTGCTTTAATATATTTTAACTGTCAACCTATATACCTTTCTACTTTTTTTGTGATTATGTAAGATTTTTATATTTCCAAACTCATTGCTTAAACTAAGAAAATTTCGTTATTAATTTCTTTTAATTGATGGATGGGAATATTTTATTTCATTATTCTCCTCATTTTTATTACATTTAATAAGGAAGTGCATTGAACTAGCTTAGCCGTTCGAGACATGAGTCTTGCACTGTTTCGAAAAGTATGACTTTGTTAGCTGTTTTAATTTAGGGGTTAAGTATCTACTACTACTGTTCCTTAACTGTGATAGTTGCAGTTTTGTTACATCTCACTTCAATTTTTTTCTTTCTTTTATTTTATTTATTTATTTATTTTTATTTTTTTTTGTAGGTGCTTTATTAATTTTAATAAGAACAAAACCTTTTTGTTCTAGATGCCATGTTATTAGGTCTTATTTTTTCATTTAATTATTATAATAATTTCTTAAAGAGATTCATTTTCTTTAGTGCTCAAAACTTATTGTCGCTAAAGGATTTGTTTTTCATTGATCTGAGATATTTCGTAAATTCATGAAACCATTGAATCGTGCTCTATTCTTCTTGAACCTTGCATTAATCTTGAATTTGGATGGCAAAATAAGGTTGTGATGTACTAAAGCTCGAGATGACGTAAAAGTCGGTATTTTACATAACGGGCATATAATAATGTACGTTTACTATCACCGAATTGGTTTATACCCACTAAATATTGGTATTTTCAGTTTTTTTTTTTTCTTTCTTTGTTTTAATCGTTTTATACACCCTAGCTCTTGATCTTGTGTTTTGATTTTAGATTAGGGTCTGATTTTATTGTATACTGTTTGTGTAGGAGGCTCCAAAGAATAAGATTTGATTTGGTAATGGTATGATTTGTTCTTCCTTTTTTTTGTGGTTGTATTGTAGAGCACTTCTTGTGTGTATGTTAAACTAATAAAAAGAGCGCAATCAAGTCGTTTACAATAATTTTCACTAGGCGTTCACATAAGCGCGCGTGTTGCTCTTATGATTATCAGATAATTTGATATCTCGCTCCGATCATGCTCCTTTGTTGTTGCTCATTTACGTTCACTCTTTATTTTATGTTTAAGCCCTTGGAAAAAAGTTTCAAAAGTAGACTTTTACTAAAATTTAAATATTTTAATGGGCACTTAATGGGTTAAGAAGAGTATTGTAGCCACAGTAAAATAACAGAGAGAAGAACAAAGAAGAAGAAATATAACTGTAAATGGTACTCACTGCAAGCAGCATGCACAGCTGAGCGAATATATGCTGCAACACATAGAGCGGTTTAAAGCTTGATCAGCGCGCGCGTCGCTCTTATGACTGCCGCTAGATATAACATATTTTGAATGCAATCATGCGTCTTTGCTGTTGCCCATTTACGCTCACTCTTTTGTTTGTGCGCGCTTTGCATGTCAAACATAAATCTTAATATCCCTATCTCCTCCGCACTCACTAAGCTAAGCTAACCATAACTAAGAGGCTGCAGTTAAGGGAATTGCATTGCCTAATTTACACCACCCATACCGAGCTCTTAAGTGCAAGCGTTGTATGTATGAGCTCGGGATCTGCTGCTTAGAGGAATAACTGTAATGCTCTTTCCAACATTATGTTTTTGCATACAATGGTAAGGGAATTGGCTATGCATTTTAGTTCATATTTAATGTGAACAAAGAAAGTTTATTTTCGTTTCAGTGAATTTTTTAATATTGTTAAATTAAGGACAAGGATAACATCGAAAGTTACTTTTTGAATCAGTGAGTTTTTCAATATTCTGATTTTCGTATTATATACATTCCTTTAAAATACTTATATATATATATATAAGTTCATTTAAAATACGTATTTTATGATAAGTTATAAAAAATATTTAATTGCTATTATTTAAATATTTAAATAACGATCAACGTATTTTAATTTCTTATGTTGTTTTTTAAAACCAAGAATATTTAGTAGATTTTCGACTTAATAATTGAAGCAACCTTGTTTATAGTTGTCTTCTATTTTGCATATTATTTTATACTTATATAGACTCTGCTTAAGTGCATTTAAAAATCAAATAAAACTAAGCAGTCTGAGTATTCTATTAAATTAATATAAGTTGGTATAAGTAGTAGGAGAATGGCGGTTCTACCCCAGGAAGTAGCTGTCACTTTAATTACCCCCCAATCATAATTTATGACCCCATCAAATTTTATGACCCTTTTTTTTGACACTTTTATTACCCCCCAATACTATAATTTATGACCCTTTTTTTCCCATGATCGTGCCCGCTTTAATTAGACTAGGTATTAAGGACAAAGGCATGACATTCCTAGGCCGCATTGTTATGGTTGCGAGAATCAGTGATCATAGAATCTGGTGTCAAGTGTACATCTGTTTGCACGTGCGTTGTCTTTTACCCCCTGCAAGCAAGCCACGACATGCATTGTTATTGTCAAGAGCAACATCAACAACAGCATCCTTGAGAATCAGTGATCATTGGATCTGGTGTCAAGTGTGCTCCTGTTTTAAGTGCGTTGCCTTGAACACGTGCAACCAAGCCACAAGGGATCGGGTGTCAAGTTGTGAAAATCAGTGTTCACACTATCAGTTTTGGCTATGTAACCAATTTGTATTAGAGTCAAGTGTGCTCCTGTTTGACAAGCAAGCCATAAACATTGATCTTTATGGTTCTGATAATGACAGGATCAGTTTTAGCTATTTAACCATTAAGTGCTAGAGTCAAGTGTGCTCCTGTTTTAAATACGTTGCTCTGCACACGTGCATTGTTATTGTCAACAACTACAACCTTCGTGGGGGGTTATGTGAACAAGGGATGGGAATTTTCATACGCAGCAGCAGCAGCAAGATCAACACATTGTTTTTTAACAAGAGTATTTATTCTTGTAGATTAAGATTATAAAGAGTTAGCGGGAGAAAGTGATAGAGGGAGAAGGTGTAAGAGGGGGAAAGGATAGAGGGGGAAAGTGTTAGAGGGAGATGGTGTTAGATGGAGAAAGTGTTAGAGGGGGAAAGTAGTAGAAGACTTAGAGACAAGTTTGTGCATGCTTGAAGTGCGCTAGTCAAAGGTCAAGTACATTACTTGACTAATGTGTTATAGATATCACCGTCCGTGAGGATCAGTGAGCCAAGTACATTGCCTTTGAAACTATTAAGGTTTCTTAGCTACAAGTTAGTAGATAAGAGAGAGAGAGGGTCAACTGTGCGCAGGTTTCTTAGCTACGAATAAGTAGATAAGAGAGAGTCGAGAGGGCACCTGTTTGACATGCGTTGCCTTGCACACCAGCAGGCAAAACATAAACAATGAATGTTTATGGTTGTGAAAACCAGTGATCCAAAGGATAAAAGGGTTGAGACAAGATTGTGCTTGTTTGAAGTACGCTTGTCAAAGGGCAGTACATTCGTGGGCCACATTCTTATGATCAAAAGCAACAACCAACATTCGTGAGGGTTATGTAAGCAAGGGATGGGAATTTTCCTACGCAGCAGCAGCAAGATGAAAACATTGTTTTTAAACAAGAGTATTGAGACTTGCAGATTTAGATTGGAATGTTATAGGGGGAAGGTGTAAGAGGGGGAAAGTGTTAGAGGGAGAAAGAGAGAGTTAGTGCTAGAGGGAGTAAGTGTTAGAGGGTGAAAGTGCTATAGGGGGAAAGCGATCCTGCTTATATTATTATATTAAAACACGCTCCTTTATGCGATTCTATACACGAGCGTCTATGAAATGCAAGTGGTATGTTAATTGAATGTCCCTCTTTCTAACGCACACTCAACTTTTTCGCTACTTACGTTTCTAACCTTTATTTGCATACATCTGTTTTGATTATTTCACTGACTTCTGTTACTTGTATAGAGCTAATTAGTATAACTTTTTAATTTTGTTTACTTTGTTAGTAAACTATCAAATTATGTTTTTCTTATAGGTATGTTTTAATTTAATTTATTTAGTTTATTTTTTTTTTCATAGATTTTTATAGTATGTTAAATTTGAGAATTATATTAAGCTTGTTCCGTTGAGGGATTAAGCAAACACAAACACCGAACATTTATATTAATGACATATAGTTATAGCCGGTAGAACACACAAGTCATACTCCATGATTTTGTTTCGGCTTGATAAAAAGCTTTTTTAAGTCTATATTATAAGCCTAAGTTCTAGTACTCACTATATACATATCTAAGAATGCTTTTATGTATGTCACTATTTTAAAAGCTTAAAGAAGTTCATGTAGCTGGTATAATAAATCATGTTTTAACAAAATTATTTAGATCTTAATATTTATACTTCATCGTTAATTGAATTTATTATTATTTTTTTTTTTTTTTAATACCCATATATTCGACTCTATTCTATCTCAGTAATAATTTATTTTGCTTTTACATTCTTTAAATTCTTTAAGGTAATCTTTTAGGCTTAACAAATAATCTTTTCCTTAACTTTCCGTCTGCTCGCTAAAAGATTTTCGTCAAATGACACTTTTCATATTTAAGATATCCGTCAAACTATTTCTTATACTCGACTTAAATTATTTCATAAAACTCACATATCAATTAAATTTCTAAACTAAAGAAAATGAAAACAGTAAGATGTTCTAAGCAGCTGGATTGTTTTTTTTTTTTACAAACGGTTTTTACTATTCTCTTTCCCAGTATGCTACTTACGATAAAAATGTATAAAGAATGTGTTTTGTACTCTTTTACTGACTTCAAAAATTCTTCTATTGATGTTGTCTGATACCCTATCTTAATTTGTGTAATTCTTATTCGTTTTAATCAACTTAGTATTCTTTTGATTTTTAAAAATTTTATGTTATGTTGTTAGCTATTTTGACTAGACTTTACGCTTAAAACGAGATAGATTGTATTATTGTCCTTAATACGTTAGCTTAATTTTAACAGGGAAATCGATCGGACATTGATTTTTCACTTTATAATTGATTGCTTTAATATATTTTAACTGTCAACCTATATACCTTTCTACTTTTTTGTGATTATGTAAGATTTTTATATTTCCAAACTCATTGCTTAAACTAAGAAAATTTCGTTATTAATTTCTTTTAATTGATGGATGGGAATATTTTATTTCATTATTCTCCTCATTTTTATTACATTTAATAAGGAAGTGCATTGAACTAGCTTAGCAGTTCGAGACATGAGTCTTGCACTGTTTCGAAAAGTATGACTTTGTTAGCTGTTTTAATTTAAGGGTTCAGTATCTACTACTACTGTTCCTTAACTGTGATAGTTGCAGTTTTGTTACATCTCACTTCAATTTTTTTCTTTCTTTTATTTTATTTATTTATTTATTTTTATTTTTTTTGTAGGTGCTTTATTAATTTTAATAAGAACAAAACCTTTTTGTTCTAGATGCCATGTTATTAGGTCTTATTTTTTCATTTAATTATTATAATAATTTCTTAAAGAGATTCATTTTCTTTAGTGCTCAAAACTTATTGTCGCTAAAGGATTTGTTTTTCATTGATCTGAGATATTTCGTAAATTCATGAAACCATTGAAACGTGCTCTATTCTTCTTGAACCTTGCATTAATCTTGAATTTGGATGGCAAAATAAGGTTGTGATGTACTAAAGCTCGAGATGACGTAAAAGTCGGTATTTTACATAACGGGCATATAATAATGTACGTTTACTATCACCGAATTGGTTTATACCCACTAAATATTGGTATTTTCAGTTTTTTTTTTCTTTCTTTGTTTTAATCGTTTTATACACCCTAGCTCTTGATCTTGTGTTTTGATTTTAGATTAGGGTCTGATTTTATTGTATACTGTTTGTGGAGGAGGCTCCAAAGAATAAGATTTGATTTGGTAATTGTATGGTATGATTTGTTCTTCCTTTTTTTTGTGGTTGTATTGTAGAGCACTTCTTGTGTGTATGTTAAACTAATAAAAAGAGCGCAATCAAGTCGTTTACAATAATTTTCACTAGCTTAGGATTCATGGTCTTAAGACCGTTTAGACTTCATGGTAAATAGTTTTTGCTAGGCTATTTTCTATTATGATTCTTGTGGGTTATAATTCGTACATTAAAAGAACGAGATAAAGTTGTTCTTGTTTAGGTCCACAATCTATTTTCTTGGTCCATTTTCCTTGGCATATAATACAGCAGGGAGTAAGATTTAAAAGTAGTATGTCATTCCATTCTGATAATATTATTATTTTGTTTTTATTATGTTGTTATATCATTTTTAATTTTATTCTTTTATGTTATTTGACTTTATATATTGCCTTTAAATTTAAGGGTTTGCCTCTCAATTTTTAAACCGAGACATAGTATTTTTATTTCTGTAATGCATAAACGTAAGCATCCTTGATCCCAGATAGTATGTTTATTCTTGATCAATATTTAGATCAGCACCGTAGGCTTCCTAGATCTGTGTGTCTGTATCTATGCAAACTATTTTATCAGCTTTTAGGTATCGAGATTAAATTTTGCTCAGAATCTAATCGCTGCCTTAAACACATGAGTGTTACAACTTTCACACTTAAGGAGCATTAGATCTTTTTGTTTTCAAGAGTTTACTATTTGACGCTTTTAAGAACAATTTGCTTGCCTGAGCTTGGTAGGTTATACAGTTAAAACAATTAGTGGAAAGATGGAACTGTCTTATAGAATTTCTTATACATTACTAGGGGGTCCCCCCCTGCTCGCTTCGCTCGCCAACCCCCCTCGCGCTGCGCGCTCGATTTTCGAATGCAAGCAATTATAACGTTTGAAAATAACCGTGTGTTGAAGCCCCTGTGTATTCACTTGCACATCTGATGAAATCCTACATTTCCGTTTATACGACATAGTAAGTTCCCCGCTTACTTCGCTGCGCAGATAGTTTATATTATTTTATAGCAATAAAAGATAGATGTAAAATAAATAAATTAGAAAATATTTAACAACAAATTAAAGCAAAGTATTTAATATTCTCTTTTCCACGCCACCATTGAGGTAGAGAATCAGGTGCGTAATTATACTCGATACCGAAGGTAAAGAGTATATTGGGTTTGTGCAATGTCCGTCATGGTGTCCGTCCGTCTGTCCGTCCGTATAGTCGCAACTTTTTTCCACACCCTTCAAGCTAGAGACTTGAAACTTTCCAATTCTCTTTATCTATGGGATAGTAAATTAAAGTGTCAAGATGGGGGTTGTACGATAACTGGGGGGCTGGCAAATCGATAAATTCGATAACTAAAAACCGATAAATCCACATATTTAACACATCCTTACAGCTTCAACTACCAAATTCGGTAAGCAGATAGCTTCTAGCAACTCCCAAAAAACTGCATCAAAAATTTTGGAGCCACGCCCCCCATTCCGCCCCCAGCCCCACCGCAATTTGAAATCAGAAATGGCTATATCTCCCACAGTTTTTGAGCTAGAGCCACCAAATTTAATGCCAAGATAGGTGATTATGACCCCCCAAAAACTGCATCAAAAGTTTGGATGCTACGCCCACCAATACTGCCCAAGCCGCCCCCATCCATCCCAACGCTACGTCAAAAACGGGTATGCGTGTATCTTCCAGAGTTGTGGAGCTAGAGCCACCAAATTTGGTAGGAAGATAGCTGGGATTGACCCCCAAAAATCTGGATCAAAGTTTTGGAGCCACGCCCCCCTTTCCCCACCTTTTACGAACTTTTAGCTAGAGTTACAAAATTTGGTATGAAGATAGCAATTGACATCCCACATAGATCTGCAGCAAAAATTTGGATGCCACACCCACCCATACCTCCCCCAGCCCCCCTTTTCCCACTTTCTACAATTTTCGAGCTAGAGTCACCAAATTTGGTATGAAGATAGCAATTGACATTCCACAAAGATCTGCATCAAAAATTTGGATGCCACGCCCAACCATAAGGCCCCAGCCCCCCTTTCCCAACAAACTTACAAACTTTGAGCTAGAGTCATCAAATTTGTAAGGAAGATAGCTGGTGGCATCCCCATCTGCATCGGAAAATCTTTTAGGCAGTGTACACCTCTGCCGCATCCGTACCCCTCTGCAGTCAGGCCTCTTTTAACCGGTTTTAATACTGGTATCGAGTATGCCGCAGTCGGTTGCGTCCGACTGCAACGTTTCCACTTGTTTTTTAATGTGTTTTCCCCAGTAGGCCTTATCCACTTGTTGAATTTAATTTGCAATTATTAACAACTGTTAAGAGCTTCTTGATAAACGACATTGGTTGTTTTTCCGTCAGGTGCTAATACAACTAAACTTTTTGGTGAACTGACTCTTGAGCAGGCTACATAAAATTGGCCATGAGAGAAGCAATCGTGTCTTAAATCTAGTCCGGCTAATTTGAGAGTTTGTCCCTGTGATTTATTGATTGTTAGGGCAAAGCAAACTTTTAAAGGAAATTGCAATCTTTTAAATTGAAATGGCAATTCAGAGTCAGAAGGTATTAATGGAATTCTCGGTATAAAAACCGTTTCCCCTATACCACTGCCAGTAAAGACCATTTCTTCGACAACATTCTTATGAAGGGCTTTAACTTGCAATCTTGTACCATTGCACAGTTTTGGCGGCTTCAAGTTGCGAATCAACATTACAGGTGAACCAATCTTTAAAGTTAATTTATGTTGAGGCAGGCCAGCCGGATTTAATGAATTAAGAAACTCGACGGGGTAATGAACTGCATCTTCGACTTCAGTCACAGAATCAATAGAGCTATATGTCATTTCTTCACTTTGAAATGATTTTAATAAAAACTCGTTTATTTCCAATGCATTGTCATTTCTCGCAGTCAAAATAGCACGTTCTGAAAACCATTCGAGTGATTTTTCAGAGATATTTGTAATATCCGGAAATATTTTGAGAGTTAGTTCTTCAATACTTTTCACAACATGACACAAAGTTGATGGTAAAGTTATTTTGCCATCATGGGTTGGAAATAATCCATTTCCTATTTGAAGAAGCATTTCTGCAAATTCACCAGCTATGCTATCACCTTTTAAGTGCACTCGCATATTTTTTGTTAATGCAATTTTCTGTATTTTGGGCCACAAAATTGAAGACTTTAAGCACGCATTTATTTCATCTGCTCTTGTTCCTCTGGGGATCACTGGAAGAGTTTGTCGAAAATCACCAGCTAAGAGAACAGTTATGCCACCCATTAGGTATTCACTATCTCGAATGTCTTTCAAAGATCGATCTACAGCTTCAAAAGCACCTTTATGAGCCATAGTACACTCATCCCAAACAATAAGCTTGCAATCTCTGAGCACAGCAGCAATATTAGATTGTTTTGAAATTGAGCATTGTGGTGTTTCTAAATGAATCAAATTAAATGGAATCTTAAGTGTAGAATGCGCTGTGCGACCACCATTTAGTAAAGTGGCTGCAATACCGGAAGAGGCAACGGCCAATGCAATGTTTTTACTTTGCCGTACCTTTGCCAATAATAAATTTAAAAGAAACGTTTTACCTGTTCCACCAGGTGCATCTAATAAATAGATTTCTCCTTTTTCTGCTTCAACGCTATATAGTATCTTTTCGTATACTTGTTTTTGCTCAGCAGTAAGGAGTAGCTCATTATTAACAACAAAATTATCGCAATTTTCATAATTTGTTTCTCTATGATATTCAATATTTGGAACAATTTCCTCGGATCTGATTGGTAGTGGAAGTCCATAGTTAGTCAAGTTTTGACCACCAATAGACAGTACTATATCTTCAATGTACAAAAGACATTTATTAAATACATTATTCAGAATACTTTGATCAATATTGTCTTGTGAAAAATGAAAGGCTCTTAAAATATCTTCTGAGAAACTCTCTTTATAAGTATTCGAAAGTTTAAGAGCATCTGAAATTTGACAAAATACTAACATTATTGCAAAAAGTTCTCTCAGTTTTGTAGGATTTTGACATATGACAGCTTCGGCTATAGTTGAATCCCAGTGCTTATCATCTTCTAGTAATCCTAGAGCTTTACACGCCAATTGAAATGATGCGTATGCTATACCATTAACGGTTTTTAAATTTGAAAATGAAGTTGGCCCTCTTACAAAATGTAGTAAAAGTCTTAAATAAAAACATTCTGTATTATCCCATATATATATATATATCCCATATATATAGCTTGTATTTTCTTTGCATTTGCCTATTCTCGATGTGTACACAGAACGCTATTGCTTGGCGAATGACCATTTGATCTACAGACCAGAGGGTATATTGCTTTTGTGCAAATGTATGTAACAGGTAGATGGAAGTATTTCTGACCCAATTATATGTATGTATATATTATATGTATATGCGGGAAGTTCAGTCAATCAATTTTGTAAGATTTTATTTGCAATGCATGCTACTGCTGCTGATGTAGATTACATTTTCTTAAGTTTCTATTTGTTAGTGTGTTTGTTTTTGCACGGTATATATTTGGTGAACATTTTTTTGCTTTCTTTTAGCTTGCTTCAGAAGTCAACAATGTTTGCATGCATTTACAATGTATGCGCGCGCTCTGCAAGTCTAACAAAGAGCGTAGTAACGCTACCTTCTTCGCACGCACTGAATTAACGCAAAACATATCTAAGAGGCTGCAGCTAAGTGAATTGCATATTGCCTTTAGGTTTAATTTAGTGTGTGCGGAGGAGTTAGGGTTATTAAACTTTATGATTGACATGCAAAGCGCGCACATAAAATAGAGAGTGAACGTAAATGAGCAACATCAAAGGAACATGATCGGAGCGAGATTTGTAATTACCTGATTATCTTAAGAGCAACACGCGCACTTATGTGAACGCCCTATGCTTGTTCGAAATTGCATATCAATAACATATTAATAATGTTAGTTAGTTTTGTCTAAGTTATATAAGCAGCAAGTAGGCAAATCCACCCCCATAAAATATTCTGGTGTGGGTAATTTTTTTAGACGCACCAAGTTTTGTTTTGTTGTTTGTTGTTTTTTTAAATCAATCACACCAACAAAAAGTAGCAGTGCAGGCCCAACAACAACAACAACAGCAAACGCTTCTTGCAAGTGTACGAACCTTTTTTTTATGACACTTTGCTTGCGGGACTCAAAGGCGTCATTGCCCATTGTTTTGTTTTTGTATTCTCGCTCGCGATCGAGCTCTCAGCTTGTCCGACAATCTGGCGACAGTAGTGGAATGGGTAATTGTTGTAATTGTAATTTGATTTTTAAAATGGGTAAAAATTGCTCCAAATCGTATGGGAGGTACTTGAAGGAGTTGTCCAAATAAAAATTCCTTTCTTGGTGCTCACTTTCAACCTGCATAAAATATTGTGTGAAAATTTCAGCCTTGTAGCTCTTTTCGTTTAGGCTGTGGCAATGTCAACAATCACTTAGGACAAACTCTTTTATATATATAGATTAGTTGCTTCTTTCCCTATCGCTTATTCTCACGCACTTTGAGATTATAAAATTACTTAATGGAATGTGCTGTATGTTCCTGATTGTTTGCTGATTATTGTTGTCAATTCTTATTTTGTTTATTTATTTCTTTTACATCTCATATAGTATTTTTCTCTTATGTTTCTTTTTTCGCTTCACTTCTATACTTACTTCAATAATTTATCATATGTTTCCCCTAATTTATATTCAAAAACTGGATGGCGGTAAGCTGTTAAAAACGGAAGGCAATTAATCTATAAAACTGATGGAACGGAACAGTTGTGATTATTTTTCATTTAAAAATAAAAGTAGGCTGTTAAAATAAATATTTACTTATATTAAATTAAAATTTGAATTGATTTTTAGTAAACCGGCTTTTTTTTTCTTCGAAAATGTAGCTTTTAAAAGAATATATTAAGCTCATATCATATTTATTTAGATTTTCACATTGAGGTAACATCAACCCAAGTCCCTCGATAGTGAGCTGCCGTTTACAGACGGTGAAGTAAATGGGATGGCGCTTTTTCGTTTCTCATAATCACAATTAAGCTGCCCGACGATGAAAATGAGTTCCTTTACGATTTACGGACTGTCACTGTTTGCAGCAGCCTGGCGTCCTCCAAAGAGTCAACCACTCATCATCATCATTTGCCCCCCCTACGGCGAAGCGATCCTCACCTGAACCATCACTCGTACACACATAAGTAACTTTTACCTAGATTAGGTACGGTTTGCGTCTAGCCGTCTTATTTGAATAGTTCTGTTCTACTCTGCACCGATTTTGGATCCCCTGATTTCTATTATTCCCAGCTACTTTCCTAGGCTCACACCTTTAACTTCTAACACACCAGCCCACATAACATATTATTTGGATATAAAAACATTAGACAATGACTATCAAGTACCAAGAGCTATTAAAAAAATTTATAAAGTATTCGAGGGAAATTTGATCGAACAATGCAACACCAAAAACTGTTATTATGGCTTACATTAAATCGTGAAGTCATAGTCGAGTCTACTACGTACTACACATTTTTCCATGAGTTGTTCCCATTTAAAGCCCCTATCAATTTATCCGTTTTTTCTTATTATTATTTTTTCAACCAAGTGTGTGCGTACCTGTTTTTTTTCAATTTTCTCTTTCTAGAAAATGTCTTTAAGTTCGGCACCCTCATCGTCATTCAATATGTATGTTATAGGGTTTTTATTTTGTATTTCTATTATTGAAAAGTTTAAGTTTTCCGGTTTGGTGAGCAGCCCTTCTCATTAAAATATTATGTTTGCTTATACACACATAATCATTTGCAAAGATTTTTATATGACTAAAGACAATGTCTTAAAACATTTTAACAATTATAAGATTTACTTTTATGTTTGTAATTTTAGCTGTCCTATTATATTGCTGATTGTTCTAACTAAACAATTGATTGAACATTACCTCCATAATGTCTTTTAAACGTATCTTTGATTGAGTTTTCGATAATCACTAGTTATTCAATTTTCTAGATCGTACCCGAGTCACGTTAATATAGCAGGGTACGACAAAATAAGCACGCAAGCAAGGTTGAGGGCAGTGACACTCCTAAAAGGGTTTGAGCCGAAGTGTGACGTAGAAAAAGGCACAATAAGGTAGGAGCTAACGAAAAGCGAGAGTCTTTAGTGGGAAGCGAGCTGAACGAAGACATCTGATCTCAGGCAAGACAAATGTTTATCGGGAGAGAGAATCCTCCTTTCACATTATAGCAGTATGCGTAGCCTTTACAAGGAAACGAAGTTTCTTTTCTTAGAACAACATATCAAACGTATTAAAGGCTAAGAAACCCTCAACTCATCAAAAAATACTTGCTCTCGGACAGTGTCCATGTCCGATGGAAGAGTTATAGAACTAGAAGGGGGGCACAACAGACCTCTCAGGTACCAAATCATTCATCGTCGATGAAGGTTAATACAGGCAGGAGACATATTATTCTATTATTAATTTCCCTTTATATTTTTTTATTTAAAAAGAACATATCAATAAAGTTGTTACTTTTTTACGGACTTTTACTGATTTTTTATTAAATTTTTTATTATCTTGGCTCAAATTTAATTTCCGTTTTTTTTCTCACAAAGTAATTTACATCTGTCAGCAATGTCAATTCGTGATTTTTTTTCGAAAAAATGTATGAGAACCGAATCTATTTTTTAAAAAGTGCTATAAATTTTATTTATTTTTTTTCCACCAAAAGCCAACGAATGTACTGACGCAATACTGCTGCGTTTCGTACTATAACTTTAATTTAACATCCAAATGAAAGAACAAGTCCACAGTCGTGTCGATAAAAAACCGGGACTTAAAAGTACGCTATTGAATAGAGTTTAAATCAGTCAGCAATATCAATTCGTGATTTTTCGGTAGCCAGCTGGCGTTACCCAGGCAAATATTTTCTCTTTCAATTCCAATTCTAGAACCCATCCAATAATATTGAAAAGAGGTAAGCCAAGAAAACATAGAACAGGTGGCAGTTTAACAATTATCGAAAACTCAATCAAAGATACGTTTAAAAGACATTATGGAGGTAATGTTCAATCAATTGTTTAGTTAGAACAATCAGCAATATAATAGGACAGCTAAAATTACAAACATAAAAGTAAATCTTATAATTGTTAAAATGTTTTAAGACATTGTCTTTAGTCATATAAAAATCTTTGCAAATGATTATGTGTGTATAAGCAAACATAATATTTTAATGAGAAGGGCTGCTCACCAAACCGGAAAACTTAAACTTTTCAATAATAGAAATACAAAATAAAAACCCTATAACATACATATTGAATGACGATGAGGGTGCCGAACTTAAAGACATTTTCTAGAAAGAGAAAATTGAAAAAAAAACAGGTACGCACACACTTGGTTGAAAAAATAATAATAAGAAAAAACGGATAAATTGATAGGGGCTTTAAATGGGAACAACTCATGGAAAAATGTGTAGTACTGTGACAGGATAGTCGGTTTATAATTAGAGACCTTAGTGTGTTTTAGTATATATATTTATTGTCAGCTTCAGCTCATTCGACACTTCTGTTCTTATTCACGATCGGCTACCAACTGCCTGGCGCGTTTCTCGCGTGTCATGCTTAACATTACTCATCTTCGTTTAACAGCTCTTATGAGTATTACATTACTGCTCATTAGCAGTATTACATTCTTATGCTAGGTATCTTAAGCTAGTGTGGCCGTATTATTATAATTAGGGCTAGTATGCTGGTTGGGTGTGTGTTAGTGGTGGCCTACTACAACTCGGCCATCCTGACGTTTTGGATCTCCTGATCACGTTTTATTATATTTACAATCTTTTTTTTTTTTTTAGTTTCTAAATCTTATTCTAAATAATAATATATATATATATATATTTATTTGACTTTAGTATTTTATATATTAAGTTGATTTTTTCTTTTTTCCAAACCAATGTCTTATATTCTGCACGCTCCAAACACCTTGATAAGGGTTACGGGATACTTGGAAACCCTCAACGTCTTTTAATAGAAATCGGTCGTTTCTCAAAACTTTTGCTATCATGTAGGGTCCTTTATTTTTTGGTATTAATTTTCTAGATGCACCTATTGTGCTGTCGAAATTTTTGACCATAACATAGTCACCTTTTTTGTATTTTTTCGGTTTTCTTTTGCTAGTGTCGTATTTGATTTTATTGTAAGCCTGTGCCTGTTTCTGTTTCTCTGATGCCTCAGTTCTTATTTCTATTAAACTTTTCCCTGTTTGGTTGACATTGATGTCTTCCAATTTTTCTTTTAAATCGTCTCTTGATTTTCCCCTTTGTCCTATTCCGAATAACATTGTACTTGGCATCTGATTAATGCTTCTGTGTTGCGTGTTGTTAATCGCAAACTCTACATCTTCTAATACCATGTCCCAGTGTAAGCCTTTATCTGTTTCTACTAATTTTGCGATCATTGGTCCAATACTTCTGTTGATTCTTTCCACTTGGCCGTTGGCCTGTGGTGACCCTGTTGCAATCTTCATGTGCTTAACTCCGCTCTCATGTAAAAATTCATCGAAATCCTTCGAGGTAAAACAAGAGCCACGGTCTGAGATAATGTATTTCGGCCTACTGTACGCCCTAAAATAATCTTTTAGCGAAATGATTGCCTCTTTAGTGTTTGTTGTCTTTGTTGCGTATAGTCGCACAAATTTTGTAAAACCATCTATAATTACGAAAATATGCTTTTTTGGTCTACCGTTGTCAACAGGTCCATAATGGTCAATGTGCACAAGCTCAAAAGGCTTGTTGCCTTTTGGAATGCAATGTAATAGATCTTCTCCTTTTCCCGTTTTTGGAGAGTATGCTATGCATTTTAAACAGTTCTCGATGTGATTGCAGCATTTCTCTTTAATTTTGGGAAACCAATAACTTTTGCCTATTAAATTTGTCATTTTGTCTCTACCTATGTGTCCTACTTCATTATGGTATTTGTAAAGGACATGATCTTCCATTTCTTCTGGAACGTAAAACACTATTCTGTCGTCGTTCAATTTACGATATACTATTCCGTTTCGCATTTCGAACAATTTGTGTTCGGTTGTTTCTAACAGTTTTTTAAGTCTTTGTATATTATGGTCCTTAGCTTGGCAGATTATTAAATTGTCTTCAAAACTGTTTGTCTCTATAATTAGTATATTATTGTATCTACTTAACGCGTCTACGTGTTGCATCTTTGTGCCTGCTCTATGAACCAATTCATAGTCGTAGTCTTGAAGCTCTAAAGCCCATCGAGCAATTCGAGGGTTTAGTTCAATCTTGTTTAATGTTAGTGTTAAAGAGTTGCAGTCAGTAATGATTTTGAACTTTTTCCCTTGGAGATATATGCGGAATCTACGTAACGCATACAGTATCGCTAAGGTTTCTAGTTCGAAACTGTGGTATTTAGCTTCCGTTTCTGTAGTGCGCTTTGAAAAGTAAAATATTGGGTGAAGCTTTCCATCTGATTTTCTTTGGAGTAACACTGCACCAAATCCTAAAGCACTAGCATCGCAGTGTAACTCAATCTCGTCTTTATAATTATATATTGCTAAGACTGGTGATTGTAGTAACTTTTCTTTAAGCGTTAGGAAACAGTTTAACTCCTTTTCGGTAAACTCGAAATGTCTATCTTTTTTAAGTAAATCGTATAATGGTTTGGCTATCGTTGAATAATCTTTTATAAATCTACGAAAATAAGAGCACAGTCCGAGGAAACCTTGGACTGCCTGTGTTTTCTCTGGTACTGGAAAATTTTGTACTGCCTCTATGCCTTTGTTATCAGCGCGAATGCCTTCTCTTGTTATTAAAAATCCTAAGTATTTAATACTTGGTTGTAAAAATTCACATTTGTCCATACGTAATTCCAATTTGTTTTGAGACAGTCTTTTAAAAACTTCTATGAGCGTTTCTAAATGTTCGTTTATATTTTTACTAGCAACCATTATATCGTCCATGTATACTGTAACTTTGTTTTCTTTGATTAAGTCGGAAAAAATTCTGTTTACAAATCGTTGAAATACTGCTGAAGCAGTCTTCAGCCCCATTGGCATTCTGAGGAATTCGAATTGTCCCAAAGGTGTGACAAATGATGTGTACTTAACTGATTCCTTTTCTACGAATATATGAAAGTATCCATTTTTTAGATCTAACTTGGAAAACACTGTCTTGTTAACTAAACTGTCCAGTAAATCGTCAATCAGTGGTAAAGGATAGTTATCTTTTATTAACACCTTGTTGAGTTTTCTGAAGTCTATGCATAGTCTTAGGTCTCCTGTTTTTTTCTTAACTAGAACTATTGGTGAAGCATATTCTGAACAGCTGGGTTGTATAATGCCGTTTTTTAAGTATTCGTCTAACAGTTGTTGTAATTTGTCTTTTTCTGTATACGAGAGCCGTCTAGGGTTGCAGCTAAATGGTTTAGATTTTTCTAAATTAAGCTTTATCTCGCATTTCATTACTGGCTCGTTTCGTTTTTCAGCGTTTACGTAGTAGTTTTCTATTATCTGTTTAAATTTGCATTGTGTTGCATAGCACACATTGTTTCCGATATTGTATTCAGTTGTTCCGTCTTCTGTTAAATTAATGTCGAGCATTTCATTGTGAAAATTTTCTTGAAGAACGTCAGTGCTGTTTGCGATTTTATTAATTTCTAACTGTAGTTCGTTGCCTACTGTTGAATGATCGGTGTTTGTTGTATTTACTTGTGTATTACCTGTTTCAATAATTGCGTTATTAATAATCTGATTAACTGTTTCTTCGATTGTTGGTGTTGATTTTGCTGTACTACGGACTATCGGTTTACCCATCAATTCAGTTGGCGAAATGATTGCAGTATTATCTGATTCGTTTTTTTGCTGATCGACTATTGAAATAGTGTTTTTCCTTTCGTGACTAACTATTGGTCTAACTGTTGAGTTATTTTTAGTACTAACTGTTTTCATAGGTGTTTCATTAAAATTGGGACTAACTGTTGTCTTGACTGTTGTATTAAAATTGGGACTAACTGTTTCCTTGACTGTTGCATTAAAATTGGGACTAACTGTTGTCTTGACTGTTGTATTACAATTGAGACTAACTGTTTCCTTGACTGTTGTATTAAAATTGGGACTAACTGTTTCCTTGGCTGTTGTATTACAATTGGGACTAACTGTTTTCCTATTATTTTCACAAATTTTTGAGATGGTGGTTGGTATAACCGTTTTACTAATTTTAGTTGTCATTGGAATGGCATCACCTTTTGCCTCATAGCTTGGTTTATTAATTCGAACCGTTTCTTTATCTCTAATTTGAGTTTCTGTTTTCTCAACCGTAACCATCTTCAGGGTGCTTAAATCTAAACTAAGATCGCATGCGTACATAAAATCTCTCCCAAGAACTACATCATGACTCATAGACTCGTTGGATACGACGTTTAAATGAAAATAACATTTTTTCAATTTATTCTTTAATACATAAGAAATGGCTTTCCCATAAATTTTGAGTTGGCTATGGTTAAGGCCGTAATAAGAACTTAAAACTGGTTGTAGCGCTACTTCATTTGGCACTCGATACTTTTTAATAAAAGATATGGGGCTTCCCGAGTCTATGAGACATTCTGCAATTAATGGATATAAGATAGCGTCGGAAAAATATATTCTAAATTGTCTTACATAATTGTTTGGAATGTTGCTCTTCCTTTCCGGACATTGTCCCACGAAGTGACCAAACACTCCGCATGCGTAGCATGATCCAGGCTCGCGTTTTGGCTTGCGGCATTCATTTGCAATGTGCCCCTTTGAATTGCAGTTAAGACAGCGCCGTTCCTTGTCGTCTACTGACTTGAGCTGTGAACGCGCCGTGTTGTTAGCTTCCCTTTTTGGAAGTTGTATTCCCGCGAAGGCCTTCAACACTTGTGATGGTTCGTTGAAGCATTGAATGCGCGCTTGATTGCGCAGACTTGGTGATGGAATGCCCTCTATGATGTTCTCCAGTAGCTCCTCCTTATCAATGTTTATTTTGCTTGCTAATATAAGTTTCTCTTCGAAGTATGCTGCGAAGTGCTCTCCAAACTGCCATTGCCGCTTCTGGAACGTATTGCGATTTTCCGCCTTGGAAGCGCTTTCACCAAAAGCCATAATTAGTTGCTCTAAAAGCTGGTCGACTGGTTCCAAGATACGCGTGTCGTTTACATGTAACCACTGTTGAGCTTTGCCCTTTAGTTTTGCCAAAACTAACCTATGGCAGTATGTTGAGTTTAACCCATAGATTTGCGCGATGTTTTTCACCTGTCTGGCCCAGTTGCGTGCGCATGATTCTCCCAGGTAGTCCATGGTAACTTCTTTGGCCAAAGCAAATGCTGCCGTTGACGAATCGCAAAGTTTGTTTACGTTTGCGTTTCGGTGTTGAATACCGCCTCTGTGAGTAGCATTGTCCAACACTACACTGCTATCGCCGCAAATACCGATTCTGTTAACAGCATGAGTATCGATACTGTTAATGTTGGTATTGATCCCGCAAATGTTAACAGTTGACGTTCCTCTGTTAACGTTGTCGTGATCGCCGTTGTCGCTGTTGTTGCCGCTTTCATCATTGTAGCCGCCGTTAGGGTTGTCGCTGCCATTGTCGCCGTCGTTACCGTTGTCGCTGTCATTGTCGCCGTCGTTACCGTTGTCGCTGCCATTGTCGCCGTCGTTACCGTTGTCGCTGTTGTGGTTGCCTCTTTGTTTTAGAGCTGCGTTTGCTATTTTCATGTGAAGCCGCTGCAGTAATCTCTTGCTAGCCTTGATTTCACTATCTAGTTTTTTAAGTTCTTCTTCCTTGTCCCCAGCATGTTGAAATTCGCCAGCCGCCATCACCGAATATGCGCTCACCGCTGCGACACCACACTGAACATCGCTTTCGCTGTCGCTCGCCGATTCTAACGGTTCTTGAGGTGCCGCTTGTGCACTCTCGCTACGCTCCTGTGGCTGTACTTGCGCCGTAGCGTGATTCTCCTCTACTGGTGCGGCCTCTGGCGGAGAACCGCGATGCATCGCTGGTATTGCGTTCAGCCGAGCGACAAGCTCTGCTTTGGTGCCCGTGGTCGGCAAGCTCAGAACGGCCAACCAATTTTTAAGTTGCACCAACGAAAATTTTTTTAAATCGATATTGTTCATCGCGAGTAATCCCACTTCTGATATTGTGACAGGATAGTCGGTTTATAATTAGAGACCTTAGTGTGTTTTAGTATATATATTTATTGTCAGCTTCAGCTCATTCGACACTTCTGTTCTTATTCACGATCGGCTACCAACTGCCTGGCGCGTTTCTCGCGTGTCATGCTTAACATTACTCATCTTCGTTTAACAGCTCTTATGAGTATTACATTACTGCTCATTAGCAGTATTACATTCTTATGCTAGGTATCTTAAGCTAGTGTGGCCGTATTATTATAATTAGGGCTAGTATGCTGGTTGGGTGTGTGTTAGTGGTGGCCTACTACAGTACGTAGTAGACTCGACTATGACTTCACGATTTAATGTAAGCCATAATAACAGTTTTTGGTGTTGCATTGTTCGATCAAATTTCCCTCGAATACTTTATAAATTTTTTTAATAGCTCTTGGTACTTGATAGTCATTGTCTAATGTTTTTATATCCAAATAATATGTTATGTGGGCTGGTGTGTTAGAAGTTAAAGGTGTGAGCCTAGGAAAGTAGCTGGGAATAATAGAAATCAGGGGATCCAAAATCGGTGCAGAGTAGAACAGAACTATTCAAATAAGACGGCTAGACGCAAACCGTACCTAATCTAGGTAAAAGTTACTTATGTGTGTACGAGTGATGGTTCAGGTGAGGATCGCTTCGCCGTAGGGGGGCAAATGATGATGATGAGTGGTTGACTCTTTGGAGGACGCCAGGCTGCTGCAAACAGTGACAGTCCGTAAATCGTAAAGGAACTCATTTTCATCGTCGGGCAGCTTAATTGTGATTATGAGAAACGAAAAAGCGCCATCCCATTTACTTCACCGTCTGTAAACGGCAGCTCACTATCGAGGGACTTGGGTTGATGTTACCTCAATGTGAAAATCTAAATAAATATGATATGAGCTTAATATATTCTTTTAAAAGCTACATTTTCGAAGAAAAAAAAAGCCGGTTTACTAAAAATCAATTCAAATTTTAATTTAATATAAGTAAATATTTATTTTAACAGCCTACTTTTATTTTTAAATGAAAAATAATCACAACTGTTCCGTTCCATCAGTTTTATAGATTAATTGCCTTCCGTTTTTAACAGCTTACCGCCATCCAGTTTTTGAATATAAATTAGGGGAAACATATGATAAATTATTGAAGTAAGTATAGAAGTGAAGCGAAAAAAGAAACATAAGAGAAAAATACTATATGAGATGTAAAAGAAATAAATAAACAAAATAAGAATTGACAACAATAATCAGCAAACAATCAGGAACATACAGCACATTCCATTAAGTAATTTTATAATCTCAAAGTGCGTGAGAATAAGCGATAGGGAAAGAAGCAACTAATAATGTATAAGAAATTCTATAAGACAGTTCCATCTTTCCACTAATTGTTTTAACTGTATAACCTACCAAGCTCAGGCAAGCAAATTGTTCTTAAAAGCGTCAAATAGTAAACTCTTGAAAACGAAAAGATCTAATGCTCCTTAAGTGTGAAAGTTGTAACACTCATGTGTTTAAGGCAGCGATTAGATTCTGAGCAAAATTTAATCTCGATACCTAAAAGCTGATAAAATAGTTTGCATAGATACAGACACACAGATCTAGGAAGCCTACGGTGCTGATCTAAATATTGATCAAGAATAAACATACTATCTGGGATCAAGGATGCTTACGTTTATGCATTACAGAAATAAAAATACTATGTCTCGGTTTAAAAATTGAGAGGCAAACCCTTAAATTTAAAGGCAATATATAAAGTCAAATAACATAAAAGAATAAAATTAAAAATGATATAACAACATAATAAAAACAAAATAATAATATTATCAGAATGGAATGACATACTACTTTTAAATCTTACTCCCTGCTGTATTATATGCCAAGGAAAATGGACCAAGAAAATAGATTGTGGACCTAAACAAGAACAACTTTATCTCGTTCTTTTAATGTACGAATTATAGCCCACAAGAATCATAATAGAAAATAGCCTAGCAAAAACTATTTACCATGAAGTCTAAACGGTCTTAAGACCATGAATCCTAAGCTAGTGAAAATTATTGTAAACGACTTGATTGCGCTCTTTTTATTAGTTTAACATACACACAAGAAGTGCTCTACAATACAACCACAAAAAAAAGGAAGAACAAATCATACCATACAATTACCAAATCAAATCTTATTCTTTGGAGCCTCCTCCACAAACAGTATACAATAAAATCAGACCCTAATCTAAAATCAAAACACAAGATCAAGAGCTAGGGTGTATAAAACGATTAAAACAAAGAAAGAAAAAAAAAAAACTGAAAATACCAATATTTAGTGGGTATAAACCAATTCGGTGATAGTAAACGTACATTATTATATGCCCGTTATGTAAAATACCGACTTTTACGTCATCTCGAGCTTTAGTACATCACAACCTTATTTTGCCATCCAAATTCAAGATTAAAGCAAGGTTCAAGAAGAATAGAGCACGTTTTAATGGTTTCATGAATTTACGAAATATCTCAGATCAATGAAAAACAAATCCTTTAGCGACAATAAGTTTTGAGCACTAAAGAAAATGAATCTCTTTAGGAAATTATTATAATAATTAAATGAAAAAATAAGACCTAATAACATGGCATCTAGAACAAAAAGGTTTTGTTCTTATTAAAATTAATAATGTTAGCACAGTAGTTTAGTCATAATATTTGTAAAATAATGAAATTAGTAAATGAAGTAAAAGACGATTGAACGTTGTTAGTCGAACGTAAACATGAGTAATTATATTTTCACTCATGTTATTAACATAGTAACTCATCTAATGTAACATAGTTAAGTCAATCATTCTTAGTTCTTAAGCATCTCACTATTTTCTATGATCGCGAGGGAGTCGCTCTTTCTCGTTCGTAGTCGCTGGTTGTGCCAGCGCATTAAAGTTTGAAATCGACATTTGAGTGCGTTTTCGTTTGGCCACAGCTAACCCTAAATCGAAGTCGCGTTTTTCGACAAGAAGAAATAATTAAATTCGTAAAAAAGCTTACGATTTTTTATGGCGCCCGAGCAGGGACTTCGGCTCTAGGATTGTAAAACTCGCCCAAAATATAAAAAAAGTGCATTTTCGTCGTCTCGGCACTTATCAATTTTCGGTGCGAGCGTAACTAGCTGTTGGAGCCATCGCACATTGGAACCATTTCGCTAACTTGGAGGCCTAAAGGAAAGTTTAAGTATCATGCCGAATAACCAAGTAATTTTTTGAATAAATACATATAAATTTAAAGTGAACCACTTAACAAAATAATTGTGTGTGAAATTTATATTGATCTTCGTCCACGGTAATTGTACAGAGGCACAATTGCAAATCAGCTGCAAAGCGACAAGGTGCCGCTAAGTTCATTCCCTTTTGTTCAGTGCAAAGCGCCAAACGGCAAGAACAGCTGCAAAGCGACAAGGTGCCGCTAAGTTCATTCCCTTTTGTTCAGTGCACAGCGCCAAACTGCAAAAATGTTCATCTCTCTTTGTTAAGCTCATACTGATAGCTGCGCCAAGTGAAGTGTAATCACAGTTGCTGTAAAACTGTGCGAGGTTCAGTTGCTCTTATTCAGTGCAGTTACAGTTGTCATACAACCGTACAGAGGTTACATGCAGTGTATTTTAAACTGTGCGTGCAGCTGCAAGCCATCAGCAGTGTATAGTTGCGTTGAAATCTGGCTATTCCTTTCAATCTCAACTTAATTCTTAAATATTAATTGCTTATATGTTCGGCTGAACATTGCAAATTCGTGCGTTGTGGTTCTGTTGGTGCTATTAGCACATATATAAATTTTGAGCGCCTTAATATTTGCATAATTATTTATTTAAATCGGCTTTAGAAACAAAAAAATAAATAAATAAATTTGCAAAATGAGTAAGGAAGATAAGGAACCAGTCCCCAAGGACGCAAGTTCAAAAAGTAATACAAAATTATTATTGGCAATGCAAAACACGACAAGGTTATGGGTGATATATCACGCATGAGGACAGCATTTGAGGAAAAAACTATATCGTTCGACAAATTTCAATTGGGATACAGAATGCAGCTGCTTGAAAATTATTGTGAGAAGTTAATGGATATCCAGGCAGACATTGATGCACTTAACCCAAACAATGATTTAAGAGCGTCTGTCGAGGATATGTGTGTTATATCAAAGGCTTTATACCAATCCGCAATAAAAGCAAATGAATCTCCGAAGGTAATTTACGGGGATAGTAACGCTCGTTCTCATTCCTCACAGCTGCCAAAAATGAATCTTCCGAAGTTTAGTGGAAAGCATGCCGAGTTTAAAAATTGTATAAGTCTTTTTGAGAGTTTAGTGCATACTGACTCATCTTTAACAAATGTTGAAAAATTCAATCATTTACTGTCTTGTTTGAAGGATGATGCGTTGGGAACTGTCAAGGCGTTTCAAATATCGGATTGTAACTATGAAAAGGCGTTAGCTAGTTTAAAAAGTGTTTATGATAACAAATGTTTAATTTTTTTCGACACAATCTCGCAATTACTTGACATTCCCCATCTATCAAAACCTTCTGCTTCAGGCTTAAGGTCTTTGATTGATGAAATATCGGCACTTTATGCATCGTTACAGTCATTGGGAAGTGAAAAGGAGATAAATAATGCCATTCTAATTCACATAGCAATGTCCAAAGTAGATAGTTTAACAAAATCTCGGTTTGAAGAACAGCTAGACTATAATACTCTGCCGACGTGGTCAGAGTGTGCAGCTCAGTTAAACCGACGGTACCAGCATTTAGCTGCTGAAGAAGCAACTAAAAACAAAAGCAAGCCTACCCAATCATCGAATAAAGGTTATACAAAATCATCGTTTTCGTGTGCCAAAACAGATCGGCGACCTGAGTCAAACTGTCGTTATTGTTCAGCGACGAATCATACATTAGGTAATTGTCAAGCTTTCACCGCTCTTCCTGTAATTCAACGTTTTGAGTTTACAAAACAGAATCGTTTGTGCATAAATTGTCTTCACCAAGGACACACAGTTAAGAATTGCAAGGCCACTAGATGTCGGGTATGCTCAAAATCCCATAACACACTTCTTCATAGATATGGGGGAGAGCACCAGTCAACTGTTACCGGCTCACTTCCTCAAATGCAATCACAATCACGCTCTGGAGTTTCTGACCCTCCGGTAGCTTACACCAGTCATGTTGTTAGTAGCGATCAAGTAATTCTTGCTACTGCGTTGGTAAAGGTGCGTGACAGATTTGGACAATTTCAACTAGCACGTGCACTTTTGGATTCCGGGTCGCAAATAAGTTTCATTACAGAGGACTTAGCACAGCGTTTGCGATTGCATAGAAATGAGTCTTGCATTAATATTACCACTGTTGGAAAAAATGACTCTGTAGTACGCCATAAAGTGCACACGTCAATTCATTCTCGGGTCAATTCTCATAGTTTTGCCACAGATTTCTGGGTTTTAAAGTCAATATCTACATACCAACCAGATCATGAGGTAAATTTTGCCCAATTGAGTATCCCAGCAAACATTGAGCTGGCAGATCCTCGGTTCTACAAGCCCGCAAAGGTTGACTTATTGCTTGGCGCAGAAATCTTTTTTGATTAATTGAGTGTAGGCCAAATAAAAGTTAATTCCCAGCATCCACTAATCCAAAAAACCTTGTTTGGATGGATTGTGTCCGGAAAGTACTCTAGAAGTCTTTCGGATAGAGCTCAGGTATGCAGCATCACCGTCGCCGAAAACAACTGCTCTCTCGACTCTCTGCTGGAACGATTTTGGGAAATGGAACAAGCTCCAGAAAGATCGAAGGCTGTATATACAGCTGAACAAGTTGCCTGCGAACAAAAATTTAAGCAGACCGTAAAGAGGCTTGCGTCAGGTCGTTTTGAGGTCAAGCTGCCTTTTAAGATAAATCCAACGGTATTAGGATTATCCTTCGAAACGGCCAAGCGACGGTTTCTTGCGTTAGAGCGCAAAGTTGCAAGCAATACCGAGTTACATAACATGTATCAAGAATTTATGAGAGAGTATCTCAGCCTCGGTCACATGTCATTGATTCTTACTCCTCCTGCAGGACACCATTACTATATTCCACATCAATGTGTCCTGAGACCTGATAGTATCACCACCAAATTACGAGTTGTTTTTGATGCATCCAGTAAAACGTCGACCTCAATTTCCTTGAACGACACATTAATGGTGGGTGCAACTATTCAGAGGGAGCTATATTCTACCCTCGCAAGATTCAGATTAAATAAATATGCCTTAACGGCTGACATCTCGAAGATGTATAGGCAAATTAATATTGCCAATGAGGATCGGAATTTTCAACTGATCTTGTGGAGGGAGAAATCAACTGATGTTCTCCAAACTTATCGTTTGAACACTGTCACTTATGGGACAGCCTCAGCTCCGTTTTTGGCTATTCGTTGCCTTTTTGAGCTGTCAAAGATTTATGCTGAGACGCATCCGTTAGCGTCAAGGGTGATTTCAAGCGATTTCTACGTTGATGATATGCTTACTGGAGCAAATACGTTAAATGAGCTGGAAGTTATTCGCAAAGAAGTGACAGAGGTGTTGAAATTTGGGGGCTTCGATCTAGCCAAATGGGCCTCTAATCATCCTCGTCTGCTGGCCAATAGAGGGCCAGATAAATCTCTTATATTTGATTCGTCTACCTCAGTAAAAACACTTGGCATGAAGTGGAATCCTCAGACTGATGTGTTTCATTACAGCTTAGAAGACTCGTTCACTACCTTACCACCAACAAAACGCAATATCCTGTCGGTGACGGCCCGCCTGTTTGACCCTTTGGGTTTATTGTGTCCATTGATCACCAGAGCAAAAATTCTGCTACAGGAGCTGTGGCGACAAAAGTTGGATTGGGATGAGTCAGTTCCAATGAGTCTACATACCAGTTGGAACAGGTTCAAGCAGAATTTACTAGAGCTAAACAAGATATCGATTCCTCGATACGTTTGCCTGTCCACGTACACAACAGTCCAAATCCACGGCTTTGCAGACGCTTCAAGTGAAGCCTATGGTTGTTGCATATATGTTCGTACCATTGGTGGGAAAAACAGTTTGGCAAGACTTTTAACCGCCAAATCACGTGTGTCTCCTCTTAAAACAAAGTCAATCCCAAGGTTCGAGTTGTGTGCAGCTCATCTTCTAGCTACGTTGTGGGTTCAAGTAGCCCCATTGCTTGAAAATCTAAAAATTGAAAGCATCAATTTCTGGTCGGATTCTCAAGTCACACTTTACTGGTTGAAAAGAGATCCATCCACACTAGCGACGTTCGTTGCAAATAGAGTTTCTGAAATCCAAGAGCTTTCAGAAAATGTTGTATGGCGTCATGTGCCTACGGAAGAGAATCCAGCTGATTTAGTGTCGCGTGGTACAGATGTAGACGGTCTGAACTGTTCGCTGTGGGAAAACGGGCCGGATTTTTTGCTTACAAGTGCCGATAAATGGCCTTGTCTCCACCAATTTGAAATCTCTCGTGACCTACAGCTGTCCGAAAACAAAAAAAGCGCGGTGGTATGTTCAGTAGCAAAAAGCGAAGCAAATGTAATTGTCGATCTCGTTGAAAGATGTTCGTCTTATAATAAACTACTTCGCATCATGGCCTATGTGCATCGTTTTATTCAAGGAAAAAACCGTAGCCGCGAGGCAGTTATATCTGTAAAGGAGCTTAAATTGTCGTTTTTTAGATTTATACATGTACTTCAAAAATTCGAGTTGGGTTCAGAATACGTCAAATTAGAAAGATCGGAAGTTTTGGATCCAAATCTTCAACGTTTGAATCCCTTTATACACACCATGGAGTTGGATGGTGCGACTTTTCGTTTAATTCGCGTTGGAGGCAGGCTTTTAAATGCTCAAATTCCTTATGACGCAAAATTTCCAGTGTTGTTGCCTCGAAATTCTGAATTCGTTAAGTTGTTTCTTCGTAATTTGCATCAAACACATTATCACGCAGGTGCCAAGGTGATGGTGTCACTGCTAAGACAGCAGATTTGGATAATTAATGCTCGAGAGGCGTGCACGAAGATTGTGAGGAATTGCGTCCACTGTTTTCGGTATAAGCCCGTACTACTTAGTCAAATAATGGGCAATTTGCCCGCCGATCGAGTTAGGCAAGCTCGCCCTTTTTTGATTTGTGGAGTAGATTTTTGCGGTCCATTTTATGTGTCGTTAAGGCTTCGTGGGAAGCCACCTATAAAAACTTATGTGGCAGTCTTCGTGTGCTTTACGTCAAAGGCCGTTCACCTTGAGCTTGTTGTTGATCTCTCTACTGACAGCTTTTTATCTGTTTTTAAAAGGTTCATCGGAAGGAGGGTTCTGCCGGAGAAAGTCTACAGCGACAACGCCACCAACTTCGTAGGAGCGAGCAGAGTCCTCGAGGAGTTGAACGAGGCGTTCCACCGCAGCAAGGATCCCCTGAGAGCGTACGCGGCTCAGAAAGGAATCGAGTGGGCTTTCATCCCTCCGCGGTCACCACACTTCGGCGGGTTATGGGAGGCAGCCGTCAAAGCCGCCAAACATCGGTTGCTGCGAGGGGTCGGCAACGCCAAACTCAGCGCAGACGAATTGAGCACTCACCTGGTGGAAGTCGAGGCTCTGCTCAACTCTCGCCCAATTGCATCGCCAGGCAACGATCCCAGCGATGGAGAGGCTCTCACGCCAGGCCACTTGCTAATCGGGCAGCCTCTTCTTTCGCTGCCCACAGAATTTGGAGTCGGCGGAAGCTGCAGCAAGGCCAGCTTCGGATATTTGAAGCGGTGGCGAATGCTGTCAACACTCAGGCAGCAGTTTTGGCAGAGCTGGTCCAAGGACTACCTGGCCAGTCTGCAGCAGCGCAACACGTGGAACATCGAGGGCCCCGATCTAACGACAGGTCGTCTCGTTCTCGTTCACGAGGACAATCTGCCGCCGCAGCGATGGCTAACAGGTCGCGTGGTGTCAACAATACCAGGCGACGACGGTAAAGTGCGTGTGGCTGAAGTTCGGACTACAGGAGGCATTGTCAAGCGTGCAATACACAAGTTGGCTTTGCTGCCAATAAGCAGCACGGATTAAGGAGTTAAAGTGCCGGAGGCCTTCAACGGGGCCGGAATGTTAGCACAGTAGTTTAGTCATAATATTTGTAAAATAAAGAAATTAGTAAATGAAGTAAAAGACGATTGAACGTTGTTAGTCGAACGTAAACATGAGTAATTATATTTTCACTCATGTTATTAACATAGTAACTCATCTAATGTAACATAGTTAAGTCAATCATTCTTAGTTCTTAAGCATCTCACTATTTTCTATGATCGCGAGGGAGTCGCTCTTTCTCGTTCGTAGTCGCTGGTTGTGCCAGCGCATTAAAGTTTGAAATCGACATTTGAGTGCGTTTTCGTTTGGCCACAGCTAACCCTAAATCGAAGTCGCGTTTTTCGACAAGAAGAAATAATTAAATTCGTAAAAAAGCTTACGATTTTTTAGCACCTACAAAAAAAATAAAAATAAATAAATAAATAAAATAAAAGAAAGAAAAAAATTGAAGTGAGATGTAACAAAACTGCAACTATCACAGTTAAGGAACAGTAGTAGTAGATACTTAACCCTTAAATTAAAACAGCTAACAAAGTCATACTTTTCGAAACAGTGCAAGACTCATGTCTCGAACTGCTAAGCTAGTTCAATGCACTTCCTTATTAAATGTAATAAAAATGAGGAGAATAATGAAATAAAATATTCCCATCCATCAATTAAAAGAAATTAATAACGAAATTTTCTTAGTTTAAGCAATGAGTTTGGAAATATAAAAATCTTACATAATCACAAAAAAAGTAGAAAGGTATATAGGTTGACAGTTAAAATACATTAAAGCAATCAATTATAAAGTGAAAAATCAATGTCCGATCGATTTCCCTGTTAAAATTAAGCTAACGTATTAAGGACAATAATACAATCTATCTCGTTTTAAGCGTAAAGTCTAGTCAAAATAGCTAACAACATAACATAAAATTTTTAAAAATCAAAAGAATACTAAGTTGATTAAAACGAATAAGAATTACACAAATTAAGATAGGGTATCAGACAACATCAATAGAAGAATTTTTGAAGTCAGTAAAAGAGTACAAAACACATTCTTTATACATTTTTATCGTAAGTAGCATACTGGGAAAGAGAATAGTAAAAACCGTTTGTATAAAAAAAAAAAAAACAATCCAGCTGCTTAGAACATCTTACTGTTTTCATTTTCTTTATTTTAGAAATTTAATTGATATGTGAGTTTGATGAAATAATTTAAGCCGAGTATAAGAAATAGTTTGACGGATATCTTATCTTATCTATATGAAAAGTGTCATTTGACGAAAATCTTTTAGCGAGCAGACGGAAAGTTAAGGAAAAGATTATTTGTTAAGCCTAAAAGATTACCTTAAAGAATTTAAAGAATGTAAAAGCAAAATAAATTATTACTGAGATAGAACAGAGTCGAATATATGGGTATTAAAAAAAAAAAAAAATAATAATAAATTCAATTAACGATGAAGTATAAATATTAAGATCTAAATAATTTTGTTAAAACATGATTTATTATACCAGCTACATGAACTTCTTTAAGCTTTTAAAATAGTGACATACATAAAAGCATTCTTAGATATGTATATAGTGAGTACTAGAACTTAGGCTTATAATATAGACTTAAAAAAGCTTTTTATCAAGCCGAAACAAAATCATGGAGTATGACTTGTGTGTTCTACCGGCTATAACTATATGTCATTAATATAAATGTTCGGTGTTTGTGTTTGCTTAATCCCTCAACGGAACAAGCTTAATATAATTCTCAAATTTAACATAGTGTAAAAATCTATGAAAAAAAAAATAAACTAAAAAAATTAAATTAAAACATACCTATAAGAAAAACATAATTTGATAGTTTACTAACAAAGTAAAAAAAATTAAAAAGTTATACTAATTAGCTCTATACAAGTAACAGAAGTCAGTGAAATAATCAAAACAGATGTATGCAAATAAAGGTTAGAAACGTAAGTAGCGAAAAAGTTGAGTGTGCGTTAGAAAGAGGGACATTCAATTAACATACCACTTGCATTTCATAGACGCTCGTGTATAGAATCGCATAAAGAAGCGTGTTTTAATATAATAAAATAAGCAGGATCGCTTTCCCCCTATAGCACTTTCACCCTCTAACACTTACTCCCTCTAGCACTAACTCTCTCTTTCTCCCTCTAACACTTTCCCCCTCTTACACCTTCCCCCTATAACATTCCAATCTAAATCTGCAAGTCTCAATACTCTTGTTTAAAAACAATGTTTTCATCTTGCTGCTGCTGCGTAGGAAAATTCCCATCCCTTGCTTACATAACCCTCACGAATGTTGTTGTTGCTTTTGATCATAAGAATGTGGCCCACGAATGTACTGCCCTTTGACAAGCGTACTTCAAACAAGCACAATCTTGTCTCAACCCTTTTATCCTTTGGATCACTGGTTTTCACAACCATAAACATTCATTGTTTATGTTTTGCCTGCTGGTGTGCAAGGCAACGCATGTCAAACAGGCGCCCTCTCGACTCTCTCTTATCTACTTATTCGTAGCTAAGAAACCTGCGCACAGTTGACCCTCTCTCTCTCTTATCTACTAACTTGTAGCTAAGAAACCTTAATAGTTTCAAAGGCAATGTACTTGGCTCACTGATCCTCACGGACGGTGATATCTATAACACATTAGTCAAGTAATGTACTTGACCTTTGACTAGCGCACTTCAAGCATGCACAAACTTGTCTCTAAGTCTTCTACTACTTTCCCCCTCTAACACTTTCTCCCTCTAACACCATCTCCCTCTAACACTTTCCCCCTCTATCCTTTCCCCCTCTTACACCTTCTCCCTCTATCACTTTCTCCCGCTAACTCTTTATAATCTTAATCTACAAGAATAAATACTCTTGTTAAAAAACAATGTGTTGATCTTGCTGCTGCTGCTGCGTATGAAAATTCCCATCCCTTGTTCACATAACCCCCACGAAGGTTGTAGTTGTTGACAATAACAATGCACGTGTGCAGAGCAACGTATTTAAAACAGGAGCACACTTGACTCTAGCACTTAATGGTTAAATAGCTAAAACTGATCCTGTCATTATCAGAACCATAAAGATCAATGTTTATGGCTTGCTTGTCAAACAGGAGCACACTTGACTCTAATACAAATTGGTTACATAGCCAAAACTGATAGTGTGAACACTGATTTTCACAACTTGACACCCGATCCCTTGTGGCTTGGTTGCACGTGTTCAAGGCAACGCACTTAAAACAGGAGCACACTTGACACCAGATCCAATGATCACTGATTCTCAAGGATGCTGTTGTTGATGTTGCTCTTGACAATAACAATGCATGTCGTGGCTTGCTTGCAGGGGGTAAAAGACAACGCACGTGCAAACAGATGTACACTTGACACCAGATTCTATGATCACTGATTCTCGCAACCATAACAATGCGGCCTAGGAATGTCATGCCTTTGTCCTTAATACCTAGTCTAATTAAAGCGGGCACGATCATGGGAAAAAAAGGGTCATAAATTATAGTATTGGGGGGTAATAAAAGTGTCAAAAAAAAGGGTCATAAAATTTGATGGGGTCATAAATTATGATTGGGGGGTAATTAAAGTGACAGCTACTTCCTGGGGTAGAACCGCCATTCTCCTACTACTGGTATATTAAATTTTATTGAATTCTATACACTGTAGACACTGTTACGTTGTATCAATCGTTTTACAGTGAAGTCAATTGACTCACAGCCAAATTAAAATATGTCTATTGAATCTTTAGATATTAGTGGTGTTTTGGTGCTGCATTCAGTTGTTGCCATAATTGGTGATGGAGCCTGTCTTTTTAGATCTATTTCCTACCTTTTATTTGGTAGGCAAGGCTTCCATGGCACCATAAGCCAAAATATTGTTGAACATGTTGTAATCAACTGGCAAATTTTTGCTTGCTTCAGCATAAACTTAAATAGAGAGTGTTATAGCTCTTCTGAACAATATGAGTGTGCTATGTCATACTCATATGGTTCTGCATGTGAGCTTCAAGCAGCAGCAGAAATTTTTGCTGTAAATTTTCAAGTTTTTCAAAATGGAAATTTATTACAAGCATTCGGAAATAATATGCATCCTGTAAAAAGATTGCGTTTTACCGGTCCATTAATGAATGGACATTTTGATGTTTATATTCCTTTAGAGAAAGTATTAACTCAAGATTCTGATACGTCAAAAGAAAATGTATAACTGAAAATGTTAAAAATCCTGTTAAAAGACGTAGTCGACTCACCGGCAAAACAGAAAAAAAGGTAAAAAAAACGTTAATTTGAAGAAAAATAGTGATATCAATAGGGGTAAGCGCAAAGAAGCATCAAAAAGATATCGTGTTAATAATCCTTATGTTATTAGAGTTGTAGTGAGAAGAGATCAGACTAATAATCCTGAAGCTCATAGAGTTGCAGTGAGAAGACATCAGGCTAATAATCCTGATGCACGTCAAGAAAGGCGTTTGCGTGCATGGAGTGTTAAAGCCATGTCTGGCTCAAACTATGATTTTGAAATAGCTTACAAGTCAGATAAAACTACTCAACTTGGTAGTATGAATTTGATATGCAAACATTGTAATGCTTTAAAATGGAAAAATTAGCCTTTGGGTATCTTTTGCAAGGCAGGAAAAGTTTAACTTTCACAAAATGAAAGTTTGCCTGATCCACTTAAAAGCTTAATAATTGGTGGACATCCAAAGCATGATCATTTCATTGATCGTATAAGAAAGTATAACAGCTGCTTTCAAATGACTTCTTTTGGAAGTACAAAAACTATAAATGAAAGTTGGTCAACCTTAAAAGTTCAAGAACAAGTGTATCACTTAATTGGTGGTGTCCGACCTTTGCCAAATGAAGAAATGCAGTTTCTTCAAATTTATTTTGTTGGTGATGATGAAAAGGAAGCTCAACTACGTTGCAAAAATATTTCAAATGTTGATTGTAGCGTAGTAAAGGATCTTCAATGTATGTTTCATCAGCATAATCGTTATGTTAAAGATCTAAAAATGGCTCTCAATAAAATACCAACAAGTACTAAAGACTATAAATTGATTATACATGCTGATCGAACATCCGCTGGTGCTCACAAAGGGCTATACAATGCACCTCAATCAAGCGAAGTAGCTTTAGTTATTGTTGGTCAGCAATTTGAAAAGAGCGATATTATTATTGAAAGCCATAATAATAAATTACATCGTATAAGTGAGGTGCATCGATCATACGATGCCTTACAGAACCCTTTGCTATTTCCTTATGGCGAAGATGGCTATTCAGTGGATATAACACAATGGAATCCATTATTAAAAAGGGAGGATCCAAAAAAAATGATATCTGCTTTAAGCTTTTACAGCTATAAAATAATGATTCGTCAATCCGAGATAAATCATTTAATTTATTGTCGTTCCCTTTATAGTCAACTTTTAGTTGATATGTATGCTAAAATTGAAACAGAAAGGTTAAATTATATTCGCTACAACCAAGCGAAACTCAGAGCAGATAGCTATATACATCTACAAGATTCAATAGGCCAACAAGATGTTGTCGCAGCTGAACTTGGTCATATGGTAATTTTACCATCTTCTTTTACAAGCTCTGCACGATATATGCATGAAAAGACTCAAGATGCTATGACATATGTTCGCTATTATGGGCGACCAGATCTTTTCATAACATTCACATGCAATCCACAATGGTATGACTTAAAAAGTGTTTTATTACCGGGTCAAAAACAGCATGATCGTCACGATATTATAGCTCGAGTTTTTCATTTAAAAGTTAAAGCTTTAATGTCACTATTGACAAAAGGTTCTTTGTTTGGAAGCGTGCAATGTTTCATATACTCTGTGGAATGGCAAAAGCGGGGTTTACCACATATACTTATTCTACTTTGGTTAGAAAATAAAATAAGACCAGACAAAATCGATAAGATTATCTGTGCCGAAATACCAAACGCAGATGAGGATCCTTTGTTATTTAACATTGTTAAGTCAAATATGATTCATGGTCCTTGCGGTGCATTTAATAATAAATCGCCATGCATGCATGAAAAATGGAAAATGTACCAAAAAGTTTCCTCGACAATTACTTAAAGAAACTGTGACTGGAAAAGATAGTTACCCTCTATATCGTAGAAGAGCGATAGAAGATGGTGGTAATGCAATTAATATAAATGGTAATTGCATAGATAATCGTTGGGTTGTGCCTTACAACTGTGTACTTTTGAGAACATTTGAAGCTCACATAAATGTTGCGTATTGTAGTTCTGTAAAGTCTATTAAATACATCTGTAAATATGTTAACAAGGGCAGTGATCAAGCATCATTTACTCTTGAAGACCAACGTAATGAAATTAATATGTACGAAAGTGGCCGTTATATAAGTAGCTCAGAAGCGGTATGGAGAATCTTTGCATTTCCCATACATGAACGTTTTCCGGCTATTACACACTTAGCTGTTCATTTAGAAAATGGTCAACGAATATATTTTAACCCCAATAATCCGCAACAATTACTTGACAGATTAAGCATTACACCCAAAACCACTTTGCTAGCCTTCTTTGAGCTATGCACACGTGATGAGTTTGCAAGAACGCTTCTATTTTGTGAAGTTCCATCGTATTTTACATGGAACAATAAAAAATTTCAAAGAAGAAAACGAGGGCATGATGTGCCAAATTTTCCTGGAGTTAAAAGAGATTCAACTTTGGGAAGAGTTTACACTATTCATCCCAATAATACAGAATGTTTTTATTTAAGACTTTTATTACATTTTGTAAGGGGCCCAACTTCATTTTTAAATTTAAAAACCGTTAATGGTATAACATACGCATCATTTCAATTGGCGTGTAAAGCTCTAGAATAACTAGAAGATGATAAGCACTGGGATTCAACTGTAGCCGAAGCTGTCATATGTCAAAATCCTACAAAACTGAGAGAACTTTTTACAATAATGTTAGTATTTTGTCAAATTTCAGATACTCTCAAACTTTGGAATACTTATTAAGAGAGTTTCTCAGAAGATATTATCATAGAGAAACAAATTATGAAAATTGCGATAATTTTGTTGTTAATAATGAGCTACTCCTTACTGCTGAGCAAAAACAAGTATACGAAAAGATACTACATAGCGTTGAAGCAGAAAAAGGAGAAATCTATTTTTTAGATGCACCTGGTGGAACAGGTAAAACTTATCTATTAAAATTTATTATTGGCAAAGGTACGGCAAAGTAAAAAAATTGCATTGGCCGTTGCTTCTTGCGGTATCGCAGCCACTTTACTTAATGGTGGTCGCACAGCGCATTCTACACTTAAGATTCCATTTAATTTTATTCATTTAGAAACACCACATTGCTCAATTTCAAAGCAATCTTATATTGCTGCTGTGCTCAAAGATTACTATGGGCCATAAAGGTGCTTTTGAAGCTGTAGATCGATCTTTGAAAGACATTCGAGATAGTGAATACTTAATGGGTGGCATAACTGTTCTCTTAGCTGGTGATTTTCGACAAACTCTTCCAGTGATCCCCAGAGGAACAAGAGCAGATGAAATAAATGCGTGCTTAAAGTTTTCAATTTTGTGACCCAAAATACAGAAAATTGCATTAACGAAGAATATGCGAGTGCACTTAAAAGGTGATAGCATAGCTGGTGAATTTGCAGAAATGCTTCTTCAAATAGGAAATGGATTATTTCCAACCCATGATGGCAAAATAACTTTACCATCAACTTTGTGTCATGTTGTGAAAAGTATTGAAGAGCTAACTCTAAAAATATTTCCGGATATTACAAATATTTCTCAAAAATCACTCGAATGGTTTTCAGAACGTGCTATTTTGACTGCGAGATATGACAATGCATTGGAAATAAACGAGTTTTTATTAAAATCATTTCAAAGTGAAGAAATGACATATAACTCTATTGATTCTGTGACTGAAATCGAAGATGCAGTTCATTAAATCCGGCTGGCCTGCCTCAACATAAATTAACTTTAAAGATTGGTTCACCTGTAATGTTGATTCGCAACTTGAAACCGCCAAAACTGTGCAATGGTACAAGATTGCAACTTAAAGTCCTTCATAAGAATGTTGTCGAATCAATTATCTTTACTGGCAATGGTATAGGGGAAACGGTTTTTATACCGAGAATTCCATTAATACCTTCTGATTCTGAATTGCCAATTCAATTTAAAAGATTGCAATTTCCTTTAAAAGTTAGCTTTGCCTTAACAATTAATAAATCACATGGACAAACTCTTAAATTAGCCGGAGTAGACTTAAGACACGATTGTTTTTCTCATGGCCAATTTTATGTAGCCTGCTCAAGAGTCAGTTCACCAAAAAGTTTATTTGTATTAGCACCTGACGGAAAAACAACCTATGTCGTTTATAAAGAAGCTCTTAAAGTTGTTAATAATTGCAAATTAAATTCAATAAGTGGATAAGGCCTACTGGGGAAACCACAATATTCTCTACCTCAATGGTGGAGTGGAAAAGAGAATATTAAATACTTTGCTTAAATATTTTGTGAAATATTTTCTAATTTATTTATTTTGTATCTATCTTCTATTTCTAAAATTTATATAAACTATCCGCGCAGCGAAGTAAGCGGGCCACTTACTAGTATATAATATAAAATATCAATTAATAACATTAATTTTATAGCTTTCCTTAAGTTGTTATAAAATTGCTGAAAATCATAAAAATTGAGGAAGGTCAAGAATAGCCAAGGCAATTGCTACGCATACATTTAAATATGCTGCACATTCACACTCACACACACATTCATAAGCAAGACCTTAAAGGTCCGTATCCAGTACAGCGAAAAAAAAATTTTTCATACAAAATCGTCGCAGCAGGAATTGTTTTTTTTTGGCTGCGTGTGTTCTAGGTATCCAGTAACGTAGCAAAAATACTAAACTGCTTATCGATAGTATCGATGTATTTTATATGTACACACTGGCGCTGGGCGCAGGAAATACCAAATCATATATCTTTTTGTGCCCAGGCCAGCAACCAACATTTATAAAACGACAAGTTATAAATAATAATGGAAAGGAAAACTGAAAAACGGGTTTAAAAGTATTGGTACTGCAACAACATATGATACCAACAACGGAATAAGCATATTCGCACTATTCATCTTTTATTTTTTATTTTATGTTTGTGGGTTTGTTTACTTTTTAAATTTGATGCCTCAGTGTGACCATGTATCTCTTAAGCTATATAAGGCAAAATGCCATATTTTTACCACAAATTAGTGGACTATGGTCACACTATAAAATCTTGTGCCCACGCTTCCAAAATATATCACAAATTCCTGCCAGGAATTTTTTATTGTACTGGAACCGGACCTTAAAGAAGAAAATATCAAAAATCGCTTCGAACCCCGCGCCCGACAAATATGAAAACAAATGCTGACACTCGCACTCGCTCTCTTTTTCGCCTTAAAAAGTGTAGTGTAGATATTCTAAATATGTTCGTTCTTTTGGTTTAATTATAAGTGAGGGCAACCTGCCCTCATCCAACAGTGTTCTTAATGTATTGTATGCACCACTTAGTTAAACGATCACAACAAGCACGTCAGTGCTGTTCAGTTAAGGTTTTGTGAAATGTCTTTATTGGAATTGAAATATATTCTTAGCTTATGGTTAACATTTATAAACTTATGCTGTTATCAGTTAACAGCTACAAAGAGAGGGAGAGCGATTGTACTCATACGTTTGGCTAAAGTGCAAGCGCGGCGTTTCCCGTAGGGCAACGGTCTCACGCTTGCGTGGCCTTCTAAAGAGGCTTCATATTACTTACACGCGCAGACCATATGTATGTATGTGCTTTGGTATGCGCATACATATATATATTTATGCTGAGCGTGTTTAGGTTAATTTATACTTGCAACAAAGTGTTACAAGTTACGTTTTATATATATTTGAAATAACATATGAATACACTACACCTCCCTTTTTAAAAAAATAACTTAATATTATGAATATGTCGTTATTTATAGTATACATGATTGTAATTATTAGAAATATAAAAATTTAATAATATAAAACTATAAAAGTGTAAAAATTTAGTGTTATAATTAGCTTCTTTTTTTTAAATGATTTATTGTTTTTTTTTTTTTTCTTAAATAAGTTTTATATGTATACGGCTGATCAGACCGTTTTAAAATTATTTTTTTTCTTAAATTATTTTATTTGTTTTTTCGTATGTATTAATTTTATATAACACATATATATTACCCTAATTTTATAAAAAAATATATATATTTATTTTTTTATTTTATTTCTTTTATTTATATTAATTTTTTTTTATTTATTTTATTTTTACTTTAATTATTTATGACTATTAGTTAAAAAGATGGTAAAAGTATTTCAGATGGTTGTTATTTTATATTACATATTTTCGTTTTGTTTTTTATATGTAATGGTTTTGTGCAAAAGTATGTAACAGGCAGAAGGAAGCTTCTCCGACCCTATAAAGTATATATATTCTTGATCAGCATCAATAGCCGAGTCGATTTAGCCATGTCCGTCTGTCCGTCCGTCTGTCCGTCTGTCCGTCTGTATGAACGCGTGGATCTCAGAGACTACAAGACCTAGAGACTTCAGATTTTGGATATAAGTTCTCCTATACCATGAGCAGAACAAGTTTGCTTCAAATTATCGATAACTATTCTGGTTTCCGATATACACATAATATCGATAACAAAAAAATATCGAATTTGGAAAATGTAAAAATGAGGGTTGAAAGAATGGGTAACGATAAATCTTTTCTGAAAATTTCATCCAAATCGGTTAAGAAACACCGGAGATATCGAGCTTAATCGATTGTTTGTTGCAACTGGGTTCAGGGTATCTTCTAGTCGGGCTCTCCCGACTAGAGCCTTCTTACTTGTTGAAATATATTTTCATTTATTTTTTTATATATCATTTTATTTTTTTATTTTTTTATTTATTTTTATTTTGAGATTATGATGTTATCTCTTTCTCCTATGTTTTTTTTTTTTTTGTTTTTTATTTTTGTTTTTATACTCGATACCGAAGGTAAAGAGTATATTGGTTTTGTGCAATGTCCGTCATGGTGTCTGTCCGTCTGTCCGTCTGTCCGTCTGTCCGTCTGACCGTCTGTCCGTCTGTCCGTCCGTATGGTTGCAAGTTTTTTCCACACCCTTCAAGCTAGAGACTTGAAACTTTCCAATTCTCTTTATCTATGGGATAGTAAATTAAAGTGTCAAGATGGGGGTTCTACGATAACGGGGGGGCTGGCAAATCGATAAATTCGATAACTCAAAACCGATAAATCCACATATTTCGCAAATCCTTACAGCTAGAAGTACCAAATTTGGTAAGAAGATAGCTATTAGCAACCCCCAAAATACTGCATCAAATTTTGGAGCCACGCCCCCCATTCCGCCCCCAGCCCCCCCGCATTTTAAAGACAAAATAGCCCATATCTCCCACAGTTTTTGAGCTATAGCCACCAAATTTGGTGCCAAGATAGGTGATGATGACCCCCTAAAAACTGCACCAAAAGTTTGGATGCCACGCCCACCGATACTGCCCAAGCCGCCCCCATCCACCCCAACGCTTCGTCAAAAACGGGAATGCGTGTATCTTCCAGAGTTGTGGAGCTAGAGCCTCCAAATTTGGTGGGAAGATAGCTGTTAACGACCAAAAAAAAACCGCATCAAAGTTTTGGAGCCACGCCCACCCATTACGCCCCCAGCCCCCCGCATTTTGAAATCAGAAATGGCTATATCTCCCACAGTTTTTGAGCTATAGCCACCAAAATTGGTGCCAAGATAGGTGATAATGACCCCCTTTAAAACTGCACCAAAAGTTTGGATGCCACGCCCACCGATACTGCCCTAGCCGCCCCCATATACCCCAACGCTTCGTCAAAAACGGGAATGCGTGTATCTTCCAGAGTTGAGGAGCTAGAGCCTCCAAATTTGGTAGGAAGATAGCTGGTAACGACCCCCAAAAAACTGCATCAAAGTTTTGGAGCCACGCCCTCCATTTCGCCCCCCTTTCCCCACTTTTTACAATTTTTGAGCTAGAGTCACCAAATTTGGTATGAAGATAGCAATTGACATTTCAAAAAGATCTGCATCAAAAATTTGGATTCCACGCCCACCCATACCGCCCCCAGCCCCCCTTTCCCTACTTATTACAAATTTCGAGCTAGAGTCACCAAATTTGGTATGAAGATAGCAATTGACATTTCAGAAAGATCTGCATCAAAAATTTAGATGCTACGCCCACCCATACCGCCCCCAGCCCCCCTTTCCCCATCTTTTACAAACTTCGAGCTAGAGTCACCAAATTTGGTATGAAGATAGCAATTGACATTTCAGAAAGATCTGCAACAAAAATTTTGATGCTACAACTACCAATACCGCCCCAGCCCCCCCCTTTCCCCACCTTTTACAAACTTTGAGCTAGAGTCACCAAATTTGGTATGAAGATAGCCGGTGGCATCCCCATCTGCATTGGAGAATCTTTAAGGCAGCGTAAACCCCTTTGCATTAAGGCCTCTTTTTACCGGTTTTAATTCTGGTATCGAGTATGCCGCAGTCGGTTGCGTCCGACTGCAACGTTTCCACTTGTTTATTTTGTTTTTCTGTCTGGTGGTGTTGTGTAGAAGACGTTTTACTGTCAATCTTTGCACGAGTAAGTCAGTGTAGAATTTGTATTTTCAGTTTCTATGTCCGTGATGAACGTCTTCATTGGACTAAACTAGAATATAAAGAATTCCTTAAGTTGGAATATTAGTTTGTAGAAATAGCTTAAGTTAGTTTAAGAGAAACAGCCAATTCGCTCTTAAGCTATGAAAGCTTTTAGGCCGATCGGCAATCTGCCGACGGCGAATTTGTGTTGCGTGTGGCCGTCTGTGGCCCACGCAATTGTATTAGGCTAAGCTACTTTTTAATTGTCATATTATACTTGAAGCCACCACACGAATTATATTCGCTATTACAAGAAAAAACCGCGTCTCTAAATTTTCGTTTTCGTTGTTTCATAAATCTAAAAACTATTAGATTTTTCACAAACAACGAAAACGAAAATTTAGAGACGCGGTTTTTCTTGTAATAGCGAATATAATTCGTGTGGTGGCTTCAAGTATAATATGACAATTAAAAAGTAGCTTAGCCTAATACAATTGCGTGGGCCACAGACGGCCACACGCAACACAAATTCGCCGTCGGCAGATTGCCGATCGGCCTAAAAGCTTTCATAGCTTAAGAGCGAATTGGCTGTTTCTCTTAAACTAACTTAAGCTATTTCTACAAACTATCAATGTACTTGTTCTGCTCCAACATTCCGGCCCCGTTGACGAGCTCCGGTCTTCAACAAATTCAACAATTCGGTGTTGGTGCCAGCTTATGTAAGGGCCGTTCAATAACGCCGGCCGGAGTTCTTGTCTCGGCCACCCGCACCTTGCCGTCCTTCCCAGCTACGACGCGTGTGACGCGCCCGATGATCCATCGTTGAGGGGGGGTGTTGTCGTCGTGGACGAGCACGACCGCCCTTTCTCCCACGTTGGCCTCGCCTTTGCTCCACTGGGCTCGCTGCAGCAGGTTGAGCAGGTAACCCCTGAACCACTTGCGCCAACAGTGCAGTTTGCGCACCAACAACTGTCGCCACCGCTTCCAATATGCGGCTACGCGCTCTTTGCTGGGCTCCTCGGGCGTGGACCCTGTGAGCAGCCCCAGCAAAGGCTGGCCGATGAGCAAATGCCCTGGCATCGTCACCTCTCCATCGTTCTGGTCGATGCTGTCTGCCACGAGCAGCCTGGAGTTGCGTGTGTCCAGCGTACGCTTGGCGTCGCCTGACCCTCGCGCCAGCCTCTGTTTGGCAGCCTCTGCTGGTGATTTCCACTGTCTGCCGAAGTGCGGTGTCCTCGGAGGGATGGACCTCCATTGCACAGCTTTCTCCACGCTGAGGTGAAGCGCTTCGAGGACCTCCTTCATCACGTTGCTCGCTCCAATGAGCCTTTTTAAAAACAATAAGAAAGGCGTCAGTATAAAGGTCAGTCACAAATTTCAAGACCGCCTTTGAGGCGAAACAAACAAATGCGGCAACGTACATTTTTAAAGGTGGTCTACCTCTCACTCTGTAACTTACACAGTTAGGCTGCCTCAACAATCCAATCAGAACTTTTGCACCAGCATGGAAGTGCCTAAGGTGCAAATGCCTGAAAACGATGCTGAAGAATTCAGAATTCTTTGGTAGCAATAAAGGGAATTTAGCATCATGTGAGATAGGGCCGGGTAGCATACGCCCTCCTACTCGATCTTATTCAAATTTAATACCATTTTCCTCAACTTCGTGGGTAAATGGATTTAACCCTCATCGGTCCCCTGTATGCGCACGCATACAATTTTGATCTTTTACCTTGAATAAAATAAAAACGGCTCAGCGGAATGACCTTATATTTTGGAAAGTAGAATTATTTTGCCTGTACAACAAAAAAACCCATTTTTTGAATATGTACCGTTTCTGTGATTGCCTGTGCAGTTTTAGTTACGAATCGGTCCCATTGTATGCGCGCGCATACACATAAGCAGGTGCCTAGAATTTACCGCTTATTTTAGGGTGTGGATTTATAGCAATGGTAGGTATATCATTAGTTCATTATATGATCCTTATATGCTGGGGTTTCCCCACCTGTTAGGTCGGGTCATGCAAAACAGTAGCCCAATTATAGGTTGCATGTTATTTGATGTAATCCTTTTTTGGACACCTGCATGCCATAAAACCCGGGTTTTTTGAAGAATGTTGCTTATTTTTGGTATAATAGGCCAATCCTTCCTAGTCAGTTTAGTCTTATTCTGCATCCCGAGAGTGACACCAAGTAAGTGAAGTTTGTTTGCGCATAATTTGAGTTTTGACTGTTCTACCATACTTGGATAAAAAATGGATCGAGTTTTACGTGAAAGACGACAACGAGATGAATTGGATATGGATACGGATATACAAAGTGAATCGGGCGAATCTCCGTGGAATAGTGACGATGATTTTGCATTGTCAGACGAGGAAAATGATGAAAGTGAACTTAGCGTGCATTCATATGAAGACGACATCGAGCCACTTGAGCAAAATTTAGCCGAAGAAAATGCAGCCATTCCAGAAAATAAATATTGGTCAAAAAGTAAGAAAATTGAATATTCATCTCAACCATTTGAATTCAATCGAAGAAATTCATTTCGACGTGCAGAAAATCTTACTTCGGGTAAAAACCTACTCTCTTCGTTATGGGTTCATGTTCATTATTTGTTTTATTTTTTGTTGTTATTCAGGTCCAAAAGCATTAGCAGCTTCGAACATAGTTGATGTTTCGTCTGCATTTCATATGTTCTTTGGACCGGTTGAGAATATTATTTTGAGCATGACAAATTTATATGGTGTGCGAAGGTACAAAAACGAATGGCAAACCGTTGACTTAGACACTCTGCATGCATACTTTGGATTGTTGCTGCTTTCTGGTGTGTATCGGTCATACGGTGAATGTGTCACTAAACTGTGGAATGAAGAAACTGGTCGGGCAATATTTAGAGCTACAATGTCTTTGAAAATGTTCAAGCGTATTCATAGTTGCATTCGATTTGATGACCGCGAGCAACGAATGGCCAACAATGCTTCTACAAGTACTTCTGTTCGTGATAAATTGGCACCGATTCGAAATGTTTACGATAAGTGGAATCATAATTTGAAAGCTGTATACATACCAGGAAAAAACGTTACCGTAGATGAACAGTTAGTTCCTTATCGTGGGCGATGTCCGTTTCGTCAGTATATTCCATCCAAGCCGGCGAAATATGGCATCAAAATTTGGGTGCTATGCGACTCAAAAGCTGGTATGCATACAACACACAAATTTATGTTGGTCGGAATCGTAATGCCACTCCTGAACGCAATCTCGGACGGCGTGTTGTTTTGGATTTGGTGGAAGGACTTTCTGACAGAAATGTAACGTGTGACAACTTTTTCACTTCTTATGAATTGGCAGAAGATTTGCATAAGCAACGCATGACTATTTTGGGAACCATAAGAAAAAATAGGACTGAAATTCCTTCAGTTCTACTCGACATGCGTCAAAAGCCAGTTTTTCATACAGAAGTCGTATATGAACATAAATTGCAAGCAGTAATGCTGTCATATGTTCCTCGCCGGTACCGTTTTGTTACAATGCTTAGTACATACCACAATGTTGTCAGCATAACTGAGAATAGTACAAAGAAGAAACCCAACATCATTGAAGATTACAACAAAACCAAGAGTGGCGTAGATACAATGGACCAAATGGTGGCTACGTACACCTGCAAACGGAAAGTCAATCGGTGGCCAATGGCAGTTTTTTGTAACATGCTTGATGTTAGTGCGTTGAATGCATTCGTGACTTTTATCGCATTGTTCCCAAATTGGAAAAATAATAAGACGAACCATAATATTCGTCGTCGCCTTTTTATTGAGGAGCTTGGATTGAATCTCGTCGAAAAACATATCACTAAACGCAAAAATCCACCTCAATGCAATGATGCTGCCAGTGTAATACGAAGAAATCGGGAGATTCGCCATTTGCCACATACATCAAAACGAGGACGATGCTACATCTGCACTTCTAAATATAACAAAAATCTTTTTGCTACACGCTGTGAACACTGTAGAAATTTCATTTGTGCTGAACATAACTTCAATTTATGCGAGAAATGTGCAAATAATTAACAAAAAGTTAAAAATTCAATTTTTTTCTTCTAATATCTGTAATATTCTAATTTTAATTTAATTCTAAATCTACCTTTAAGATTTTCAAATGTATTAATATAATAGTAAACAATAAAATAAACATAAAAAAACAAAAAACATATATTGTTATTAATTTTTTTTTAGCATTTTTGAAGTTACAACAAATGTGTATGCGCGCGCATACAATGGGACCGATTAGATGTATTTCTCGAGGGACCGATGAGGGTTAACGATTGCAGTATTGGGGCTAATACTACCGACTTTGCTAACAACATTTTTGCCGTAGTGACAAATGGACACAACAAGCCTAGAGAGTCCACCAAGCGAGAGGCTATGGACAAGATATAACGCTTTTTTGGTTTTAGGGAAGCAAAACTATCCACGTCAAGATAATATTTGAAAACATCCTCTTGAGGTGCCCAACACATTCCAAGCGTCTTAACTGAGCTTTGCTCATCAATTTTTATACAAATTTCTCCACTGGCGTTCCTATCACCAGACCGATTCTGGCAACTGGAAGCCCATTTGGCCAGTGGAAATCCTCCTGCGTGCAATATGTCACCGACCTGGCTCCAAATGGTGTCCAGTTCTTTTAAACTGTCTACACCTGCCAGCATACCGTCAACATAAAAACAATTTTTAATCACATCCGCGCCAATGGGGTATGATTGTGTGTAGATATTTGCCAATTCAAACAAACAACGTACAGCCAAAAAGGGTGCTGACGCTGTACCATATGTACAAGTATTCAATATGTATGCCTGTAAATTTTGAGAAGTGGCTTCTCTCCACAAGACAAGTTGAAAGTCTCTGTCTTCCTCAGAAACATTTATCTGCCTATACATTTTTGAAATGTCTGCAGGTACGGCATATTTGTTCAACCGAAAGTTGACCAACGTTGAATACAACTCCCTCTGAATAGTTGTCACCACCATTAGTGTTTCGTTCAGCAAAACTGCTGTTGATGTTTTTCTAGAAGCATCAGAAACAGCTCGAAGCTTGGTTGGGGTACTCTCAGGTCGCAGAACGCATTGATGAGGAATGTAATACTGTTCTCGAGGAGCAGACTTCAGAATGGACATATGTCCCAAATCCAAATACTCTTTCATGAAGTCTTGATACATATTTCTAAGAGTGTCATTTCTTGACAGTTTGCGCTCAAGTTGCAGAAGACACCTTTCAGCAGTTTGAAAGGACAGGCCGAGAACTTTGGGATTGGTCTTAAAAGGAAGATTTACTTGAAAGCGACCGCAAGATAACCGTTGTATGGTTTTCTTGAAATGCAGTTCACAGGCCTGCTGTTCAGCTGTTTGGCGACCAGCCTTCGACTCGATTGGACATTGATCCAATTTCCAAGAACGATTAACTACGGAGCCGAGAGAACAAAAAGAAACTTGAGCTGCTGAACTCTTACTATATTGTTTCCGAGGCACTTGGCCAGTATATTTGCCCGCTACAATCCAGCCGAGCAATGTTTTTTGCATTATGGGCAGCTCGGAATGTAATTTTATTTGCCCAACGCACAATAAACCATAAAACAATTCAGCTCCCAATAACACATCTACCTTAGCTGGCTTATAGAACTTGGGATCTGCCAACTGAATATTTTTTGGTATTTTCCAGTTCAATATGGACAGAGCCTGTCCAGGCTGAGATGTGGATATAGACTTAAGTACCCAACACTCAGCGGAAAATGTGTGGGAATTCAAACGAGATTCAATTAATGCACAAACCTTAGTTTTGCTATCAGTGGTTGCACCACCTACCATTGAGATAGCAAGGGAAGTTGGCTCACGTTTAAGACGTAGCCTCTGTGCCATGCTCTCAGACATCAAATTGATCTGCGAGCCACTATCGAGCAAAACTCGTGCTGGATGTAACTGTCCAAATCTATCTTTAATGTTCACGATGGCGGTAGCAAGAACAACTTGATCCGCATTAAGCACGTGACCGACATATGCCTCAGAAGTTGAAGCTTGAAGTGCCGCTTCCTCACTTTGTACTGGTGGATTAAACCTATGAAGCAAAGAGTGATGAGGCTTTGAACACACACGACACTTCGACGCCTTGCAGTTCGAAACAATGTGTCCCACGTTCAAACAATTAAGACACATTCTTTGAGTTTTTACGTACTCAAATCGTTGCATAACCGAAATACCACAGAATGCGGGACAAACATATATATTGTGATCTGCAGACTTGCAATAAGTGCATGCAGACGACGACCTATGCGCTGAGCTAGCACATGCAAATGAAGATTTTTGTTGAGGCTTTCTCACTTCATTGCGTACTTTTGATTTGTCACTTGTTGACTCTTCTGCAGCCAAATATTGGTACCTTCTATTTAACTGCTTAGCACAATCTTCCCAAGATGGCAGCTTATCATAATCAAGCTGCTCCTCAAAACGAGACTTAGTCTTATGGTCTACTTTAGCCATGACCATATGAATAATCATTGCATTAGCAATGTCTTTGTCGTCACCCAAAGACGACAGCGATGCATATATAGCAGACACTGTATCTATTATCGATCTTAAACTCGACGCAGATGGTTTGGTCATGCTTGGCAAATCAAACAATTGAACAACTGTATCAAAGAATATAAGGCATTTATTGTCGTAAACTGACTTAAGACTAGCAAGGGCCTTAGGGTAGTTACAATCTGTTAGCTGATATGGCTTAACTACACCCAGTGCTTCATCTGACAAACAAGAAACTAAATGGTTAAATTTTTCAACGTTTGTTAATGACGCATCGTCATCCACGAGACTCTCGAAAAGGCACATAAAGTTTCTAAACTCCGAATGTTTACCACTAAATTTCGGTAGACGCATTTTAGGCAGTTGAGATCGCTGGCTCGAATTCATTGAGCAATCATGTTGTACCTGTGTGTCGAATCGTGGCTTAATTGCATTCATAAACAACGCTTTTGTTACGACACACAAATCCTCTAGCGGCCCTCTGCTTTCGTTAGCTGGATTTAAACTGTCCAGCTCTGCCTGTAAATTCATAGCTTTTTCAACATACCCTTCTAGTAATTCTAATCGACATGCTAACTCTGTTTTGTCGGATGAGATTTGTTTTAATTTAAAGGCGGTTTGCATGCGAGCAATGCCAGCACTAACTTTATCAAACTTCTGTAAACATAATGTTAACTTAACATTAGACTTAGATGCTGCTGGCTTTTCGAGTGACAGTTTATCTGATTCAGACATATTTAAGCTGACTAAAACCAACCTTTAACAAACGCAGAAAAAAGTTCGGCACACTTTGTGAGCTACCCTAACGCACGCACTGCGAATATGTTACAAAACGCCAAGCTTGCTTACTGAACACACACACGCACTCTTGGCGATATGTGAACAAACAAACGAAAACGGTCCAAGCGACCGAAAATAAGCAAGTCAAGCGGTTGCTGCAGCCACCTTGTGGGTACAGCTATAAAATATGCGGGGTGCGGGGGTTAAACAAAGTAAAGAGATAATTTGGAGCGAAAGCGCGCACAAAAACGAACAGACGATCAAGCCAAGCTTGATCCGCAAGCAAAGCGGGGATGAAAAGAACAAGCGGGAAAATTTGGCGCGAGCGCACGCATAGACAAACCAATATATAGAATAAATGCAAGCGCAAGCAAAGAGCGAAGAAAGGTTAACGAACGAGCGAACAATCAGAGGTTAATGCACAAAATGTTTAACAAAAGTTGTGTGTATGTGCGAGTGCAAACATATGTTTTAAAGTATGTACATTTATTGTTACGTAGCGATTAGTTGAGAAGCAAAAACAAAAAAAACACTTTGCAGTTGCACAAACACACGAACTATATGAAATGCAATAAATAGACCACCGTTTGAAACCTTAATTTTGTTTCTTGTATTGAATTTTTATTTATTCACTTTTATATATATGTATGAAAATATGTTGCCGTTTTGTTTATTTAAATCAAATACACAAAGTGCCAGAAATTGAGCTGTTTCCACGAGTATGAACGTATGTACATACATATAAGTATTACAAATTTTGATATTTTTTGTCGATGGCAGCGACACAACGAAGTAAAATTTTTAAGCTCAATTTTTGGCACAGAATACCTGGAGACTTTCTTTCTTTCGATTCAATAGAAAGTGTTCTTCCTTTATTCTCCATGGACAATCCTGATTCTGCAGCGTCCAAGATGGCAAAGTCCAAAGGGGCAAAGCAACAAAATCCAAATTTTGCAGCGTCGAAAATGGCACAGTCCAAAGGGTAAAGCAGCAAATCCAAATCAGCGAAAATGTGTGATTCTTTATCACACGCGAGACTTGAGCCACCACCGCGAAACAAACAACAAATTGAAAATAACCGAAGTCCCTGCTCGGGCGCCAATGAAAAATCTAATAGTTTTTAGATTTATGAAACAACGAAAACGAAAATTTAGAGACGCGGTTTTTTCTTGTAATAGCGAATATAATTCGTGTGGTGGCTTCAAGTATAATATGACAATTAAAAAGTAGCTTAGCCTAATACAATTGCGTGGGCCACAGACGGCCACACGCAACACAAATTCGCCGTCGGCAGATTGCCGATCGGCCTAAAAGCTTTCATAGCTTAAGGTCCGGTTCCAGTACAATAAAAAATTCCTGGCAGGAATTTGTGATATATTTTGGAAGCGTGGGCACAAGATTTTATAGTGTGACCATAGTCCACTAATTTGTGGTAAAAATATGGCATTTTGCCTTATATAGCTTAAGAGATACATGGTCACACTGAGGCATCAAATTTAAAAAGTTAACAAACCCACAAACACAAAATAAAAAAGAAAGGATGAATAGTGCGAATATGCTTATTCCGTTGTTGGTATCATATGTTGTTGCAGTACCAATACTTTTAAACCCGTTTTTCAGTTTTCCTTTCCATTATTATTTATAACTTGTGGTTTTATAAATGTTGGTTGCTGGCCTGGGCACAAAAAGATATATGATTTGGTATTTCCTGCGCCCAGCGCCAGTGTGTACATATTAAGTACATCGATACTATCGATAAGCAGTTTAGTATTTTTGCTACGTTACTGGATACCGAGAACACACGCAGCCAAAAACAAGTGGAAACGTTGCAGTCGGACGCAACCGACTGCGGCATACTCGATACCAGAATTAAAACCGGTAAAAAGAGGCCTGAATGCAAAGGGGTACGGATGCGGCAGGGGCTTACGCTGCCTTAAAGATTCTCCGATGCAGATGGGGATGCCACCGGCTATCTTCATACCAAATTTGGTGACTCTAGCTTAAAGTTTGTAAAAGGTGGGGACAGGGGGGGCTGGGGGCAGTATGGGTAGTTGAGGCATCAAAATTTTTGTTGCAGATCTTTCTGAAATGTCAATTGCTATCTTCATACCAAAATTGGTGACTCTAGCTCAAAATTTGTAAAAGGTGGGGAAAGGGGGGGCTGGGGGCGGTATGGGTGGGCGAGGCATCCAAATTTTTGATGCAGATCTTTGTGGAATGTCAATTGTTATCTTCATACCAAATTTGGTGACTCTAGATCGAAGTTTGTAAAAGGTGGGGAAAAGGGGGCTGGGGGCGGTATGGGTGGGCGTGGCATCCAAATTTTTGATGCAGATCTTTGTGGAATGTCAATTGTTATCTTCATACCAAATTTGGTGACTCTAGCTCGAAAATTTGTAATAAGTGGGGAAAGGGGGCTGGGGGCGGTATGGGTGGGCGTGGCATCCAAATTTTTGATGCAAATCTTTGTGGAATGTCAATTGCTATCTATATACCAAATTTGGTGACTCTAGCTCGAAGTTTGTAAAAGATGGGGAAAGGGGGCTGGGGGCGGTAAGGGTGGGCGTGGCATCCAAATTTTTGATGCAGATCTTTGTAAAATGTCAATTGCTATCTTCATACCAAATTTGGTGACTCTAGCTCGAAGTTTGTAAAAAGTGGGGAAAGGGGGGCTGGGGGCGGTAAGGGTGGGCGTGGCATCCAAATTTGTGATGCAGATCTTTGTGGAATGTCAATTGTTATCTTCATACCAAATTTGGTGACTCTAGCTCGAAAATTGAAAAGAGGGGGAAAGGGGGGCGAAATGGAGGGCGTGGCTCCAAAACTTTGATGCAGATTTTTGGGGGTCGTTGCCAGCTATCTTCCTACCAAATTTGGTGGCTCTAGCTCCACAACTCTGGAAGATACACGCATTCCCGTTTTTGACGAAGCGTTGGGGTGGATGGGGGCGGCTAGGGCAGTATTGGTGGGCGTGGCATCCAAACTTTTGATGCAGTTTTTAGGGGTCATCATCACCTATCTTGGCACCAAATTTGGTGGCTCTAGCTCAAAAACTGTGGGAGATATTGGCTTTTTTGACTTTAAAATTCGGGGGGCTGGGGGCGGAATGGGGGAGCGTGGCTCCAAAATTTTTGATGCAGTTTTTTGGGGGTTGCTAATAGCTATCTTCTTACCAAATTTGGTACTTCTAGCTGTAAGGATGAGTGAAATATGTGGATTTATCGGTTTTGAGTTATCGAATTTATCGATTTGCCAGCCCCCAGTTATCGTAGAACACCCATCTTGACACTTTAATTTACTATCCCATAGATAAAGAGATTTGGAAAGTTTCAAGTCTCTAGCTTGAAGGGTGTGGAAAAAAGTTGCGTTCATACAGACGGACAGACGGACAGACACCATGACGGACATTGCACAAACTCAATATACTCTTTACCTTCGGTATCGAGTATAAAAAACAATTCCTGCTGCGACGATTTTGTATGAAAAAATTTTTTTTCGCTGTACTGGATACGGACCTTTAAGAGCGAATTGGCTGTTTCTCTTAAACTAACTTAAGCTATTTCTACAAACTATCAATGTACTTGTTCTGCTCCAACAGTACTTATTAATTGTAGACATTATTGCTTCTTGTACTTTTATTTATTTGGGTCACCGGCTTGAGTAGCTACTCTTTTATACATTATTGCCCATATATTTGAAATTATCTATTGAAATTAATTCAATGATATTTCTGCTCGGTGCCACTTGAGTTTGCTGATTGTAAGTATACCGGCCCCCTTTTCGAGCCTTTGGAAAAATTGACCTAAGTCGATAACTCCATTAGTATACAAATCGCTAACTTCAATTCTTGCGATAACTTTATTTCCTTGTTTTAATAAACAATTTGGATTTTGTTATACGCAAGGTCACTACTTTTCTTATTCCGTCATTTGTGATGACGTTGGGCTTAGAAGCTTTTCAAGATTTTGCCTAAGCAAAGATTCTTGTTATATTCCTGCGCAGGATAATTTTGTCTACTGTATTGCCTGGTAGTGACTCTCAGGACTTTATTTCGTTTGTCTAATTTTTGTAATTTGAATATTGTTATCCTAGAACGGGCATCTGTATCAAAATTGTCTTTTCTATTTTATGTGCCTGGAAAGGCTTTATTTGGGATAATAATGTTGAGTTATTTTAAAAAAAATATTTTTCAATTAGAAATTTAATTATGTAAAGTGAATAAAAACACGGAAGGTGTTTGTGAGAGTTTAAAATTATTGTCAGTTTTAACTAATGCATAATCTTTTTTGATTTCAAAAACTATTTTGTAAATTTACTTTAAGTTTCAAGTGGTATAGTCAGTATCAAATGTTTGTACGTCAGTTATGTTTCACAAGAATGGCCAGAAGGCGATGCGATTACTTTGACCTTGCACGCATCTTTTTGCGCTTACGTCTCAAGCTTCGCATACGCTTCTTTCGGCACTTAGTGGTCATATTATTTTTTATTTTTTTTTTTCGATTCGAAAACGGTCAGGGAATTTATACTTAGATGTTTTTTATTTTTATTCTTTCTTATTTATAAAAATGTGTTTGCTTCATGTTAAAATTTTTTTTTTTTTTTTGTTTTTCAAAAATGTTTAATTTATTACTTTTGAATATTGACATGAAACCGGCAGATCAAATTTTTCTTATTTTTTTTTTTAATGTCGGCATCTACGATGCACGATCCTTATACACCTCATGGATGGCGTAAAGTTCCTATCATATATTTTTTTTTTCAATATTTTCATATATATATGTATATATAAACATAAATTATTTTAATTTCTTAACTTTTATTACATATTTAAATATTTATATATCAAATAATGATGCCTACTTCGATTATTACAATGATCTTCTGCCTAATGGGTCGCATAGCTTTACGGGCTATGCTTCTAATCGGGCGGAAATGGTTCCGCTCGATTTTACAATTTTATAAAACAACTTTATTTATAATATACATATATGCTGCTTCCGATGATTTCTGCTGCCGTTGATCGTTTGCATCAGCTGGGCGTCGCCGGATATGGCACGCTGATGCTCCCTCGATTGAGCAAAAGACGGTTTGCCTTTCGCTCTGTATTCCAACGTTGGTGCAAAAAGCGATCCTATGCCTTTCGCACTTGTAGATCTTTCGTTGGTTTGGCACGCAGATGCTCCCTCGTTTGTGCAGAGGGCGGTCCTAAGCCTTCCGCACTTTATCCTTCCTTGCTGTGTGGTGATTCCAGGGGTCCTGCGCAGTCCTCCGGGCAGATTTTCTGTCTCTTCGGTAGTTGTCATTAAATATTTTCGTTCCATGGAGAAGTACAATTCCAGCCATGTCGACGTGATTCAGCTGCTGTTACAGTTGTGGCTGGTGTAATGAATCCTTGTTGTTGCTGTTGCTGATGAAGTCGTTCAATATCCTAGGTCCTTAGGACCCACGTCACGGTCGCCACTATTATATTCTGATACAGATGGTTCGACTATGTTGTCGTTGATCAACTTTTCAACTTGTTTCTGTATTTCGTCTATGTGACTATGCGGGCTACGATAGTTTTTAATGTACACTGGTTCATCATCTTTTAGTCTTAAATTTTGTTTGTAAAAATTATTTGTTGTGATTGATTCGGTTTCAAGACCGAATAAAATTTTTAGATAATTGAGATATGACAGCTTTTTCTCTATTTTATATGTTTGTTTGGATTACATCATAGTTTGAAAGTGATTCATGTTGTAAATTATGAATCGTAACTAATTGATCTGCATTAGTTGTATTTAATAAACGGACAAATTTTTTTTGGGATGTTGCAATTGTGTTTGCAACATATACACCAGGTTGAATTTCCTGATTTGGAATAAATATATTATCGTCATTTGAAGTTAACGTAATTTTTCGGACAATTTGGGATCTTGCTGGTAGAAGTATGGAATTTTTACCAGAATCATATGTTATACGAACATGAATCGGATATTTTAGATTGTTGGGTCTAATTATAAACCAATCTTCTGATGGTTTGAAGTCAAGTTGGCAATTGAATTTTTTAATAAAATCAATGCCTATTATTCCGTCACATGGTATAGCGAAATCTAAGTCAACTATATGAAAGTTGTGAGGAATTATATATTTTCCTGTCTGTATCTCTATTGATGCTAAACCTTTGGGTTTTAAAATCTCTTTGCTTATGCCTTGAATGTTTATAACATTATGTGATTGAATGTCATGAAAGACATCAGAAGTTTCTTTAATTATTGAAATGTCTGCACCTGTATCTATTAAAAAGGTAAGTTTTTTACCCGTTGACACATGGTCAAATGAAACGAATATATTAAGACTAAAATTGATTGTATGAACTCGTGTATTTATTGCTGTGTACCTATAGGTGGTTGGGAGTTTCCCGATGCCTCCTGGGTTACTCTCACATTGCTGTGTTTTGGCCTCTGTTTGAGTTGCCACGGCCTCGGCCTCCAGAGTTGCCTCTATTTTGACCTCTATTCTGGCCTCTGTAATTATTATTATAATTGTTATAATTATTGTAATTGTCACGTCCATTGCTTCTGCCGCGGTAACTACCTCTGTAATTACCACGTTGAGCTTGTCCTCTTTGGGCGTATAATACTGAGTTAGTATTACCTGTCATTTCTGTACTACAATTGATGTACTTACTGACAGCGTCATTCATAGTAAGGAATGTTCCTGCTTCCATAATTGTCTTTAATTTGCCATGGTCGCAATTTTTATACTCGATACCGAAGGTAAAGAATATATTGAGTTTGTGCAATGTCCGTCATGGTGTCTGTCCGTCTGTCTGTCTGTCCGTCTGTATGAACGCAACTTTTTTCCACACCCTTCAAGCTACGTACTTGAAACTTTCCAATTCTCTTTATCTATAGGATACTAAATTAAAGTGTCAAGATTGGGGTTCTACGATAGCTGGGGGGCTGGCAAATCGATAAATTCGATAACCAAAAACCGATTAATCCACATGTTTCGCACATCCTTACAGATAGAACTACCAAATTTGATGAAAAGATAGCTACTAGCAACCTCCGAAAACTACATCCAAAATTTTGGAGCCACGCCCACCCATTCCGCCTCCAGCCCCCCCGCATTTTAAAGTCAAAAAAGCTTATGTCTCCCAAAGTTTTTGAGCTATAGCCACCAAATTTGGTGTCAAGATAGGTGATGATGACCCCCCAAAAACTGCATCAAAAGTTTGGATGCCACGCCTATTAATTATGCCCTAGCCACCCCCATCCGCTCCAACGCTTCCTCAAAAACGGGAATGCGTGTATCTTTCAGAGCTGTGGAGCTAGAGCCACCAAATTTGATAGGAAGAAAGCTGGCAACGACCCCCAACAATCTGCATCAAAGCCACGCCCAACCATTCCATCCCCCTTTCCCCACCATTTACAAACTTTGAGGTAGAGTCACCAAATTTGGTATGAGGATAGCAATTGACATTCCACAAAGTTCTGAATAAAAAATTTTGTTGCCACTACCACCCATACCGCCCCCAGCCCCCCCTTTCCCCACTTTTACAAACTTTGAGCTAGAGTCACCAAATTTGGTATGAAGATAGCAATTGACATTCCACAAAGATCTGCATCATAAATTTTGATACCGCCCCCAGCCCCCCCTTTCCCAATTTTACAAATTTTGAGCTAGAGTCACCAAATTTGGTATGCAGATAGCAATTGACATTCCACATACATCTGCATCAAAAATTTGGATGCCACGACCACCCATACCGCCCCAGCCCCCTTTCCACCATTCCCAACATTTGACAAACTTTAAGCTAGAGTCACCAAATTTGCAACGAAGACAGCAGCGTACACCCCTGCCGCATCCGTACCCCTTAGCAGTCAGGCCTCATTTTACCGGTTTTAATACTGGTATCGAGTATTCCGCAGTCGGTTGCGTCGACTGCAACGTTTCCACTTGTTTATTATTGTTTTAATGGCTTCCTTAGTGCTGAACGTATCAGCGTGTTCAGAGGGTAATCCTTCATCGATATACGAAGATTCAAGTAATCTTCGTAGATTATCGATGTCATTGGTGAACTGCGTGGCTGTTTTACCTTTTTGGTAAACATTCGCCATTTTTGCCTTGATAACGTCAGATATTTCACCGACAATTGTATCTTGCAGTTTTCTTATGATGCCAGTAATGGTTGTCTCATTTTGTATTTTATAGAGTGCTGATCCTATTATTTTGGATTTAATAACCTCTATTGCTATTGTTTCATATGTTCCTTTTGTCATATCAACCAGTTTTATTGCAGTAATGAATCGTTGTAGTTGGATCTTTTTTCCATCAAATTCTGGCACTGCATTAGAAATTTCTCTAATATAAGCCCTTTGGGCAGCTGATTCGTCTGCCATTGTTAATGATTTTGGCTTATTTGACTCTATTATTTCAGGATCTTTTATTGGTTGTGACTCATCTAAGTCTTGCAACTGACTTTCATTAAAATCAGCTGGTAAGCTCAAATCTTCGGGAATATATATTTCAATGTTTTGTCTTTTACTAAGGGTTTGTAATCTGCTATTTAGTGTTTGTAGCCATTTAGTACATTGTTTTATCATGATCTTCTGTTAGTTTTGGCTTAACAGTGTTTACAGTTTTTACTATTGCGTTATATTGATTTACAAGTAGTTTAATGTGATAGATTAATGTGTCTACTTTAATTGGTGTATCTTTGTTGATACATTTGTAAGACTTTTCAAATATTTCCTTTTTTTCTTGAATATTTCTAGCTATTATACTCCATTCCATGTTTGAATGGGGTATTACCTAGAAACATCAGAATCTGTACTGTTAGATCTTCTATGTCTTGTAAGGTGTAAAAAAATGTAATGGACATTTGCGGGCATACGAACGTTTTGTTTGCAAAAGCGTTTATAGCATAATAACATTTTCCTTTCAATTAGTTCGTACTGGTATACCGTGGTATTACTATTGTAATTTATCTTATTGAGAACCATTTGTGTATGTTGGGTCCACACATTTCTTTTTATTAAAATTTCCAGAAATGGAATATATTTGTCCAAATATTTGAGGTTTATTAAGTTTGACATTATTAAATTTTTTTTTTATATTCCCTTTTTTTTTTTTAAATTTTATCTAAATCTGTACCCTTACTAGCTGAAGTGTATTTATACTCGATACCGAAGGTAAAGAGTATATTGGTTTTGTGCAATGTCCGTCATGGTGTCTGTCCGTCTGTCCGTCTGTCCGTCCGTATGTGTGCAAGTTTTTTCCACACCCTTCAAGCTAGAGACTTGAAACTTTCCAATTCTCTTTATCTATGGGATAGTAAATTAAAGTGTCAAGATGGGGGTTCTACGATAACGGGTGGGCTGGTAAATCGATAAATTCGATAACTCAAAACCGATAAATCCACATATTTCGCACATCCTTACAGCTAGAAGTACCAAATTTGGTAAGAAGATAGCTATTAGCAACCCCCAAAAAACTGCATCAAAAATTTTGGAGCCACGCCCACCCATTCCGCCCCCAGCCCCACCGCATTTTAAAGTCAAAATAGCCCATATCTCCCACAGTTTTTGAGCTATAGCCACCAAATTTGGTGCCAAGATAGGTGATGATGACCCCCTAAAAACTGCACCAAAAGTTTGGATGCCACGCCCACCGATACTGCCCAAGCCGCCCCCATCCACCCCAACGCTTCGTCAAAAACGGGAATGCGTGTATCTTCCTGAGTTGTGGAGCTAGAGCCTCCAAATTTGGTGGGAAGATAGCTGTTAACGACCCCCAAAAAACTGCATCAAAGTTTTGGAGCCACGCCCTCCATTTCGCCCCCCTTTCCCCACTTTTTACAATTTAGCTAGAGTCACCAAATTTGGTATGAAGATAGCAATTGACATTTCACAAAGATCGGCATCAAAAATTTTGATGCCACGCCCACCCATACCGCCCCCAGCCCCCCTTTCCCCACTTTTTACAAACTTTGAGCTAGAGTCACCAAATTTGGTATGTAGATAGCAATTGACATTCCACATAGATCTGCATCAAGAATTTGGATGCCTCGCCCATCCATACCGCCCCCAGCCCCCCTTTCCACACTTATTACAAATTTCGAGCTAGAGTCACCAAATTTAGTATGAAGATAGCAGTTGATATTTCACAAAGATCTGCATCAAAAATTTTGATGCCACGCCCACCCATACCGCCTCCAGCCCCCCTTGCCCCACTTTTTACAAACTTCGAGCTAGAGTCACCAAATTTGGTATGTAGATAGCAATTGACATTCCACATAGATCTGCATCGAAAATTTGGATGCCTCGCCCACCCATACCGCCCCCAGCCCCCCTTTCCCCACTTATTACAAATTTCGAGCTAGAGTCACCAAATTTGGTATGAAGATAGCAATTGACATTCCCAATAGATCTGCATCAAAAATTTGGATGCTTCACCCACCCATACCGCCCCCAGCCCCCCTTTCCCCACTTATTACAAATTTCGAGCTAGAGTCACCAAATTTAGTATGAAGATAGCAGTTGATATTTCACAAAGATCTGCATCAAAAATTTTGATGCCACAACTACCCATACCGCCCCCAGCCCCCCCCTCCCCTTTCCCCTCTTTTTACAAACTTTGAGCTAGAGTCACCAAATTTGGAAGGAATATAGCTGGTGGCATCCCCATCTGCATCGGAGAATCTTTAAGGCAGCGTACACCCTTGCCGCATCCGTACCCCTTTGCAATCAGGCCTCTTTTTACCGGTTTTAATACTGGTATCGAGTATGCCGCAGTCGGTTGCGTCCGACAGCAACGTTTCCACTTGTTTTTCTTTAAACTTTTTGTATGGGAACTATAAACATGATGAGCAAAATTCAAAATCATTAATGCAACTATAATAGATACCAAAATTAGCATGTATTTTAAATCGGGTGAAGAAACATCTACTTTATTAATGACATTAGCTGTCGAATCGACAGTTTTTACGTCAACTATACCCATTTTCGCATATGTTAATTTGTAAAATGTATCGTATTTATTAGTTGTTGTATACGTCAATATGTTCATAAGGACTAATTAAAAAGATATTTCTATTGAAAATGATCCAAAATATAAAATTATTTTTTTTCATTGAATTTATTTGTATTTATTTTTTTTATACTCATATTTCCCTGTTACGATCTTTACAATGATCACCTGTCTGATTTTTGTATAGCTTTACAGGCTATACGCTACTACCGGGCAACTTTGAGTCGCTCAGTATTACAATTGTTATATTTTATTTTATATTTATTTTAAAATTTCAGCATCTGCTTCGGCAATGTCCTTCGTTGGCATAGAAAGCGGTCCAATGCTTTCCACACTTGTCTCCAACGTTGGCGTAGAAGGCGGTCCTTTGCCTTCCACGCTTTTATGTTTCAGCTTGGGTCCCTCGTTGGCACAAAAGACGGTCCTATGTCTTTCGTGTTGTTTTTCCACCGTTGGTGCAAAAGGTGGTCACTTGCCTTTCACACTTACTTCTTCTGTTGTGTGCAGCATGTGTACTCACAATAAGGTGAGTACATTGGTCCAGCGCAGTCCTGCGGGCATTGCTTTACTAGCCTCGGTAGTGATTTTTGTGGTGGTGATATTATCTTCTTCGTTGAGTTTAATTTTTTGATTTTTGCTGAGTAAGTGTCTGAGGTTGGGTTTTCGGTTTTTTCTTTGTATGTGGATTTTAAGAAGTCAATTTCTTCTTGTAATTTTTGAGCTGTTGCCCACGCAGGTGGTGACGAATGGTTTAAAAGACACTTAATATGTGCTATTCTCTTCCTTATTTTCTGTTTTAAACCACCGCGTTTTCCCATTCTCAGCACTTTACTTACTCAGTTGTTGTAATCATTTTAAATATTGCATATTTAATTATATATTTGCATTTATTCTCTTTTTGTTTGTTTTTTTTTTTTTTTTTTAATAGTAAATGCAGGCTTGCAGCTCCTTATTTATTGTCCTTGGTCATTCAGGACCGATGTCACGGTCGCCATGTAGTTTGATAATTCTTTGCGTTTTGAATGAATACGCAACATCCGTAGTTTTAAAGTGTTCTTTATTGAATGCATCTTCGAATCCGAAGATTGCAGGTTCGAGTCCTGTCACGGTCGCCATGTAGATATTCTAAATATGTTCGTTCTCTTGGTTTAATTATAAGTGAGGGCAACCTGCCCTCATCCAACAGTGTTCTTAATGTATTGTATGCACCACTTAGTTAAACGATCACAACAAGCACGTCAGTGCTGTTCAGTTAAGGTTTTGTGAAATGTCTTTATTTATATTCTTAGCTTATGGTTAACATTTATAAACTTATGCTGTTATCAGTTAACAGCTACAAAGAGAGGGAGAGCGATTGTACTCATACGTTTGGCTAAAGTGCAAGCGCGGCGTTTCCCGTAGGGCAACGGTCTCACGCTTGCGTGGCCTTCTAAAGAGGCTTCATATTACTTACACGCGCAGACCATATGTATGTATGTGCTTTGGTATGCGCATACATATATATATTTATGCTGAGCGTGTTTAGGTTAATTTATACTTGCAACAAAGTGTTACAAGTTACGTTTTATATATATTTGAAATAACATATATGAATACACTACAGTAGAGCAAACAGGCACAAAGCAAAACACAAAAAAACCGTCCGCGGAGATGCGTCGAACACAACGTTCGGCTCGAGACTGAAGTATAAGGCGAAAAAAAGAGGGCGACAGGCCGAGTTATGCTACCTAGATAAGTATACCTTGGGTACGACCTACCATCGCTACTCAATTATTATCAGTACCAAGTTTGAAAAAGCGAAGTGACGCATCTCTATGAATCAATTATCGCTGCTACTGCTCTCTACCATTTTATCTTTAAAGTTTACTGATTGCGATATGCCTAGTATAGCCTTCACGCAATCGAAATACGGCCAATCCGATGGTGCTCCACCAGACCATGATACAATCAACAAGGTAGTGTCATGCGAGGAAGCCAGTACCAGTGTATATGACTGTGTGAGTGCGACTGAGACCGCTATATGAATCTCTGTAATTTTACTCTCTTGCCTCTGTTAGGGAGTTTTTTCTGTAATTGCGAGTGAGTAAGATATAAAAACCGTGTTGCTCATGCGCAGCCGATACAGCAATTAACAAACATCAACAAAGATGACACACAGTACAAAATTCGTCCGCATCAACGTCTTACCCAAACGACAAGCACTTTACGACTGACGATTGGTACTTAAATATAGAGGGCGCTTCCTCGCATGACACTACCTTGTTGATTGTGTCATGCACCAGACGGTCCAACCTTCGCAAGCTTTATCCTGTATGCAAATTAGGAATCAAATGTTAACAAATTGCTATGAAAGACATTAATGTAATTCAACTTACTTATATTTTCTTTGGATGTTGTCCAACTTTGTTTTGATTTCCTTCGCGGAAGGTCCAAACTTTTTCATTTTTTCCACCATTTCCATGTACACGTGTTGGTTTTTTCTCATGCCTCGTAGACCACTGATGTCCCTTCCCAGAGGTCTAGCAATACGTGTGTGGCCTCTTCACTCCATACAAATCGAATAATATCTGCTAAAATAGTTGCAAAGAATTATTTTGTATAGCATAATAGAAACAAAATAAATTAAATTTTTACCGTTTGCCATTTTGAGTCTCAATTTCCTGTAATTATTTGACTAGTGGTGTCAGCATGCTAATAAAAGAAATTATCCAGCATGCCAGAAATTTTTTAGATCATCGAGTACTGTTAACACCAGATGTACTCACATCTTGGCTGAAAACATCTTTGCGTTTTAGAGCTGTCACTGTTTTTTTATTATATGGAAAATATTTAAAAGATTGTTAAATCTTCATTTATTTGTTAATAAACACATTGATATAATACATTGTAAGGACGTTTCTTGGGCCGAGGTCGGCGTCTCAATCGCGGTCGGAGTGTTTTTACAGATTATTTGTAAAATGCTGGGACCCTGGAGTGAGCCGCACCGAGGTTGAACACCAGTTCGCAAACATAAAAGGGGGGGGTGAGGGGTAGTATGGTCGCTCAGATCAACATCGTCGGAGTGGGCTAAGGGGAGGAGTAGGGAGTCCAGGGTGATCACCCGGAAGACCCTTCCACCCCTCTCCTCAGACCACTCTTCGGTGCCGACCAGGCGTAAAGTCTTTGACTTCGGGGACGCGAAGAGGATCGGGAGCAGGTACTCACCTGGCTCGGCTAAGGGTAAGACCCGGAAGCTTTACCAAGTGATCACCTAATCCCGGTCGACCCGCTTTCACTTACCGGCCGCGCCTTTTGAAACGCGTGTGATGGACCCAGGCAGGGATCTGGGGCGCACAGAGTAAGACACAGAATGCGTCCCAGACTCCCCTACTCGAACCCATCACAACCTGCAACGCACGGATATTACCTGGTTGTCGCTACACACGGAACAGCCCAAGAAGCAGACGTCGCAAATTCTAGAGTAAAACTCGGAAGATTCGCTAGTCTGGCCCCTCATGCCGATCCCAAGTGGGCCGTATGGGAGGGTGACCCGAAGCCAGAGGCTTCGACTACCCGCTGAAAAGGGAAGAGAGGTAATAAAAGAAACACTAACGGGGATACATTTAAATCCTTTATTGTTTTATAATGAAGGGAGTGGGGGAAAGGTATTGGATCGCAATACTAAATTTTTGGGCCGTTGGCCAATTTACCCCGCTCTACCAGGCTCATATGTGTGTGGGGGGGGGGGGGGAGGGTGTATACGAGTGTGTATGTGTGTGACCGCCTGGGTGTGTGTGCGTGTGTGTATGGCCGCCTGTGTGTGTGTTTTTTTTTTTTTTTTATTTAAATTCATTTATTGCTTATCTAAGTAATATATATGTACACATTTATTAGGGTAAGGTATACATAAGCGGAACCTTGCAGTAGCGGTACGGCCGTGAGGTATTGCGTCGCTACTGCCGAGTTCCACCTATTCTACTAGTCCTCTACGCTCTCGCTCAGCCTTGCGCAGATCCGTCATGACTGCCGCCGCAAACGCGCTGAACGCCAGCCAATTGGCGTCGCTGACCATCATCAGTGACACGAGGCTGCCCACCTCGATGCTACAGCCTAAAACCCTCTCCAGATCGCTGCGAAGCCCGGAGAAGCGTCCGCAGTGAAGTAGGACGTGTTCGCCACAGAATGTACAGAACGGGGCGTCCTCATGCCCAAATCGGTGCAGGTATTCCCTGAAGCAGCCATGACCACTTAATAGTTGCGTAGTGTAAAAGTTTAGCTGCCCATGCCGCCTGTTTATCCACGCTGAGATGCTCGGAATGAGGCGATGTGTCCAGCGCCCCTTGCAAGACGCATCCCATTGCCTCTGCCAGTTCTCCTGTGTGCGCGTTTTGGCTGTAGTGCGCACTGCCTTCTTTTGGGGAGCGGAAAGAGCCTCGCCATGCGTTCCCTCGAAGATCTCCGCGGCTTCTCTAGCCAGCTCGGCTATGGGTGCTACTCCAGCCAGAACCAGGCAGGCGTCGTCCGAGATGGTTCTGAAGCCGCTGCAGACTCTAATAGCTCCAAGGCGGTGTGTGGCTCTCAGACCGCGGGTTTAACTAGCAAAGCGGCATCCTGGTTGCCATATCGGCGCCGCGTATAGCATTGTCGCTCTTGTGACACTGGATAAGAGGAGCCTCTTGAACTGCTTTGGGCCTCGCGTATTAGGCATGACTCGCGAGATTGCACGATTTGTTAGGGCGGCCTTTTTGCTAGCGTACTCCAAGTGCTCTTTAAAACATAGTCTGGTATCCAGCATCACGCCCAGGTATTTAATTGCCCTCTTTGAGGTGACCACAGTGTTGGCCACCATTATGGTAACTGTCTCCACTGCTTTCCGGCTGCTAATGAGCACTGCCTCCGTTTTTTGGGGTGCTATCTGCAGCCCTACTGAAGACAGCCACTGTAAGACTGCCGCGATGGCTAAGTTGCACTTCCCCTCCACTGTCTTAAGTTCCTTGGCGACGACCACTATTGCCACGTCGTCAGCAAAGCCCACTAGGTGAACATCATCGGGCATCAGTAAACGAAAAACGCCGTCATACATGACGTTCCATAATAGAGGTCCCAGAACCGACCCTTGTGGCACGCCTCCAGATACTTCATGCTCCTCTGTCGCCTCGCTGGTGTCATACTTCAGGACTCTATCCTTGAAGTAGCTTCTTGTGATCCTAAGTAGGTAGTCCGGGACGTTGAGCGCCTCTAGGGCATCCAGGATGCAGCCCCATTTAGCCGTGTTGAAGGCATTTTTGACGTCCAACGTTGTCACTAGGCAGTACTTCTTAGCGCCGCCTTTCCATCTGCATCCGGCTATCGCTCCCGAGGCTAGCTCGACTACCTTGCCGATCGCATCCAGCGTAGATCTCGCTTTGCGGAAGCCATACTGCTGCGGTGAAACTCCACCAGCAGCTGCAATAGCGCCGTCAAGCCGGGTGCAAATCAGGTGCTCCAGTAGCTTACCGACCGTATCGATCAGGCAGATAGGGCGATATGCAGCTGGATCATCGAGCTGCTTACCAGGCTTCGGTAGTAGGACCAGACGCTGAATTTTCCAGCGGTTTGGAAACACTCCGCTTCGTAGGCAGCTGTTGAACATACTCGAGAAAACCTCAGGGCGGAGTGCGATTGCCAATTTTAGTGCTCGGTTAGGGATCCCATCTGGGCCAGGCGACTTGCTCGGCTTCAACATCGATGCAGCTTGGCGAATCTCCTCAAGTGTGATGAGCTCAGCTGCTGGAGGAATGGCTGGCACGGGCGGGAGCTCACCGATATCCTCCGCCATACTGGGAAAGAGATGCCTAATAATCTCTTTCAGCGATGCTGGGTCCTTGGGGTGGCTGCGGGAAGAGGCGTTAAAGCGTTTAACTACTAACTTGTAGGCATTGCCCCACGGGTCATTCTCCGCAGTGTCGCATAGGTCCAAGAAGCATCTGCGTTTGCTATCTTTAACAAGCTTTTGGAAGCGTCTCCTGCTGGCGAGAAACTCAGCCTGCCGTTCCTGAAACACCAGTGATCCACGTGAGCGCTGGTAGCGGCGTCTCGCATAGTTGCAGTCGCTCCGAGACTCGGCTATCTCCTCGTTCCACCAGTATACTGGGACATGGTGCCTATGGTATCTTCTGTTCCTGGTCATGCTAGAATCGCACGCTCTGCTTAGCATCCGCATGGTTTTGTCAACCACGTCTTCGGTGCTATCAGCTGTATCGGAGACCTCAGCAGACTCAAGACAGGCACTAAAAGTCCGCGTGTCGAGCGTCTCGACGCGATACCTAGGCCAATGCTGTGCTGGAGCATTACAGCGATCCTGGCGTACTCCAACGGTGTACCATATGGCGACGTGACCACTAGCATTGAAAGAGTCATCGATGCTCCAACCGGACGAGGTCTAGCAATACGTGTGTGGCCTCTTCACTCCATACAAATCGAATAATATCTGCTAAAATAGTTGCAAAGAATTATTTTGTATAGCATAATAGAAACAAAATAAATTAAATTTTTACCGTTTGCCATTTTGAGTCTCAATTTCCTGTAATTATTTGACTAGTGGTCATTTCTGCCCTGGGTGAAGTCTACCCTGGGGCCAAGTTGGAGGCTGTGGACTGGAAGGATGTGCCCAGCAGGCCTAGGGCTCGAGTATGGGTATCGGCTAAACCCGATGATCCAGCCGAGATCCTAAAGGTCTTCCAAATTTGCAACCCGCAGCTGCCGTCAAACGACTGGCGGGTGGCAAAATTGGAAAAGGCGGATGGTCCACGGCGCCAGATTCTCTTGGTGTTGAACGATAAGACTGTCGAGCACCTTGCCAAGTCCGGCGACACCTTACAGTACGGCTTCAAAACCGTGGCTGTTAAGGTGTATCGCTGCCCGACAAGGGGGCCCGTCGTGCAAGAGCCAGACCTGGAGATCGACCACGACGAGGATCTGGATGAGGAGGAACTATTGGGTTATGCCTCTGAAACATCAGAGCTAGCCCGAGATCTCTCCCGGCTAGGCCACAGCGGGGGAGACATAGAGGTAGAGGACGATGAAGATGCCGACATTACTGTGGTGGAGAAGAATTTGAAGAATGTCCTTGAGACTTCTTCAGATAAATCTACACCACAGTAAGGCAGCATCGGCTGCTCTTCTGCTGTACCTGGAAAGGGGTACAGTAGACATAGTCCTTATACAGGAACCCTGGGTGTGTGGTGGCAGGGTTTCTGGACTGAGGACACAAGAACACAAGCTACTAGTAGCTGGAACCGAAGGTAGATATAGAACCTGCATACTTGCAAAAAGACATTTAAACATATTTTTGCTCCCAAAGTATAGCGACGCAGACAACACTGCAGCGTGTCTGGAGCTGGAGACGGAACCAATCCGACTAGCCTCTAGCTACTTCGCCCACGACCATAAGGGCGACCCTCCACATCCGTCGCTTCGCCAGCTGATCGCCGACTGCGAGCTGGGAGGCCTTCGGCTAATAGTGGGCAGCGACGCAAATGCCCATCATCATCAGTGGGGAAGCACTGATACAAATGTAAGAGGTGAGTTGATTTTTGACTACCTTCTCAATACCAACATGCTTATTTGTAATAATGGTAAGGACCCGACCTTTATTATCAAAAACCGCAGGGAAGTCCTAGATATTACTCTTGTCTCTGCCTCTTTATGGGATCAAATCCTCTCTTGGAGGGTGCTGGATGAGCACTCCTTCTCGGATCACAGGTATATTGAAACCATACTACAGATCCGAAGTCCCAAACCAACTCAGTTCAGAAACTTAAGAAGAACTGATTGGAAGAATTACGCTGTTTCTCTGCAAAGATTGCTCCCTGAAACTCCACCTGAAGGGCCAAATACCGTTGAGTATACAACCTTTCTCATAAGAAAATTCAGTAAAGCGTGTGAAAATGCCCTGAATGCATCTTGTCCCATTAGCAGACCAAAAAGGAGGAAAAAACCCCCTTGGTGGACTGCTCAAATCGGAGAGTTGAGGGCAGCTGCCAGAAAACTCTTCAATAAAGCAAAGGCTCAAAATGACGAACAGACATGGGCTGACTACAAGGCAGGGCTCTCCGTGTTCAAAAAGGAGCTTCGTAAATCAAAACGAACTTCTTGGAGAACTTTCTGCTCAGAGATAGATAGTACTTCCGAAGCAGCCAGACTAAGGAAGCTACTAAGTAAAACTCCTCAGACTCTTGGTTTCATCAAGAATGCAAACGATGAATGGACATCATCCAGTGAAGAATCACTAACCTTACTCCTGGACACACATTTTCCGGGGGGAAGTAGATCGCCAAGACCTTGTGATCTGCACGCTAGCGGGGAGACACAGAAGCTCTTGCAATTGCTCAGTGAAAGCAATATCCATCGGGCAATTAAGAGCTTCAAACCCTATAAATCACCAGGAATAGATAATATCATTCCTGCCCAATTGCAGTCCGCGGGGAAATTAGCCATAAATTGGCTTAAGAACATATTCTCCAGGGTTTTTAAAAGTGGTATAATCCCAGGGCCATGGCTGGAATCGAAAGTAGTTTTCATCCCAAAAGCCGGAAAACCCTCGCACACAACAGCTAAAGATTTTCGACCTATCAGTCTCTCGTCTTTTCTACTGAAAACGATGGAGAGGCTGCTCTGTCTTCATTTGAGAAGCACTATTCCCACATCACTTCTCTCACCAGTTCAGCATGCCTATTCTAAGGGCAAGTCTACCGAGACCGCACTGCATGCACTTACTGCGTACATTGAAAAGTCTATACATAGGGAAAACTATACGCTAGTAGCGTTCCTAGACATAGAGGGAGCTTTCAACAACGTCACTCCTAGGACTATCACCGACTCGCTGACGGATTTGGGGGTTGACTCCCTGACGGTGCACCTGATCGATCAGATGCTCCGATGCAGGATCGTAAGGGCCGCACTGGGGGCAGTGACTGTCACCAAGTCCGTTGATCGTGGAACCCCACAAGGCGGAGTCCTCTCTCCTCTTCTATGGAACGTAGCAGTAAACCAACTGCTGCTGTCCATGGATGGGGGAGGGTGCAAAGTGGTAGCCTATGCAGACGACGTTGCCCTAGCCTTCTCAGGCAAGTTCCCGCAGACGTTATGTGACCGAATGACGGAAGCCCTCGCTAGGCTTTCCGGTTGGGCAAAAAGATCTGGATTAGGAGTTAATCCTGCTAAAACGGAGCTGGTCCTCTTTACGAGGAAATACAAAATTCCATCTCTACAGCCACCAACTCTAGAGGGGATTGAACTGTCCTTTAGTGACTCAGCAAGATACCTAGGTCTAATTCTAGACAAGAAATTAAACTGGAATCTTAATACTGAAGAGCGTATAAGGAAGGCACATGTTGCTCTATACGCCTGTAGGAAGACAATCGGACTTAAATGGGGCATGACTCCGCAAGTTGTCCATTGGCTCTACACTGCGGTAGTCAGACCAATTTTATTCTATGGTGTTTCTGTCTGGTGGCCTGCACTTGACAAGAAAACAGTCACCAGGAAATTAGGAAGGGTGCAGCGAACTGCTGCGCTCTGCATAACAAGAGCTTTACGTACGACCCCGGGTAACGCTCTTGATGCCATACTGCACTTCCTACCTGTCGAAATGATGGGGCGGAAAATAGCAACTATGTCAGCGCTCCGAATGAGGGAAGCCAAACAGTGGATAGGCCAGGACCTTGGACATTCAAGTATCTTGGAAGACAATCCACTCATACCAGATAATACGGATTATCAGATCCCACAGGTGTACTTAGACACTCCCTTTACCACCCTAATCCCAACTAGGGAGAACTGGGAAGAAGGCTTGCCCGCAAGACCTGCGGAAGCCATAGAAATTTTTACAGACGGCTCAAAGTTGGACGGTAGAGTAGGAGGCGGCATTTTCTGCGCCAATTTTAACTTACGCAAAGCTTTTCGACTCCCTGACCACTGCAGCGTCTTCCAAGCAGAAGTGCTAGCAATTCAGGAGTCACTAAGTTACATTCCACATAGGTGTAATGTCAGAAAAATCTATATCCTCACAGACAGCCAAGCAGCTATTAGATCGCTGGAGTCGCACACGTCGAACTCTAAGGCTGTTCATAACTGTCGCAAATCTCTAAGCGAGATGGCAGAGCAGTTTAGCATATGCCTAGTATGGGTCCCAGGACATAGGGACATAGAAGGCAACTGCATCGCTGATGAACTTGCCAGATTAGGAACTACCATGGAACTCCTTCCAGACAAAGAGTGCATTGGTATACCTATGGCATCCTGTAGACTCAACCTAAGAGATTTCTTCGAGATGGAAGCCAACAGAGTATGGCAGCTCTCCACTCACAACTCACGTATTGCTCATCAAACCTGGCCAACCAGATGCCGGAAAAGATCAAATGAGCTCTGCCTCCTAAGCCGGAACAAGTGCTCTATTGTTACCAGAGTGATGACTGGGCATTGGCTTGTGGGGGCACATGCGGCCAGATTATTGGTCCCACACAACGACTTCTGCAGAAGTTGTAGAGACACGAGGAGGAAGAAGAAACAGTTCTTCACCTTCTTTGTACCTGTCCGGCCTTACTTACAAAACTAGGCAAAGAATCCTTGGTGACTTTTTTCTTCGAAGATCTATCTGAACTTGCGAGTAAATTTATTCAAAGATGAAGGTACATCAAGTACAGGAGCTTGAAGTGGAGTCATACACAAGGTGGAGGGGGTCTCAGGGCCTGCCGCGGCATCACAATGGGCCGAGTGTGGCCTAAGTGCGCCGAGAGGGGCCGACGCTCTAACCTATACCTAACCTACCTACCTAACCTAACCTTGACTAGTGGTGTCAGCATGCTAATAAAAGAAATTATCCAGCATGCAAACAAAAAAATTTTTAGATCATCGAGTACTGTTAACACCAGATGTACTCACATCTTGGCTGAAAACATCTTTGCGTTTTAGAGCTGTCACTCTGTTTTTATTATATGGAAAATATTTAAAAGATTGTTAAATCTTCATTTATTTGTTAATAAACACATTGATATAATACATTGTAAGGACGTTTCTTGGGCGGAGGTCGGCGTCTCAATCGCGGTCGGAGTGTTTTTACAGATTATTTGTAAAATGCTGGGACCCTGGAGTGAGCCGCACCGAGGTTGAACACCAGTTCGCAAACATAAAAGGGGGGGGGTGAGGGGTAGTATGGTCGCTCAGATCAACATCGTCGGAGTGGGCTAAGGGGAGGAGTAGGGAGTCCAGGGTGATCACCCGGAAGACCCTTCCACCCCTCTCCTCAGACCACTCTTCGGTGCCGACCAGGCGTAAAGTCTTTGACTTCGGGGACGCGAAGAGGATCGGGAGCAGGTACTCACCTGGCTCGGCTAAGGGTAAGACCCGGAAGCTTTACCAAGTGATCACCTAATCCCGGTCGACCCGCTTTCACTTACCGGCCGCGCCTTTTGAAACGCGTGTGATGGACCCAGGCAGGGATCTGGGGCGCACAGAGTAAGACACAGAATGCGTCCCAGACTCCCCTACTCGAGCCCATCACAACCTGCAACGCACGGATATTACCTGGTTGTCGCTACACACGGAACAGGCCAAGAAGCAGACGTCGCAAATTCTAGAGTAAAACTCGGAAGATTCGCTAGTCTGGCCCCTCATGCCGATCCCAAGTGGGCCGTATGGGGAGGTGACCCGAAGCCAGAGGCTTCGACTACCCGCTGAAAAGGGAAGAGAGGTAATAAAAGAAACACTAACGGGGATACATTTAAATCCTTTATTGTTTTATAATGAAGGGAGTGGGGGAAAGGTATTGGATCGCAATACTAAATTTTTGGGCCGTTGGCCAATTTACCCCGCTCTACCAGGCTCATATGTGTGTGGGGGGTGGGGGGGAGGGTGTATACGAGTGTGTATGTGTGTGACCGCCTGGGTGTGTGTGCGTGTGTGTATGGCCGCCTGTGTGTGTGTTTTTTTATTTTTTTTTTATTTAAATTCATTTATTGCTTATCTAAGTAATATATATGTACACATTTATTAGGGTAAGGTATACATAAGCGGAACCTTGCAGTAGCGGTACGGCCGTGAGGTATTGCGTCGCTACTGCCGAGTTCCACCTATTCTACTAGTCCTCTACGCTCTCGCTCAGCCTTGCGCAGATCCGTCATGACTGCCGCCGCAAACGCGCTGAACGCCAGCCAATTGGCGTCGCTGACCATCATCAGTGACACGAGGCTGCCCACCTCGATGCTACAGCCTAAAACCCTCTCCAGATCGCTGCGAAGCCCGGAGAAGCGTCCGCAGTGAAGTAGGACGTGTTCGCCACAGAATGTACAGAACGGGGCGTCCTCATGCCCAAATCGGTGCAGGTATTCCCTGAAGCAGCCATGACCACTTAATAGTTGCGTAGTGTAAAAGTTTAGCTGCCCATGCCGCCTGTTTATCCACGCTGAGATGCTCGGAATGAGGCGATGTGTCCAGCGCCCCTTGCAAGACGCATCCCATTGCCTCTGCCAGTTCTCCTGTGTGCGCGTTTTGGCTGTAGTGCGCACTGCCTTCTTTGGGGAGCGGAAAGAGCCTCGCCATGCGTTCCCTCGAAGATCTCCGCGGCTTCTCTAGCCAGCTCGGCTATGGGTGCTACTCCAGCCAGAACCAGGCAGGCGTCGTCCGAGATGGTTCTGAAGCCGCTGCAGACTCTAATAGCTCCAAGGCGGTGTGTGGCTCTCAGACCGCGGGTGTAACTAGCAAAGCGGCATCCTGGTTGCCATATCGGCGCCGCGTATAGCATTGTCGCTCTTGTGACACTGGATAAGAGGAGCCTCTTGAACTGCTTTGGGCCTCGCGTATTAGGCATGATTCGCGAGATTGCACGATTTGTTAGGGCGGCCTTTTTGCTAGCGTACTCCAAGTGCTCTTTAAAACATAGTCTGGTATCCAGCATCACGCCCAGGTATTTAATTGCCCTCTTTGAGGTGACCACAGTGTTGGCCACCATTATGGTAACTGTCTCCACTGCTTTCCGGCTGCTAATGAGCACTGCCTCCGTTTTTGGGGTGCTATCTGCAGCCCTACTGAAGACAGCCACTGTAAGACTGCCGCGATGGCTAAGTTGCACTTCCCCTCCACTGTCTTAAGTTCCTTGGCGACGACCACTATTGCCACGTCGTCAGCAAAGCCCACTAGGTGAACATCATCGGGCATCAGTAAACGAAAAACGCCGTCATACATGACGTTCCATAATAGAGGTCCCAGAACCGACCCTTGTGGCACGCCTCCAGATACTTCATGCTCCTCTGTCGCCTCGCTGGTGTCATACTTCAGGACTCTATCCTTGAAGTAGCTTCTTGTGATCCTAAGTAGGTAGTCCGGGACGTTGAGCGCCTCTAGGGCATCCAGGATGCAGCCCCATTTAGCCGTGTTGAAGGCATTTTTGACGTCCAACGTTGTCACTAGGCAGTACTTCTTAGCGCCGCCTTTCCATCTGCATCCGGCTATCGCTCCCGAGGCTAGCTCGACTACCTTGCCGATCGCATCCAGCGTAGATCTCGCTTTGCGGAAGCCATACTGCTGCGGTGAAACTCCACCAGCAGCTGCAATAGCGCCGTCAAGCCGGGTGCAAATCAGGTGCTCCAGTAGCTTACCGACCGTATCGATCAGGCAGATAGGGCGATATGCAGCTGGATCATCGAGCTGCTTACCAGGCTTCGGTAGTAGGACCAGACGCTGAATTTTCCAGCGGTTTGGAAACACTCCGCTTCGTAGGCAGCTGTTGAACATACTCGAGAAAACCTCAGGGCGGAGTGCGATTGCCAATTTTAGTGCTCGGTTAGGGATCCCATCTGGGCCAGGCGACTTGCTCGGCTTCAACATCGATGCAGCTTGGCGAATCTCCTCAAGTGTGATGAGCTCAGCTGCTGGAGGAATGGCTGGCACGGGCGGGAGCTCACCGATATCCTCCGCCATACTGGGAAAGAGATGCCTAATAATCTCTTTCAGCGATGCTGGGTCCTTGGGGTGGCTGCGGGAAGAGGCGTTAAAGCGTTTAACTACTAACTTGTAGGCATTGCCCCACGGGTCATTCTCCGCAGTGTCGCATAGGTCCAAGAAGCATCTGCGTTTGCTATCTTTAACAAGCTTTTGGAAGCGTCTCCTGCTGGCGAGAAACTCAGCCTGCCGTTCCTGAAACACCAGTGATCCACGTGAGCGCTGGTAGCGGCGTCTCGCATAGTTGCAGTCGCTCCGAGACTCGGCTATCTCCTCGTTCCACCAGTATACTGGGACATGGTGCCTATGGTATCTTCTGTTCCTGGTCATGCTAGAATCGCACGCTCTGCTTAGCATCCGCATGGTTTTGTCAACCACGTCTTCGGTGCTATCAGCTGTATCGGAGACCTCAGCAGACTCAAGACAGGCACTAAAAGTCCGCGTGTCGAGCGTCTCGACGCGATACCTAGGCCAATGCTGTGCTGGAGCATTACAGCGATCCTGGCGTACTCCAACGGTGTACCATATGGCGACGTGATCACTAGCATTGAAAGAGTCATCGATGCTCCAACCGGACGAGGTCTAGCAATACGTGTGTGGCCTCTTCACTCCATACAAATCGAATAATATCTGCTAAAATAGTTGCAAAGAATTATTTTGTATAGCATAATAGAAACAAAATAAATTAAATTTTTACCGTTTGCCATTTTGAGTCTCAATTTCCTGTAATTATTTGACTAGTGGTGTCAGCATGCTAATAAAAGAAATTATCCAGCATGCCAGAAATTTTTTTAGATCATCGAGTACTGTTAACACCAGATGTACTCACATCTTGGCTGAAAACATCTTTGCGTTTTAGAGCTGTCACTGTTTTTTTATTATATGGAAAATATTTAAAAGATTGTTAAATCTTCATTTATTTGTTAAAAAACACATTGATATAATACATTGTAAGGACGTTTCTTGGGCCGAGGTCGGCGTCTCAATCGCGGTCGGAGTGTTTTTACAGATTATTTGTAAAATGCTGGGACCCTGGAGTGAGCCGCACCGAGGTTGAACACCAGTTCGCAAACATAAAAGGGGGGGTGAGGGGTAGTATGGTCGCTCAGATCAACATCGTCGGAGTGGGCTAAGGGGGGAGTAGGGAGTCCAGGGTGATCACCCGGAAGACCCTTCCACCCCTCTCCTCAGACCACTCTTCGGTGCCGACCAGGCGTAAAGTCTTTGACTTCGGGGACGCGAAGAGGATCGGGAGCAGGTACTCACCTGGCTCGGCTAAGGGTAAGACCCGGAAGCTTTACCAAGTGATCACCTAATCCCGGTCGACCCGATTTCACTTACCGGCCGCGCCTTTTGAAACGCGTGTGATGGACCCAGGCAGGGATCTGGGGCGCACAGAGTAAGACACAGAATGCGTCCCAGACTCCCCTACTCGAGCCCATCACAACCTGCAACGCACGGATATTACCTGGTTGTCGCTACACACGGAACAGGCCAAGAAGCAGACGTCGCAAATTCTAGAGTAAAACTCGGAAGATTCGCTAGTCTGGCCCCTCATGCCGATCCCAAGTGGGCCGCATGGGGAGGTGACCCGAAGCCAGAGGCTTCGACTACCCGCTGAAAAGGGAAGAGAGGTAATAAAAGAAACACTAACGGGGATACATTTAAATTCTTTATTGTTTTATAATGAAGGGAGTGGGGGAAAGGTATTGGATCGCAATACTAAATTTTTGGGCCGTTGGCCAATTTACCCCGCTCTACCAGGCTCATATGTGTGTGGGGGGGTGGGGGGGAGGGTGTATACGAGTGTGTATGTGTGTGACCGCCTGGGTGTGTGTGCGTGTGTGTATGGCCGCCTGTGTGTGTGTATAGCCTGGGTGTGTGTGGAGTGTATGTGTTTTTTTTTTTTTTTTTTCATTTATTACGCGCTAAAATTAACTAACCTACACTAAGTAATACTATTTGGTACACTATGACTACATTGGGAAAAAAATGGAACAATAGCATTTACGGAACGGCCGTTAGGTAATGCGTCGCAAACGCTTTGGTTCCTCCTACTCCCGTTGTCCATTTCGCTCTCTCTCGGCCTTCCGCAGTTCGGTCGTAACTGCCGCCGCGAAGACGCTGAAGGCTTCCCAGTTGTCCCTGCTGGCTAGCAGCAGGGTTATTAGGTTGTCCACCTCAATGGCGCAGCCAAAACTCCTCTCCAAGTCCGCGCGAAGCTCGGTGAAGCGTGTGCAGTGTAGCAGCACATGCTCCGCATCCTCGACGACCCTTCCTCCGCAATGGATGCAGAAAGGAGCAGGCTCATGGCCGAAACGGTGGAGATATCCACGGAAGCAGCCATGCCCGCTAAGGATCTGGGTAATGTAGAACTTGACCTGCCCATGCCTCCTGTTCAACCACACCGATATATTCGGGATTAAACGGTGAGTCCAACGCCCTTTAGTGGACGAATCCCATCACCTCTGCCAGTTGATCAGCGTGCTCGATTTTGCCGTGTTTCGCGCTGCCTTCTTGAGGGCCACTAAGAGGTCCTTGCCATGTGTCTCCTGGTGCACCTCGGCTATTTCCCTGGCGAGCTCCGAGATGGGGGCAATTCCGGCTAGCACCAGGCACGCATCGTCCGAAATGGTTCGGAATCCGCAACACACTCTGATCGCCCCTAGGCGGTGGGTAGCCGTCAATCCACGGGAGTAGCTGGCATAGCGAAGGCTAAGTTGCCATATAGGTGCCGCATACAACATCACCGCCCTAGTCACGCTGGATAGAAGTTGTCTTCTGCCCTGCTTAGGGCCCCTCGTGTTAGGCATAATGCGCGATAATGCCCTGTTAGTCAAAGCTGCCTTCGAGCTGGCATATGCCAGATGCTCCTTGAAGCACAGCCTGGTGTCCAGCATCACTCCCAGATACTTTATTGCCCTCTTTGAAGAGATTGTTGAGTTTGCTACTTGGATAGTGGCTGTCTCAACCTCTTTCCGACTGCTTATAAGCACGGCCTCGGTTTTCTGAATGGCAATCTGTAGTCCGACCGAAGAGAGCCACTGAATGACAACTTCGGTAGCTTGGTTACATCTATCCTCGGCTGTCTTGAGCTCCTTTGCCACCACCACTAACGCCACGTCGTCCGCAAAACCCACTATACTTACATCGTCTGGCATCGGAAGCCGAAAAACGCCATCGTACATGGCGTTCCACAGGAAAGGGCCAAGTACTGACCCCTGTGGCACTCCTCCGGATACGCGGTACTCCTCAGTTGCCTCGCAGGTGTTGTAAAGTAGGACTCTTTCCTGGAAGTAGCTCCTGATCATCCTCAACAGGTACTCTGGCACTCTGAATGCTTCAAGCGCCTCCAAAATGCACCTCCACTTTGCCGAGTTAAAAGCGTTCTTGACATCCAGCGTTGCGATCAGGCAGTATTTTTTGGCACCACCTCTCCATCTACTGCCGGCAATCGCTTCCGAGGCTATCTCAACCACCTTACCGATCGCATCGATCGTTGATCTTGCCTTGCGGAAGCCGTACTGGTGGGGTGATATGGAGTGTATGTGTATGATTGTGTGTGTGCTGGTATCAATGCCGTGTGTGTGTGGTGTGTTCTTTTTTTTTTTTTTTTTTATTGCTTATCCTGTATATACAATGACTTTTTATTAGATAATATAAGCGAAACATAACATGGGCGGTACGGCCGTTAGGTAATGCGTCACCAATGCCTATGTTCCACCTAATCCACTTGCTCTCTTCGCTCGCGCTCAGCCTTACGCAGATTGGTCATGACTGCCGCCGCGAACGCGCTGAATACTTCCCAATTGACGCTGTTGGCCAGTATCAATGTCACCAGGTTGTCCAACTCGATGCTACAGCCGAAAGCCCTCTCCAGTTCATCTCGGAGCCCGGTAAAGCGTCCACAGTGAAACAAGACGTGTTTGGCATCCTCTACGAACCTATCACCACAGGAGGTACAGAACACTGCACCCTCATGCCCAAATCGGTGCAAGTACTCACGGAAGCAGCCATGATCACTTAGGAGTTGGGTGGTGTAGTAGTTAAGCTGCCCATGCCGCCGGTTTTGCCACGCTGAAATGCTCGGGATGAGGCGATGTGTCCATCGCCCTTTGCTAGACGCATCCCATTGCCTCTGCCAGTTTTCCAAAGTGCGTGTTTTTGGCCGCTGTGCGCACTTCATGCTTCTGGGGATCCGAAAGTTCCTTGCCATGAGTTCCCTCGTAGATCTCCGAGATTTCCCTAGCCAGCTCGGCTATGGGAGCTATTCCAGCCAGGACCAGACATGCGTCATCCGAGATGGTTCTGAAGCCGCTACAAACTCTGATCGCTCCAAGACGGTGAGTAGCTCTCAGTCCGCGGGTGTAGCTCTCAAAGCGGCAAGCTGGTTGCCATATCGGCGCCGCTTACAGCATCGTCGCTCTTATGACGCTGGATAAAAAGAGTCTCTTGAATTGATTCGGACCTCTCGTATTTGGCATGATTCGCGAGATCGCACGATTTGCTAAGGCGGCCTTTGTGCTAGCGTACTCCAAGTGCTCCTTGAAGCATAACCTGGTATCCAGCATAACGCCCAGGTATTTAATCGCCCTCTTAGACCTGACTGCAGTGTTAGCCACGATGATGTTGGCTGTCTCCACCGCTTTTCGGCTGCTAATGAGCACTGCCTCTGTTTTTTGGGGTGCTATCTGCAGTCCTACTGAGGAGAGCCACTGTATGGCTTTCGCGATGGCTAGGTTGCACTTTTCCTCCACTGCCTTGAGATCCTTGGCGACAACCACTATTGCCACATCGTCAGCAAAGCCCACCAGCTGAACATCGTCGGGCATTGGCAGCCGAAAAACGCCGTCATACATGACGTTCCACAGTAGAGGTCCCAGTACCGATCCTTGTGGCACGCCTCCAGAAACTTCGTGCTCCTCCATCGTCTCGCAGGTATCATACCTTAGGATTCTATCTTTGAAGTAGCTCTATGTTATCCTTAGTAGGTACTCCGGCACGTTTAGCGCCTCAAGAGCCTCCAGGATGCAGCCCCATTTAGCCGTATTGAAGGCATTTTTGACGTCCAACGTTGTCACTAGGCAGTACTTCTTGGCGCCGCCTTTCCATCTACATCCGGCTATCGCTCCCGAAGCTATCTCGACTACCTTGCCGATAGCGTCCAGCGTAGATCGCGCTTTGCGAAAGCCATACTGCTGCGGTGAGACTCCACCAGCAGCAGCAATGGCGCTATTGAGCCGGGTGCAAATCAAGTGCTCCAGTAGCTTACCCGCAGTATCGATCAGGCAGATCGGACGATATGCAGCTGGATCTTCAAGCTTTTTGCCAGGCTTTGGTAGGAGGACCAGGCGCTGAATTTTCCAACGGTTTGGAAACACTCCGCTTCGTAGGCAGCTGTTGTACATGCTCGAAAAGACGTCTGGGCGGAGCGCGATTGCTAGCTTGAGCGCTCGGTTGGGAATCCCATCTGGGCCAGGTGACTTGCTGGGCTTCAACATCGTTGCAGCGTGGCGAATCTCATCTAGCATGATGGGCTCAATTTGAGAATGCAGTTTTGGCGCAGGCGGGAGCTTGCCGATATCCTCATCCACACTGGGAAATAGGTGCCTTACTATCTACTTTTATGATCCTGGGTCCATGGGGTGGCAGCGTGGAGAGGCATTGAAGCGTTTTACTACCAGCTTGTAGGCATTGCCCCACGGGTCGTTTTCCGCTGTGTCGCAGAGGTCCAGGAAGCATTTACGCTTGCTGTCTTTAATGAGCTTCTGGAAGCGTCTCCTACTGGCGAGAAATTCCGCCTGACGTTCATGGAACAGCAGCGATCCACGTGAGCGCTGGTAGCGGCGTCTAGCATAGTTGCATTCGCTTCGAGCCTCAGCGATCTCCTCGTTCCACCAGTATACTGGGGCATGGTGCCTCTGATACCTTCTGCTCCTAATCATGCTATCATCGCAGGCGCGGCTTAGCATCCGCATCGTTTTGTCCACCACATCCTCGGTACTATCAGTAGTATCGCAGGTCACAGCAGACTCCAGATGGGTACTGAAAGTCCGCATGTCTAGCGTCTCGACACGATACCTAGGCCAGTGGTGAGCTGGAGTATTACGGTGGTCCGGGCGTACTCCAACGGTGCACCATATGGCAACGTGATCACTTGCATTAAAAGAGTCGTCGATGCTCCAGGTGGACGAACTGAAGAGTGAACTACTGACAAAGGTTATGTCGACGACCGAACCCAGTCCAGCTCTACTGAACGTGTGCTGCGTTCCATGATTTAGGAGCGCCACGTCGAGGAGAGAGAACGCCTCAAGCAACCCCCGTCCTTTGGCATTGGTTGATGAGCTGCCCCACTCCTCTGCCCACGCGTTGAAGTCTCCAGCGATGACGATCGGGTGACGGCCTCTTGCGTCTGCTACCAGGGAGTCCAGGGTGTTAGCGAACTCTGATAGCTGCAGACTAGGGGGTAGGTAGACTGCGTAGAACCACAGGCCGCCCACCAACGCGCGTACTTAGTTTTCGTCCCGATGAACACTTACCAGAGGAGTCCCGTCAATCCCGCAGGACCATAGAGCCGCTCTTCCAGTTGTGTCCGAGGCGCATCTAGGACTCTCAGAAAGCCGGTATGGCTCGCTTAGCACCGCAAGGTCTGCAGAGCGTTCACGCACTGTTTGCGACAACAGGTCCTGGGCCGCTGCACAATGGTTGAGGTTCAGCTGTATGAACTTCATCTTGCACGACCAGGTACACTTCCGCTGAGTGGACATCTATTACTGCCCGTCTGGTGGCTGAATGAGGCACTGCCCTTTGCGACACAAATGAAGCACTTCGCCACCTCGCTCTTGCAACTCGCTGCCTTGTGGCCTGTAACTCCGCACCTGATGCAGCACTTGGATCTATCCACGGGGTTACGGCAGCTGTTTGCGGTATGTCCCATCTCCAGACAGCGGTAGCACCGCGTACGTGCTTCCTGCTGGCGAATGATGCAGCTGGTCCAGCCAATGCGAACTGTGCGCAGGGCAGTAATGCTGCTTGACAGATTTGCTGGTACTGAAAATTGAGCCACCTGTGTGTAACCATATCCAGGTCGGATGCTCTTGAAAATACAGACGTCGGCTGGTATGTTTGCCTGCGCTGACAGCGCTGTCACTATCTCCTCTTTAGTGGCTAACTCGTCCAGGTCCCGAATGGCGAAGTGAGTCTGCTCGGTTAATGAGTGAACCACTGCACTCTTGCCCAGCACAAGCTCCACTTCGTCCTTGAGTTGCTTAGTGCACTCCAGGCCTACTCCATTCAACTCCAGTAGCAAGTCACCTTTTGCTGTGCGACGAGCTTTGGAGACCTTGTCGCGGACTCTGTTGAGTTTTCCGTCGCTTCTGCGCGTTACTAGCGACAGAACTTCGCTGTAGGAAAGCTCGCTGGTACTTATTACCAGTGCATCCGATCTGCTCTTCGTATGTGGCTTGATGCCTTACCGGCTAGCTTGCTAGACTTCCTTCGCTGAGCCGTTTGCCACGTATTCTGTGGAACCGACTCCGAAGCCGCTGGACTTGCGTTGCCAGTTTTGTTCCTCTTTGAGGGCGTAGCTCGCTGCCCTGGCTCGAGCTCGCGCCGCCTCTTGGGAGTCACTGTACTCCTCGCAGCACCGCTACCCTGCTGTTGCACTTTGTCGGCTACTCTAATAGGCAGCTTTGCAATCGGCAACGTCTGTGTGGCTGCATCCGCGCTATCACTGGAAGCTGACTTGCTTCTGCCAGAGAAGGCTTTGTATAGCTTAAGTGCCTTCGCTGCTTGGTCCCTCATCAGCTGGTTAACGTGCCGTTGCCCGAACAGAAGGGCATTAAGGCCGTTCAGAGTGGCACCCAGCTGCACAAAGACATCTTCATCTTCTGGCTCCTTCCCCTGGGGTGGAGCGGCCACTGCAGGTGCAGGCATATCACCTGGAGGTACCAGGCTACACACCGGGGGTAGCGCACTCCCCTGGGGGGTAGTTCACAATAGCTTCCACTGTAACTACTTGTCTCCACTCACTTGTAGATCTACAAGCAGTCCCGCGTTGACCAAAGGTTTTTAACCGATGCAACAAAATATTTTGTTTGCACTTGCACCCTGTCCACGAACCACTCACAGCTGAGACACCTCTTTTCGTGTTGACGCCTCCTATGATTAGCAAACGAGGGTAGTTTAGCGCTTCTAGCTCAGCTGGCACTGCCAAACACAGCCCTGGTACTCGCGATCAGCTGACACTGTGGTATTCCTAAAACACTTCTAAGCTCAAGCAGCACACCACGAAGTTAGAGTGTGCAATACGTGTAATATTTACGTGTTGGATTACCACTCACACCAGTTGGAGTGCCTTAGATTGCGCGCGGCTTAAGGGAGACTCCACAACAACCCGGCGACAAAAAGAAGAGGAACGCGATTGGCAAAGGCGATGAGGACAACAGGTAAGTTGCCCAGCCTATTGACGCGCTTATTAATTGAAAATTGGTTTTCACTTTAGGTTTAGCACTGCGAAAACACTACAAGGACGGAGCGACAGGAAAAACTCGACCGTACTTTGCGTGAGAACACACTATGTGTGGTGTGTTTTTTTTTTAATTCATTTATTAGGTACAACCTAAAACTAGGAAATAGAACAAGGCTTAAGGCTATGACTAATGTGTAACTTAGCTAGTCTAGTAAATTTAGGATTATGTTTTCCCTGCTCGGGTGGGACTACCGTGAGGCATTGCTTCGCCCGAGCTGGAAGTTTCATCATCCTTCGTTCCTATCTCTCTCTATCCGCCTGAGCTCGCACATAACGACCGCTGCAAAGTTGCTGGTGGCCTCGCATCGCTGTATATTACCAACCATGAGATTGATAATATTTTCCACCGCGATGCACTGTCCCATGACCCTATTTAGTCGGGATCTTTCCTCGTAAAAGCGAGGGCACTCGAAAAAGACGTGCTCGGCATTTTCCTCTGAGCTACCCCCACACCATGTGCACATTGGGCTAGGCTCATGCCCAAGCCTGTAGAGGTAGCTCCTGAAGCATCCATGGCCACTAAGCAGCTGCGTAAGGTAAAAATTTACCTCTCCGTGTTTGCGCCCCAGCCATACTGTTAGCTCAGGTATGAGCCGGAACGTCCATCTACCTTTTGCCGAATTGCGCCATCGGTCTTGCCATCGCTCAATACTCCTTTCCCTGGCTTCCCTCCTGGATTGTGATCGCCTGGGCCTTGTCTCATCGTCATTGCCGTTGAGTGCATTGTGAAGCTCCAATGCCTCACGTGCCACTTCATCGATAGGAATCGCTCCGGAAATGACTAATGCTGCGTCGTCTGAGACCGTTCTGAATGCGCTGCAGGCGCGGATCGCACTAAGACGGTATGTGGACTCGATGCTCCGTCTGTAGCTTCGGATCTTCATTGCACCGGCCCATATCGGGGCTGCGTACAGTATTGTGGACCTTAAGACACTGTTCAAAAGCAATCGGCGCTTGTGCTTTGGGCCTCTCGTGTTCAGCATCATTCGTGCGAGAGCTCTTCCTGTCGTGGCTGCCTTTCTGGATATCTCCTCCAGGTGTTCACGGAAGCAAGGCCTCGTATCGAGCATAACACCAAGGTAGCGTATGGCACGTTTCGATCGTATAGTGGTCTCCCCCACTTTAATGCTGGCCGTCTCGACAACTTTCCGACTACTGATCAGCAGAGCCTCGGTTTTGCTCGGGGCGAGCTGTAGGTTTGCTGCGCTAAGCCACGCCGCAACACGCTGTATTGCAGAGTTGCATACTGCTTCCACCTCGCCGAGTTCCTTGACCACTGCGACGAGTGCAACGTCGTCTGCGAAGTCAATGGCTCTGACGTCGCCATCAAAACTGAGCCTGAGGATCCCGTCATACATCACATTCCATAGGAGTGGACCCATGACAGAGCCCTGGGGGACTCCTGCCGTTGTGAGATGCAGCCGGACGCTTTCGTCTGTGCTATACTTGAGCACCCTATTGCGGAAATAGCTCTCTACCATCGCTAAGAGGTAGCGAGGCGCTCCAAAGCCGGCAATTGCACTCATAATGCAGCTCCAGTCCGCTGAGTTGAAGGCATTCTTGATGTCAAGGGTGACGACAAGGCAGTATTTCTTGTTTTCTCCTTTCCATCGCTTGCCCTCAATAGCGTCAGAGGCGATGCTAACCACATCCTTGATGGCATCCACAGTAGATTTAGCTTTCCGGAAACCGTATTGTCGGGGTGAAAGTCCTCCGGAGATGTTTATTTGCTCCTCCAGCCTTGAGCAAATGAGCTTTTCGAAGGCCTTGCCTATCGTGTTCAGCAGACAGATTGGTATGTAGGACGATGGCTCTTCCAACGGCTTTCCTGGTTTGGGAATGAGCACCAGCCTTTGGGTCTTCCACTGGTCTAGAAACCAACCTGCCGTTAGGCACTGGTTGAACAGCGCTGAAAATTGCTCGGGATGCAGGTTCATAGCCAGTCGTAGCGCTGTGTTAGGGACCGCATCCAGGCCGGGCGCCTTGCCGAGTTTAAGGCTCCTCGAGATATGCAGCACCTCCGTCCCTGTTACCAGCTTAACTGCGTCTGTTGGAATGCCGTCAGGGGGGCCAAGAGTGACACTTCTTACAGGGAACAGGGTTTCCACGATACGCTTTAGCGATGAGGCGTCTGTTGGCGCGTCAGACCTATCCGCTGCAAGCCGTTTGACCGTGAGCTTGTAGGCTTTGCCCCAAGGATCGTGTTCCGCCGAGTCTATTAACTGGAGAAAGTAGTCTCTCTTGCTGTTCTTTATTTGTCGTTTCAGTGCTCTCCTCGCTCCTCTGTATCGCCTTTGGAGATCCGCAAACTGCTCTGTTCCGCGTGACCGGAAATATTGGCGCCTAGCTTGTATGCATGTCCTCCTCAGTTCAGCAATACGATCGTTCCACCAGGGCACGGGCTCATGGTGGCGTCTATATGCTTTCCGGATTCTCATGCTTGCCTTACAAGCTTCCGTCAATCGTGAGTCCATGCTCTTCGCCATCTCCTCTGCAGTGCCTGACATTTGCAGCCCTTCCAGCGATGCCGAGAACGACTGTGTATTCAGCCTCTCGGCGCGGAACATGACCCGATCAGGCGTGTTCCGGCGATATTCACTGTTGCGTTGTTTTATATCGCAGTATATTGCCATGTGGTCACTCGCTGTGTACTCCTCGCTAATTTTCCATCTGCAAAGCGACACAAGCGAGCTCGAGACGAAAGTTAAGTCGATCACTGATCCCACGCCTGCCCTGCTGAAGGTGTTCTGGCTACCGGTGTTGAGTAGCTCCATGTCTAGGGTGGCAAATGCTTCAAGAAGCAATCTGCCCCGTGTGTTGGTCACTTGGCTGCCCCGTTCCAGGGCCCACGCGTTGAAGTCGCCAGCAATGATGACATTGCTCCGGGATCTGGCATCGCTCACAAGAAAGTCCAGTGTCGTAATATACTCGCTAACTGGCAAGCTCGGTGGCAGATAACAGCTGTATATCCAGATACCTTGTATGTGCGCTCGCACAACACCATTTCCAGCACGTATGTCCCGTAGTGATTGGTTTCCAACGCCACACACCCACAGGGATGCCTTCCCGCTCATGTCCGAAGCCCATTTGCTACCTCTCTCTACTCGATAGGGCTCGGATAGCACTGCGACATCTATCTCGTTTTCTCCGACGGACTGGGCCAGCAAGTCTTGGGCAGTCGCGCAGTGATTTAAGTTCAGCTGGACAAGTTTCATTGCGAGGACTTATGACTATCTCCGGCGCACCTCCTACTACCAGCCAGGTGGTTCCATTCTTTAAGCCCTTTGCTTTTGCAGATAAAGCAAATGGCACTCTTCAGGCACTGAGCGACTTTATGCCCTGTTTCACCGCATTTAATACAGCAGTTGCTCCTGTCTACTGCGCTGGCGCATCTGCTGGCGATGTGGCCGACTTCCAAACACCTATAGCATCTGGGCTGGCTATTTTTCTCCATGACTCGGCAGCGGGTCCATCCGACTTTCACTTTCCCAAGACTTAGGATTTTTTCCGAGAGGTTCGCTGGTACGCTTATAACGGCCGTTTGGGTACCCACGTAGGCTTTGCGTAGCTTTCTCATTTTGCACAGGCTTACATTTATGTCTGCCTGGGCCGCAACTGCCGATAGAACGTCCTGTTCGCTGGTAAGCTCATCCAGATCTCTTATTTCCAGGTGACTCTCTTGAGATACCACCCGTATCGCCGCTGACTCACCAAGCACTTGCCCAATGCTTTTGGTAAGCTGCTGCGCATTTTCACAGCCTGCGCTTTTGAGCTCAAGTAGGAGGTCGCCGTTTTGTGTTTTGCGCACTCTACTCACGCTGTTTCCTACGCACTGTAGCTTTTCATCACTACTCCTGGTAACCTTGCGCAGTATCTCGCTGTATGATAGGCTGCCCTTCTCCACGATGATTGCGTCAGGGCGCACACGTTTCGGTTTCTGTGCCTTTTTCCTCTGTGTCCTGACGGTTTGCCACTGTGTTTCTGGTACCGTGTCAACTGGCAACTCCTGCATAGCCTGCTGTGGTGCCATACCCGCCGTTGCTAAACTTTGGCTGCCAGGTAGCCTTTTCGGCCTTTTAGGCGACGACTTTCCGATGCCAGCAGATTCGTCCCTTTTTCTTTTTGGCATAGCGCTAGGTCCATGCTGACGCGCATCGACGTTTTTCCAGGCTTCCGTTTGGGTACTTGCTACCTTTGAGGAGGCAGTTTTTCCCGAATTTGCCAACGGGAGCTTTCCCGTTATCGACTCATGGAGTCGTAGCATCTCTGCAAACCTTTCCTTGTCCTGCTGGTTAACATGCCTTTTCTGGGGTCCGCCAAACAGTCGGCAGATTTGTATCAGGTGCTCTCCCAGCTCTGCAAGCTCTTCTTGGGCTGATTTAGGCGCTTTCCCTTCCTCTTGGATGTCCCGTGGTCGTAGGACAGCAGCGGGCAGTGGCGACGCCGTGGGTGAGAAGAAGAATGTATCTCCGGGGTCCAGCCTTACAGATGGGCTCAAAACAACGAGAGAATTTGTTTCTTGACTTACTTGTGGCGTAGCAACTAGGATGTCAATCTTCGGCGGAGACCTGTTCGACGGCGGTGGGGATCGCTGCAGCCGCGGCCTGCGGGCGAATGTCGAGTTGTCGTCAGACATCCTGGGGATCTGTAGCCTTTCACAAAGTATCTCCAAGCAGTCCCTCGTTGACCAAAGGTTTCTCTAAGGTATGTAGCCGATGGGGGTTATACCGCCCCTAATCGGTCACCAGAGCCCCTTTGCACCGCCGCAACGGAGTGGGTTGGTAATAGCCGGCTCCGTGCCTTTTAGCTATTCTCTGCTCGGAGACTACTTCTTGAATGACCAAAGAAGAAAGATATGCGCCTGTGTGCTATGCTACACTTTGCGCAGACCCTTTTGTGTATGCAGCGATATTTCGTATTCCCTGTACCCGAACCCTCGTAGCGAAGACACCTCCAATAAGCCAAAAGCGCCACCTGTTACCAACCAGTGGAACCCGGTGAGCGCTAATTGCTCGTTTGGCACTGTAAGGGGGCGCAACCAACCCTGGAATGCCAAGCGATCAGCTGGCTGTATGGTCAGTCTGGAACACAAACAGCACACCACGAAAAAGAAAGTGTTGCACTGTGTGTATTTAGCGAACGCACACTACCGAACTGGCTAGAAATGCGCGCGGGAAAACTGCCGCTGGAAGAGGTTTCGCTGGACAACGAAAGGGGATGCCAAGGGACGCGCTTGACGGTAGCGATCTGGTGCACAGGTAAGTGGTCCGGCACTTTTACCGACACGATTCAAGCTGTTTTTCTTTGTTTTAACGCAGGTATAACCCCGGACTTGAAACGATGTTCTACCTCGACGCACTTCAACCATCTGAGTCTGTGTGGTGTGTGTGTATGCCTGTGTGAGCGCTGGTGTCAATGCCGTGTGTGTGTGGTGCGTGCGTATGCCTGTGTGAGTGCTAGTGTCGATACCGGGTGTGTGTGGAGTGTGTGCGTATGCCTGTGTGCGTGCTGGTGTCAATGATGTGTGTGTGTGGATGCCAGTGTGCGTATGCCGTGTGTGTGTGGTGCGTGTGTAGCCTGTTGAGTGCTGGGGTCAATGCCGTGTGTGTGTGGTGCGTGCGTATGCCTGTGTGAGTGCTAGTGTCGATACCGGGTGTGTGTGGAGTGTGTGCGTATGCCTGTGTGAGTGCTGGGGTCAATGCCGTGTGTGTGTGGTGCGTGTGTATGCCTGTGTGAGCGCTAGTGTCGATGTGTGTGTAGGGTGTGTCTTTTTTTTTTTTTTTTCTTTTTTCCTTTATTGCTTATCCTATATATACAATGACTTATTATTAGGTAATATAAGCGAAACATAACATGGGCGGTACGGCCGTTAGGTAATGAGTCACCAATGCCTATGTTCCACCTAATCCACTTGCTCTCTTCGCTCGCGCTCAGCCTTACGCAGATTGGTCATGACTGCCGCCGCGAACGCGCTGAATGCTTCCCAATTGACGCTGCTGGCCAGTATCAATGTCACCAGGTTGTCCAACTCGATGCTACAGCCGAAAGCCCTCTCCAGTTCATCTCGGGGCCCGGTAAAGCGTCCACAGTGAAACAAGACGTGTTTGGCATCCTCTACGAACCTATCACCACAGGAGGTACAGAACACTGCACCCTCATGCTCAAATCGGTGCAAGTACTCACGGAAGCAGCCATGACCACTTAGGAGTTGGGTGGTGTAGTAGTTAAGCTGCCCATGCCGCCGGTTTTACCACGCTGAAATGCTCGGGATGAAGCGATGTGTCCAACGCCCTTTGCTAGACGCATCCCATTGCCTCTGCCAGTTTTCCAAAGTGCGTGTTTTGGCCGCTGTGCGCACTTCATGCTTCTGGGGATCCGAAAGTTCCTTGCCATGAGTTCCCTCGTAGATCTCCGAGATTTCCCTAGCCAGCTCGGCTATGGGAGCTATTCCAGCCAAGACCAGACATGCGTCATCCGAGATGATTCTGAAGCCGCTACAAACTCTGATCGCTCCAAGACGGTGAGTAGCTCTCAGTCCGCGGGTGTAGCTCTCAAAGCGGCAAGCTGGTTGCCATATCGGCGCCGCATACAGCATCGTCGCTCTTATGACGCTGGATAAAAGGAGTCTCTTGAATTGCATCGGCACTCTCGTATTTGGCATGATTCGCGAGATCGCACGATTTGCTAAGGCGGCCTTTGTGCTAGCGTACTCCAAGTGCTCCTTGAAGCATAACCTGGTATCCAGCATAACGCCCAGGTATTTAATCGCCCTCTTAGACCTGACTGCAGTGTTAGCCACGATGATGTTGGCTGTCTCCACCGCTTTTCGGCTGCTAATGAGCACTGCCTCTGTTTTTTGGGGTGCTATCTGCAGTCCTACTGAGGAGAGCCACTGTATGGCTTTCGCGATGGCTAGGTTGCACTTTTCCTCCACTGCCTTGAGATCCTTGGCGACAACCACTATTGCCACATCGTCAGCAAAGCCCACCAGCTGAACATCGTCGGGCATTGGCAGCCGAAAAACGCCGTCATACATGACGTTCCACAGTAGAGGTCAAAGTACCGATCCTTGTGGCACGCCTCCAGAAACTTCGTGCTCCTCCATCGTCTCGCAGGTATCATACCTTAGGATTCTATCTTTGAAGTAGGTCTATGTTATCCTTAGTAGGTACTCCGGCACGTTTAGCACCTCAAGAGCCTCCAGGATGCAGCCCCATTTAGCCGTATTGAAGGCATTTCTGACGTCCAACGTTGTCACTAGGCAGTACTTCTTGGCACCGCCTTTCCATCTACATCCGGCTATCGCTCCCGAAGCTATCTCGACTACCTTGCCTATAGCGTCCAGCGTATATCGCGCTTTGCGAAAGCCATACTGCGGCGGTGAGACTCCACCAGCAGCAGCAATGGCGCTATTGAGCCGGGTGCAAATCAAGTGCTCCAGTAGCTTACCCGCAGTATCGATCAGGCAGATCGGACGATATGCAGCTGGATCTTCAAGCTTTTTGCCAGGCTTCGGACCAGGCCCTGAATTTTCCAACGGTTTGGAAACACTCCACTTCGTAGGCAGCTGTTGTACATGCTCGAAAAGACGTCTGGGCGGAGCGCGATTGCTAGCTTGAGCGCTCGGTTGGGAATCCCATCTGGGCCAGGGCCAGTGTGTGGTGTGTGTGTATGCCTGTGTGAGTGCTGGTGTCAATGTTGTGTGTGTGTGGTGTGTGCGGATGCCGGTGTGCGTACTGGGGTCAATGCCGTGTGTGTGTGGTGCGTGTGTATGCCTGTGTGAGTGCTGGGGTCAATGCCGTGTGTGTGTGGTGCGTGTGTATGCCTGTGTGAGCGCTAGTGTCGATACCGGGTGTGTGTGGAGTGTGTGCGTATGCCTGTGTGAGTGCTGGGGTCAATGCCGTGTGTGTGTGGTGCGTGTGTATGCCTGTGTGAGCGCTAGTGTCGATACCGGGTGTGTGTAGAGTGTGTGCGTATGCCTGTGTGCGTGCTGATGTCAATGCCGTGTGTGTGTGGTGTGTCCTTTTTTTTTTTTTTTTCTTTATTGCTTATCCTGTATATACAATGACTTATTATTAGGTAATATAAGCGAAACATAACATGGGCGGTACGGCCGTTAGGTAATGAGTCACCAATGCCTATGTTCCACCTAATCCACTTGCTCTCTTCGCTCGCGCTCAGCCTTACGCAGATTGGTCATGACTGCCGCCGCGAACGCGCTGAATGCTTCCCAATTGACGCTGCTGGCCAGTATCAATGTCACCAGGTTGTCCAACTCGATGCTACAGCCGAAAGCCCTCTCCAGTTCATCTCGGAGCCCGGTAAAGCGTCCACAGTGAAACAAGACGTGTTTGGCATCCTCTACGAACCTATCACCACAGGAGGTACAGAACACTGCACCCTCATGCTCAAATCGGTGCAAGTACTCACGGAAGCAGCCATGACCACTTAGGAGTTGGGTGGTGTAGTAGTTAAGCTGCCCATGCCGCCGGTTTTACCACGCTGAAATGCTCGGGATGAAGCGATGTGTCCAACGCCCTTTGCTAGACGCATCCCATTGCCTCTGCCAGTTTTCCAAAGTGCGTGTTTTGGCCGCTGTGCGCACTTCATGCTTCTGGGGATCCGAAAGTTCCTTGCCATGAGTTCCCTCGTAGATCTCCGAGATTTCCCTAGCCAGCTCGGCTATGGGAGCTATTCCAGCCAAGACCAGACATGCGTCATCCGAGATGGTTCTGAAGCCGCTACAAACTCTGATCGCTCCAAGACGGTGAGTAGCTCTCAGTCCGCGGGTGTAGCTCTCAAAGCGGCAAGCTGGTTGCCATATCGGCGCCGCATACAGCATCGTCGCTCTTATGACGCTGGATAAAAGGAGTCTCTTGAATTGCATCGGCACTCTCGTATTTGGCATGATTCGCGAGATCGCACGATTTGCTAAGGCGGCCTTTGTGCTAGCGTACTCCAAGTGCTCCTTGAAGCATAACCTGGTATCCAGCATAACGCCCAGGTATTTAATCGCCCTCTTAGACCTGACTGCAGTGTTAGCCACGATGATGTTGGCTGTCTCCACCGCTTTTCGGCTGCTAATGAGCACTGCCTCTGTTTTTGGGGTGCTATCTGCAGTCCTACTGAGGAGAGCCACTGTATGGCTTTCGCGATGGCTAGGTTGCACTTTTCCTCCACTGCCTTGAGATCCTTGGCGACAACCACTATTGCCACATCGTCAGCAAAGCCCACCAGCTGAACATCGTCGGGCATTGGCAGCCGAAAAACGCCGTCATACATGACGTTCCACAGTAGAGGTCCCAGTACCGATCCTTGTGGCACGCCTCCAGAAACTTCGTGCTCCTCCATCGTCTCGCAGGTATCATACCTTAGGATTCTATCTTTGAAGTAGGTCTATGTTATCCTTAGTAGGTACTCCGGCACGTTTAGCACCTCAAGAGCCTCCAGGATGCAGCCCCACTTAGCCTTATTGAAGGCATTTTTGACGTCCAACGTTGTCACTAGGCAGTACTTCTTGGCACCGCCTTTCCATCTACATCCGGCTATCGCTCCCGAAGCTATCTCGACTACCTTGCCGATAGCGTCCAGCGTAGATCGCGCTTTGCGAAAGCCATACTGCTGCGGTGAGATTCCACCAGCAGCAGCAATGGCGCTATTGAGCCGGGTGCAAATCAAGTGCTCCAGTAGCTTACCCGCAGTATCGATCAGGCAGATCGGACGATATGCAGCTGGATCTTCAAGCTTTTTGCCAGGCTTCGGACCAGGCCCTGAATTTTTCAACGGTTTGGAAACACTCCACTTCGTAGGCAGCTGTTGTACATGCTCGAAAAGACGTCTGGGCGGAGCGCGATTGCTAGCTTGAGCGCTCGGTTGGGAATCCCATCTGGGCCAGGGCCAGTGTGTGGTGTGTGTGTATGCCTGTGTGAGTGCCGGTGTCAATGCCGTGTGTGTGTGGTGTGTGCGTATGCCTGTGTGCGTTCTGGTGTCAATGCCGTGTGTGTGTGGTGTGTGCGTATGCCGGTGTGTGTGCTGGGGTCAATGCCGTGTGTGTGTGGTGCGTGTGTATGCCTGTGTGAGTGCTGGGGTCAATGCCGTGTGTGTGTGGTGCGTGTGTATGCCTGTGTGAGCGCTAGTGTCGATACCGGGTGTGTGTGGAGTGTGTGCGTATGCCTGTGTGAGTGCTGGGGTCAATGCCGTGTGTGTGTGGTGCGTGTGTATGCATGTGTAGTATACACATATATCGAGTGTACACTGTACACACTTCAAATATATTAAATATCAACACTTTGCCTAAACATTAAATAGAACAGCGTCACTTTGTCGTCGCTCAAACATTAAGTGGGTCACCCAGCTAACCTTCAAGCGCTGGTAAAATGATCGCGTAAGGTTGCAACGCGCACAAACGATAACCAAGCGCGAAGTTCACGTTCACAAACTAAAAAGAGAAAGACGTCTGGAACTGGAAATGCTGAAAACATACAACACAGAAGAGGATCAACTGGCCTGCAAGGAGAGGATAATAATCATCGAGAACCAACTTCGCAAAAGAGTGAAGTAACGCAAACGAATAGCTAAATGTCATGCACCGTTCTGCCTATATTTTTAATACATACCTAAAAACCTCAACCAGGGACACTAGTTGCCGGTTGAAAATACTAACTTCTGGTAGGCTTTTAACTAACATCATATGATTGGCAATAAATGTAAATGTGTAGTGTTCATATGATTGGCTTACATTTATTGCCAATCATATGAACACTACACACTAAAAAAAAAAAACGAATAATACAATTTTTTTTTTAAATGGAAAGTTAAAATTTAAACCAAAACCACACATTTTGTTTTAAAAAATCAGATTGATCAGACTTTAATGTCAGTTTATGACACAGATAAATTAAGCATATTCAAGAAAGGTTATCATTCACCCAATCAAATTATGGGTCTTGTAGACGTCAAATCTGTGGACTCGAGAGCCAACGTAATAAATAAAGTTGACGTGTCGTCCCCAGATTTGAAATACATTACGTTAAAAGCAAAAATAGATACAATTTATAGTAAATACCCAGACTTTCGTATACAAGCTATACAAATTTTATCACGATTTAGTGAATACATAACTATTTATAAATTTAAAAAGCGAATTTATGGAAAGTTATAGTACATTTACATACGTTACAGTAAAGGCCATTAATGTAGAGAACCCATTTTTAGGTTCAATTGAAATCTTAATAGTCCCATTGCACAGATAAGCAACATGGTTGAGTCAAAATTATTGGCACTCTACATACCGTATTTAGAACTATTAATCAGCATTCCACCAGCACACCCAAAATTAGTTTTAATCCTAAAGTGGATTAAAAATAATGCAACAATACGTAGACATATGTATGAAAAAATTAAGAGAATAATTGTACTGCAATATAAAAAGTTGCTTAAAAAGAATGTCAAAATGCCACAGTCAATTCACTTAGTATTTGTTGAACATATCATAAAAGTAGAACTATTGAGTTCAGAAAGTGATAGTTCCAATTAACAACAAAATGTATAAGGAATAGTTATGAGTTGGCAAGAAATAGAAAAAAAATCGAACTCATAAAACAAAAATTCGACAAGTCATATAAATGTGTCAATAAAAACACAACAATAAAAGTCGAAACGTTGTTGCACCATATTACAGTATTAACGACTGAATATAACACACTTAGGCCCAATATCTCAATGTCCGGTTAGTCAACTTATTCTAAGTTAAGTCGAATTTGAGTCTCTCAATGTTCGGTTAGGAGTATATGAGAAACAAACTAACCGGAAGGCTGGGTCTTAGTTAAAATTTAAAGCGCGTATAAGTCACGATATATCGATAAGAATCATCGCTAAAGCAAACAGCTGTCCCTTGAATTGTATATTTATTTTGTTATTAAAGAAAAATGGCATCGCACAGCAGAGTTTTTTATATTCATGCAATGGAGACGCAATTTGACGAAACAGAGCCAAGAGTTAATAACTCGAGCAGTTATAGGGATAGGGTGAACTATTTCACTGATCTGGATGATACCAAATTTGTTCAGCGGTTCAGGCTAAAAAAATCTACATGCAAAATCATTCTCTAAAATATGCTGATTCGACTCCACTAGTTCCTCCAACAAATGCTCCTCAGAAAGCGAAAAGTTTTTCCCACGGAACCGTTTGCAGGCGTTTGATTCAGGCGTGTTTATTTTAATTTTATATTTTATATATTTAAAATATGCAAAATTTGCCAGTCACCAACCAAAACAAAAACAAAAAACAGCTGAGCCGCTCGCTATAAATGGCAACGCTGTGTATATATGTGGCAACGCTGTTAAGGCGATAGTTACTTATCGATGAAAGGTTATTTTGGCTTTGAGAAAACCAAATTGTTTTAACTCGACCAGCAAAATAATGCGGCAGTTAGCTAAACGGAAACTTAACCGGACATTGAGATATTGGGCCTTAGCGAATTAGCATCTTCGCTAAAGAGCAAGCTAACGAATGCGCACAACGAATATTGTTTAAAAATATTACGACAATTAGCTCTAAAGTTAGAGACGATAAGTGTTCGTCGTGATATTAAACTAACTATTCCCAAAAACCCTTATTATACTCGATACCGAAGGTAAAGAGTATATTGGTTTTGTGCAATGTCCGTCATGGTGTCTGTCCGTCTGTCCGTCTGTCCGTCCGTATGTGTGCATTTTTTTTCCACACCCTTCAAGCTAGAGACTTGAAACTTACCAATTCTCTTTATCTATGGGATAGTAAATTAAAGTGTCAAGATGGGGGTTCTACGATAACGGGTGGGCTGGTAAATCGATAAATTCGATAACTCAAAACCGATAAATCCACATTTTTCACACATCCTTACAGCTAGAAGTACCAAAGTTGGTAAGAAGATAGCTATTAGCAACCCCCAAAAAACTGCATCAAAAATTTTGGAGCCACGCCCCCCCATTCCGCCCCCAGCCCCACCGCATTTTAAAGTCAAAATAGCCCATATCTCCCACATTTTTGAGCTATAGCCACCAAATTTGGTGCCAAGATAGGTGATGATGACCCCCTAAAAACTGCACCAAAAGTTTGGATGCCACGCCCACCGATACTGCCCAAGCCGCCCCCATCCACCCCAACGCTTCGTCAAAAACGGGAATGCGTGTATCTTCCAGAGTTGTGGAGTTAGAGCCTCCAAATTTGGTGGGAAGATAGCTGTTAACGACCCCCAAAAATCTGCATCAAAGTTTTGGAGCCACGCCCACCCATTACGCCCCCAGCCCCCCCGCATTTTGAAATCAGAAATGGCTATATCTCCCACAGGTTTTGAGCTATAGCCACCAAATTTGGTGCCAAGATAGGTGATGATGACCCCCCAAAAACTGCACCAAAAGTTTGGATGCCACGCCCACCGATACTGCCCTAGCCGCCCCCATCCACCCCAACGCTTCGTCAAAAACGGGAATGAGTGTATCTTCCAGAGTTGTGGAGCTAAAGCCACCAAATTTGGTAAGAAGATAGCTGGCAACGACCCCCAAAAATCTGCATCCAAGTTTTGGAGCCACGCCCTCCATTTCGCCCCCCTTTCCCCACTTTTTACAATTTTCGAGCTAGAGTCACCAAATTTGGTATGAAGATAGCTATTGACATTTCACAAATATCGGCATCAAAAATTTTGATGCCACGCCCACCCATACCGCCCCCAGCCCCCCTTTCCCCACTTTTTACAAACTTCGAGCTAGAGTCACCAAATTTGGTATGTAGATAGCAATTGACATTCCACATAGATCTGCATCAAGAATTTGGATGCCTCGCCCATCCATTCCGCCCCCAGCCCCCCTTTTCACACTTATTACAAATTTCGAGCTAGAGTCACCAAATTTAGTATGAAGATAGCAGTTGATATTTCACAAAGATCTGCATCAAAAATTTTGATGCCACGCCCACCCATACCGCCCCCAGCCCCCCTTGCCCCACTTTTTACAAACTTCGAGCTAGAGTCACCAAATTTGGTATGAAGATAGCAATTGACATTCCACATAGATCTGCATCGAAAATTTGGATGCCTCGCCCACCCATACCGCCCACAGCCCCCCTTTCCCCACTTATTACAAATTTCGAGCTAGAGTCACCAAATTTGGTATGAAGATAGCAATTGACATTCCACATAGATCTGCATCAAGAATTTGGATGCTTCGCCCACCCATACCGCCCCCAGCCCCCCCTTTCCCCACTTATTACAAATTTCGAGCTAGAGTCACCAAATTTAGTATGAAGATAGCATTTGATATTTCACAAAGATCTGCATCAAAAATTTTGATGCCACAACTACCCATACCGCCCCCAGCCCCACCCTCCCCTTTCCCCTCTTTTTACAAACTTTGAGCTAGAGTCACCAAATTTGGAAGGAATATAGCTGGTGGCATCCCCATCTGCATCGGAGAATCTTTAAGGCAGCGTACACCCCTGCCGCATCCGTACCCCTATGCAATCAGGCCTCTTTTTACCGGTTTTAATACTGGTATCGAGTATGCCGCAGTCGGTTGCGTCCGACTGCAACGTTTCCACTTGTTTTTTTATAAAATTACAAAATGAGTATACAAAAACAATGTGGACGTTGCTCATTGATACTGGCGCAGACATTTCAATTTTAAAAGAACAGGCCGACACCTTTCATGACATAGATACTAATGTAACTACAAATATCAGCGGAATTAGAGAAGGTTCAACCAATTCCATTGGACTAACTTTCGTTGAATTAACAACAGGAAAATATATTATTCCCCATAATTTTCATTTAGTAGACACAAATTTTCCTATTCCATGTGACGGAATAATTGGTTTGGATTTCATAAAGAAATTCAATTGTCAGTTAGACTTCAAAGCAAGCGAAGACTTGTTTATACTAAGACCTCAGAATTTAAATTTTCCAATAACTATCCCTATAGTTCATACCACTGACAATAATACCACTATCTTACCATTACGATCCGAAGTTGTCCGACAAATAAAATTAGATACGAAAGATGATCCTATTATAATCCAGTGTCAAGAAATTGAGAATGGAGTATTTATAGCAAGCTCCATATCCGATTCCAAAAACACATTTGTCCGCATTCTGAATACAGCGGATTCAAATAAAATAATTGACCTAGACAAGGTACGATACGAACCACTAAATAGTTACGCACTTTTCAATAAAGATCATCTACCAAGAGATGAAACTATTATTTCCAAGTTAAGAAAAAAACTGTCCGTTACCATACAAAAAATATTAACTGAACTCTGTGTCAAGTATACAGATATATTCGGACTAGAATCCGAAGCAATAAGCACAAATAATTTGTATAAACAAAAATTAAGATTGAAAGACGATGAACCAACATACATAAAAAACAAGTGGAAACGTTGCAGTCGGACGCAACCGACTGCGGCATACTCGATACCAGTATTCAAACCGTTAAAAAGAGGCCTGATTGCAGAAGGGTACGGATGCGGCAGGGGTGTACGCTGCCTTAAAGATTTTCCGATGCAGATGAGGATGCCACAAGCTATCTTCCTTACAAATTTGGTAACTCTAGCTCGAAGTTTGTAAAAGGTGGGGAAAGGGGGGGCTGGGGGCGGTATGGGTAGTTGTGGCATCAAAATTTTTGATGCAGATCTTTGTGAAATGTCAATTGCTATCTTCATAGCAAATTTGGTGACTCTAGCTCAAAGTTTGTAAAGTGTAGGGAAAGAGGGGCTGGGGGCGGTATGGGTGGTAGTGGCATCCAAATTTTTGATGCAGATCTTTGTGGAATGTCAGTTGGTATATTCATAAAAAATTTCGTGACTCTAGCTAAAAGTTTGTAAAAGGTGGGGAAAGGGGGGCGCAATGGGTGGGCGTGGCTCCAAAACTTTGATGCAGTTTTTGGGGGTTGTTGCCAGCTATCTTCCTACCAAATTTGGTGGCTCTAGCTCCACAGCTCTGGAAGATACACGCATTCCCGTTTTTGACGAAGCGTTGGGGTGGATGGGGGCGGCTAGGACAGTATCGGTGGGCGGTGACACAGATAAATTAAGCATATTCAAGAAAGGTTATCATTCACCCAATCAAATTATGGGTCTTGTAGACGTCAAATCTGTGGACTCGAGAGCCAACGTAATAAATAAAGTTGACGTGTCGTCCCCAGATTTGAAATACATTACGTTAAAAAATTTATAGTAAATACCCAGACTTTCGTATACAAGCTATACAAATTTTATCACGATTTAGTGAATACATAACTATTTATAAATTTAAAAAGCGAATTTATGGAAAGTTATAATACATTTACATACGTTACAGTAAAGGCCATTAATGTAGAGAACCCATTTTTAGGTTCAATTGAAATCTTAATAGTCCCATTGCACAGATAAGCAACATGGTTGAGTCAAAATTATTGGCACTCTACATACCGTTTTTAGAACTATTAATCAGCATTCCACCAGCACACCCAAAATTAGTTTTAATCTTAAAGTGGATTAAAAATAATACAACAATACGTAGACATATGTATGAAAAAATTAAGAGAAAAATTGTACTGCAATATAAAAAGTTGCTTAAAAAGAATGTCAAAATGCCACAGTCAATTCACTTAGTATTTGTTGAACATATCATAAAAGTAGAACTATTGAGTTCAGAAAGTGATAGTTCCAATTAACAACAAAATGTATAATCTATATATATAAAAGTGTTTGTCCTAAGTGATTGTTGACATTGCCACAGCCTAAACGAAAAGAGCTACAAGGCTGAAATTTTCACACAATATTTTATGCAGGTTGAAAGTGAGCACTAAGAAAGGAATTTTTATTTGGACAATTCCTTCAAGTACCTCCCATACGATTTGGAACACTTTTTACCCATTTTAAAACTCAAATTACAATTACAACAATTACCCATTCCACTACTGTCGCCAGATTGTCGGACAAGCTGAGAGCTCGATCGCGAGCGAGAATACAAAAACAAAACAATGGGCAATGACGCCTTTGAGTCCCGCAAGCAAAGTGTCATAAAAAAAAGGTTCGTACACTTGCAAGAAGCGTTTGCTGTTGTTGTTGTTGTTGGGCCCGCACTGCTACTTTTTGTTGGTGTGATTGATTTAAAAAAACAACAAACAACAAAACAAAACTTGGTGCGTCTAAAAAAATTACCCACACCAGAATATTTTATGGGGGTGGATTTGCCTACTTGCTGCTTATATAACTTAGACAAAACTAACTAACATTATTAATATGTTATTGATATGCAATTTCGAACAAGCATAGGGCGTTCACATAAGTGCGCGTGTTGCTCTTAAGATAATCAGGTAATTACAAATCTCGCTCCGATCATGTTCCTTTGATGTTGCTCATTTACGTTCACTCTCTATTTTATGTGCGCGCTTTGCATGTCAATCATAAAGTTTAATAACCCTAACTCCTCCGCACACACTAAATTAAAGCCAAAGGCAATATGCAATTCACTTAGCTGCAGCCTCTTAGATATGTTTTGCGTTAATTCAGTGCGTGCGAAGAAGGTAGCGTTACTACGCTCTTTGTTAGACTTGCAGAGCGCGCGCATACATTGTAAATGCATGCAAACATTGTTGACTTCTGAAGCAAGCTAAAAGAAAGCAAAAAAATGTTCACCAAATATATACCGTGCAAAAACAAACACACAAACAAATAGAAACTTAAGAAAATGTAATCTACATCAGCAGCAGTAGCATGCATTGCAAATAAAATCTTACAAAATTGATTGACTGAACTTCCCGCATATACATATAATATATACATACATATAATTGGGTCAGAAATACTTCCATCTACCTGTTACATGCATTTGCACAAAAGCAATATACCCTCTGGTCTGTAGATCAAATGGTCATTCGCCAAGCAATAGCGTTCTGTGTACACATCGAGAATAGGCAAATGCAAAGAAAATACAAGCTAAACACTTGCAAGTTGCTTCGAAATACAAAGCACAAAATTTTAATACCCTATGTTTTAAAATTTCATAAATAGCCATTGCTAACAATTTGTTTTCGGTATTTAATTAACAAAATAATTTTATTTTTATACAGATTGTTTTTATCAATTATTTAATGCCAATAAGAAAGGTAATATGTATTATGAATAATACATTTTTATATATTGCATTTATTAATTAATAAGTCAATTAAGTATATACCACCCTTTTTTACTAAGCAGCCGCAGCAACAGCAGGAGCAAAAGCATCATAAACGGCAGCAAGCGAATGCAATGCAATGTGCGGTACAACTAATCTTTGTCTCGCACTTCGCACACTTTGCGAAAAAAAAATTCGCGACTCCGTTATTTCGTCATTTCTCTATCAGCTGTTTGTTTTTAAATGCTCTTTGTGCGCACGCTCTGCATGTCAAACATAAATCCTAATATCCCTTCCTCCTCCGCACTCTCTAAGCTAAGTTAAGCATAACTAAGAGTTTGCATTTAAGGGAATGACATTGCCTAATTTGTACCACCTACACCTAGCTCTTAAGTACAAGCGTTGTATGTAAGATCTCGGTGTGTGTTGTGTAGAGGAATAACTGTAATACTCTTTCCCACTTTATGTTTTTACATACAATGGTTAGCGAATTGGTTATGCATTTTAGTTTATATTTATTTTGAAGATAGAAAGTTACGTTTCGTTTCAGTTCATTTTTAAATATAGTTTGTATTAAAGGATAACATCGAAAGTTACTTTTTGGATCAGTGAGCTATTTATTTTTCTGATTTTCGTATTATTTATATACAATTCATATAAAATACGTATTTTAATGATAAGTTATAAAAAATATTTAATTTAAAACATTAACGATCAACGTATTTTCATTTCTTTTGTTGTTTTTTAAACACAAGAAAAATAAATCGATTTTAGACTTAATAATTGAAGCAACATTATATATAGTTGTCTTCTATTTTGCATATTATATAATAGTTATATAGACGCTGCTTAAGTGCATTTAAAAATCAAATAAAACTAAGCAGTCTGAATATTCTTTTAAAATAATATAAGTTGGCATATTAAATTTTATTGAACTCTATACTTTGTATAGACGCTGTAACGTTGTTCAGTGAAGTCAATTTTTGACTTATTTTGAAGTATTTATTTATTTATAATACTTTAAATTAAGTTGTTAATTTGTTTTGTTGTTTTTTTTTTTTAAACAAAAATAATACGTCGATTTTAGACTTAATTATTGAAGCAACATTATATATAGTTGTCTTCTATTTTGCATATTATATAATAGTTATATAGACGCTGCTTAAGTGCATTTAAAAATCAAATAAAACTAAGCAGTCTGAATATTCTATTAAAATAATATAAGTTGGCATATTAAATTTTATTGAATTTTATACTTACCTATAGATACTGTAACGTTGTAACAATCGTTTTACAGTGAAGTCAATTGTCTCACAGCCAAATTAAAAGATGTCTATTGAAACTTTAGATATAAGTGGTGTTTTGGTGCCGCATTCAGTTGTTGTCATAATTGGTGATGGAGCCTGTCTTTTTAGATCTATTTCCCACCTTTTATTTGGTAGGCAAGGCTTCCATGGCACCATACGCCATACGTTGAACATGTTGTAACCAACTGGCAAACTTTTGCTTGCTTCAGCATAAACTTAAATGGAGAGTGTTATAGCTCTTCTGAACAATATGAGTGCGCTATGTCATACTCATATACTTATGGTACTGCATGTGAGCTTCAAGCAGCAGCAGAAATTTATGCTGTAAATTTTCAAGTTTTTCTAAATGGAAACTTATATCTGTCATTAGGAAATGATATGCATCCTGTGAAAAAATTTCGTTTTACCGGCGAATTAATGAATGGACATTTTGATGTTTATATTCCTTTAGAGGAAGTATTAACTCAAGATACCGATACGTCAAGTGAATGTATAACTGAAAATGTTAAAAATACCGTTAAAAGACGTAGTCGGTTCACCGACAAAACAACACAAACGGTACGAAAACATATACAGTGGATGCCGGTTATAACGATGCCGGCCATAACGATATTCCGCTTATAACGATACACACAAGAAGGTTTGGTTGGTTTTCATACAAACTTGTATGGAAGCACAATCGGCTATAACGATATCGCTTTTAACGATATGCCGCTTATAGCGAAGGAATTTTGAAAACATAAACCGCTTATAACGATCACAAGTAAGAACAAAAACAAAAGAATGAGCAAATTACAGCAGCGGTCGGCACAAAGAGAGCCAAAAAAAAATTATCAATGCTTTTGTGCAAGAGTAATTTCGTTTCGACACTCTTAAATACACTTCGTGCCAACTTCGGCCTATCTGTGTGAATTACCGTTATGTTTGCTTATGTGTGGAAAATCAAAAATAAGGCTGCGTTTATGGTCAAGCGATTTCGCGTCGCGCGATGCGACGAGAATCGCTACTAGCGACTAAATACATTGTTCCTTATGAGAGTGTTTATGGTCAAGCGATTTCATGTCGCGCGACAAAGAGCGATTGAAGCGACGAGAGCGACGAGAATTTGCAACCAAAAAATTTTGATTTTTTCAAGCGATTGGAGCGACTGGGCAAGCAAAACAACAACAACTGCTTCTTAATATGAAGCAATTAAAGCTATAACGGTTTTGCATGCTGTACGTATGTTTTGATATTTATATGAAAAACAACAACTGTTCATCAACAAATTTTTTTAAATTTTTCGGGATACTGCAGGAGCTTGGAATGCAAATGGTGTAACTCTCCTTTACATTCACGTTCTTCCAAAATAGGATGCACTTGGTATTTTTTTAAATTCCCACTGTTTAGGTATTTCGTCCGCAGTAAATAACTGCTCTCCAATAGCAACATTTTACGCTGTTTTGCCCGCATGTTCCTTCCTCGTTTATAAACAAAACACAACTAAATCTCTATTAAAATCAGAACTTAAATATTTGGTCGCTTGTGAAATCGCTTAACCATAAACACTTCATCGCTAGCGATATCGCTGGTAAAAATCGCTGGAGCGATTGAGCGATTCTCGTCGCATCGCGCGACGCGAAATCGCTTGACCATAAACGCAGCCTAAAGCATTGGGTGCGTTCAGGGAACTCAGCGCTAAGTTAGCAGCTTCATAACCGTTTACTTCCCTGATGACGTCAACTATTAAGCAAAAACAAGAAGTAAAAAAATAATTAAGAGGAAAAATAGTTTTTTCTTTAATACCGGCTATAACGAATATCGGTTATAACGATGCTATATTGTCGGTCCCTTGAGTATCGTTATATCCGGCATCTACTGTAGTTGAAAAATATCTTGAAAAAAATAAGGGTAAGCACATAAAAGCATCAAAAAGATATCAGGTTAATAATCCAGAAGCTCATAAAGCTGCAAAGAGAAGACATCAGGCTGATAATCCTCAAGCTAATAGAGATGCAGTGAGACGACATCAGGCTAATAATCCTAATGCACGTCAAGAAAGGCGTTTGCGTGCATGGAGTGTTAAAGCCATGTTTGGCCTAAAATATGATTTTGAAATAGCTTATAAGGCCCAATATCTCAATGTCCGGTTAAATTTTCGTTTAGCTAACTGCCGCATTATTTTGCTGGTCGAGTTAAAACAGTTTGGTTTTCTCAAAGCCAAAATAACCTTTCATCGATAAGTAACTATCGCCTTAACAGCGTTGCCACATATATACACAGCGTTGCCATTTATAGCGAGCGGCTCAGCTGTTTTTTGTTTTTGTTTTGGTTGGTGACTGGCAAATTTGGCATATTTTAAATATATAAAATATAAAGTAAAAATGAACACGCCTGAATGCAAACGGTTCCGTGGGAAAAACTTTTCGCTTTCTGAGGAGCATTTGTTGGTGGAACTAGTGGAGTCGAATCAGCATATTTTAGAGTGCAAGAAGAGCGATGCCGTTACGTGGAAGCAAAAGGACGAAGCCTGGCAGAAACCTATTACTATGGCAAGCCAATTGATCTACAATCCTTGCAAGAATGATTTTGCATGTAGATTTTTTTAGCCTGAACCGCTGAACAAATTTGGCATCATCCAGATCAGTGAAATAGTTCACCCTATCCCTATAACTTCTCGAGTTATTAACTCTTGGCTCTGTTTCGTCAAATTGCGTCTCGATTGAATGAATATAAAAAACTCTGCTGTGCGATGCCATTTTTCTTTAATAACAAAATAAATATACAATTCAAGGGACAGCTGTTTGCTTTAGCGATGATTCTTATCGATATATCGTGACTTATACGCGCTTTAAATTTTAACTAAGACCCAGCCTTCCGGTTAGTTTGTTTCTCATATACTCCTATCCGAATATTGAGAGACTCAAATTCGAATAAACTTAGAATAAGTTGACTAACCGGACATTGAGATATTGGGCCTAAGTCAGATAAAATTACTCAACTTGGTAGTATGAATTTGATATGCAAACATTGTGATGCTTTAAAGTGGAAAAATGAGCCTCTGGGTATCTGTTGCAAGGCAGGAAAAGTTAAGCTTTCACAAAATGAAAGTTTGCCTGATCCACTTAAAAGCTTAATAATTGGTGGACATCCCAAGCATGATCATTTCATTGATCGTATAAGAAAGTATAACAGCTGCTTTCAAATGACTTCTTTTGGTAGTACAAAAATTATAAATGAAAGTTGGTCAACCTTTAAAGTCCAAGGACAAGTGTATCACTTAATTGGTAGTGTCCGACCTTTGCCAAATGAAGAAATGCAGTTTCTTCAAATTTATTTTGTTGGTGATGATGAAAAGGAAGCTCAACTACGTTGCAAAAATATTTCAAATGTTGATTGTAGCGTAGTAAAGGATCTTCAATGTATGTTTCATCAGCATAATCGTTATGTTAAAGATCTAAAAATGGCTCTCAATAAAATACCAACAAGTACTAAAGATTATAAATTGGTTATACATGCTGATCGAACACCCGCTGGTGCACACAAAGGGCTTTACAATGCACCTCTATTAAGCGAAGTAGCTATAGTTATTGTTGGTCAGCAATTTGCAAAGCGCGATATTATTATTGAAAGCCATAATAATAAATTACATCGTATAAGTGAGGTGCATCGATCATACGATGCCTTACAGTACCCTTTGCTATTTCCTTATGGCGAAGATGGCTATTCAGTGGATATACCACAATGGAATCCATTATTGAAAAGGGAGGATCCAAAAAAAATGATATCTGCGTTAAGCTTTTACAGCTATAAAATAATGATTCGTCAATCTGAGATAAATCATTTAGTTTATTGTCGTTCCCTTTATAGTCAATTTTTGGTTGATATGTATGCTAAAATTGAAACAGAAAGGTTAAATTATATTCGCTACAATCAAGCGAAACTCAGAGCAGATAGCTATATACATCTACAAGATGCAATAAAAAAACAAGATGTTGAAGCAGCTCAACTTGGTCAGATGGTAATTTTACCATCTTGTTTTACAAGCTCTGCACGATATATGCATGAAAAGACTCAAGATGCTATGACATATGTTCGCTATTATGGGCGACCAGATCTTTTCATAACATTCACATGCAATCCACAATGGTATGACTTAAAAAGTGTTTTATTACCGGGTCAAAAGCCACATGATCGTCACGATATTATAGCTCGAGTTTTTCATTTAAAAGTTAAAGCTTTAATGTCACTATTGATAAAAGGTTATTTGTTTGGAAGCGTGCAATGTTTCATGTACTCTGTGGAATGGCAAAAGCGGGGCTTACCACATATTCATATTTTACTTTGGTTAGAAAATAAAATAAGACCAGATAAAATCGATAAGATTATCTGTGCCGAAATACCAAACGCAGATGAGGATCCTTTGTTATTTAACATTTATAAGTCAAATATGATTCATGGTCCTTGCGGTGCATTTAATAATAAATCGCCATGCATGAAAAATGGAAAGTGTACCAAAAGGTTTCCTCGACAGCTACTTAAAGAAACTGTGACTGGAAAAGATAGTTACCCTCTATATCGTAGAAGAGCGATAGAAGATGGAGGTAATGCAATTAATATAAATGGTAATTGCATAGATAATCGTTGGGTTGTGCCTTACAACTGTGTACTTTTGAGAACATTTGAAGCTCACATAAATGTTGAGCATTGTAGTTCTGTAAAGTCTATTAAATACATCTGTAAATATGTTAACAAGGGCAGTGATCAAGCATCATTTACTCTTGAAGACCAACGTAATGAAATTAATATGTACGAAAGTGGCCGTTATATAAGTAGCTCAGAAGCGGTATGGAGATTCTTTGCATTTCCCATACATGAACGTTTTCCGGCTATTACACACTTAGCTGTTCATTTAGAAAATGGTCAACGAATATATTTTAACCCCAATAATCCGCAACAATTACTTGACAGATTAAGCATTACACCCAAAACCACTTTGCTAGCCTTCTTTGAGCTATGCACACGTGATGAGTTTGCAAGAACGCTTCTATATTGTGAAGTTCCATCGTATTTTACATGGAACAATAAAGAATTTCAAAGAAGAAAACGATGGCATGATGTGCCAAATTTTCCTGGAGTTAAAAGAGATTCAGCTTTGGGAAGAGTTTACATTATTCATCCCAATAATACAGAATGTTTTTATTTAAGGCTTTTACTACATTTTGTAAGAGGGCCAACTTCATTTTCAAATTTAAAAACCGTTAATGGTATAGCATACGCATCATTTCAATTGGCGTGTAAAGCTCTAGGATTACTAGAAGATGATAAGCACTGGGATTCAACTATAGCCGAAGCTGTCATATGTCAAAATCCTACAAAACTGAGGGAACTTTTTGCAATAATGTTAGTATTTTGTCAAATTTCGGATGCTCTTAAACTTTGGAATATTTATAAAGAGAGTTTCTCAGAAGATATTTTAAGAGTCTTTCATATTTCACAAGACAGAAATATTGATCAAAGTATTCTGAATAATGTATTTAATAAATGTCTTTTGTACATTGAAGATATAGTACTGTCTTTTGGTGGTCAAAACTTGACTAACTATGGACTTCCACTACCAATCAGATCCGAGGAAATTGTTCAAAATAATGAATATCATAGAGAAACAAATTATGAAAATTGCGATAATTTTGTTGTTAATAATGAGCTACTCCTTACTACTGAGCAAAAACAAGTATACGAAAAGATACTACATAGCGTTGAAGCAGAAAAAGGAGAAATCTATTTTTTAGATGCACCTGGTGGAACAGGTTAAACTTATCTATTAAAATTTATTATTGGCAAAGGTACGGCAAAGTAAAAAAATTGCATTGGCCGTTGCTTCTTCCGGTATCGCAGCCACTTTACTTAATGGTGGTCGCACAGCGCATTCTACACTTAAGATTCCATTTAATTTTATTCATTTAGAAACACCACATTGCTCAATTTCAAAGCAATCTTATATTGCTGCTGTGCTCAAAGATTACTATGGGCCATAAAGGTGCTTTTGAAGCTGTAGATCGATCTTTGAAAGACATTCGAGATAGTGAATACTTAATGGGTGGCATAACTGTTCTCTTAGCTGGTGATTTTCGACAAACTCTTCCAGTGATCCCCAGAGGAACAAGAGCAGATGAAATAAATGCGTGCTTAAAGTTTTCAATTTTGTGACCCAAAATACAGAAAATTGCATTAACGAAGAATATGCGAGTGCACTTAAAAGGTGATAGCATAGCTGGTGAATTTGCAGAAATGCTTCTTCAAATAGGAAATGGATTATTTCCAACCCATGATGGCAAAATAACTTTACCATCAACTTTGTGTCATGTTGTGAAAAGTATTGAAGAACTAACTCTAAAAATATTTCCGGATATTACAAGTATCTCTCAAAAATCACTCGAATGGTTTTCAGAACGTGCTATTTTGACTGCGAGAAATGACAATGCATTGGAAATAAACGAGTTTTTATTAAAAGCATTTCAAAGTGAAGAAATGACATATAACTCTATTGATTCTGTGACTGAAATCGAAGATGCAGTTCATTAAATCCGGCTGGCCTGCCTCAACATAAATTAACTTTAAAGATTGGTTCACCTGTAATGTTGATTCGCAACTTGAAGCCGCCAAAACTGTGCAATGGTACAAGATTGCAAGTTAAAGCCCTTCATAAGAATGTTGTCGAAGCAATGGTCTTTACTGGCAGTGGTATAGGGGAAACGGTTTTTATACCGAGAATTCCATTAATACCTTCTGACTCTGAATTGCCATTTCAATTTAAAAGATTGCAATTTCCTTTAAAAGTTTGCTTTGCCCTAACAATCAATAAATCACAGGGACAAACTCTCAAATTAGCCGGACTAGATTTAAGACACGATTGCTTCTCTCATGGCCAATTTTATGTAGCCTGCTCAAGAGTCAGTTCACCAAAAAGTTTATTTGTATTAGCACCTGACGGAAAAACAACCAATGTCGTTTATCAAGAAGCTCTTAACAGTTGTTAATAATTGCAAATTAAATTCAACAAGTGGATAAGGCCTACTGGAGAAACCACAATAAAAAATTACGCACCTGATGCTCTACCTCAATGGTGGCGTGGAAAAGAGAATATTAAATACTTTGCTTTAATTTGTTGTTAAATATTTTCTAATTTATTTATTTTACATCTATCTTTTATTGCTAAAATAACATAAACTATTTGCGCAGCGAAGTAAGCGGGGCACTTACTATGTCGTATAAACGGAAATGTAGGATTTCATCTGATGTGCAAGTGAATACACAGGGGCTTCAACACACGGTTATTTTCAAACGTTATAATTGCTTGCATTCGAAAATCGAGTGCGCAGCGCGAGGGGGGTTGGCGAGCGAAGCGAGCAGGGGGGGACCCCCTAGTGTAATATATATAAGTCATCTTTGTCATAGCTCTAAGCTTATACGCACTGCTTGCACGCACTACTTGTACGCACTGCTTTCACTGCTTAAACGCAAAGCTCACACGCACCACTTACACGCACTGCTAATTAGGTGCATTAGAATAAGACAGCATAAATAACAACAACAGTTACATTAGCTTTACATTAAACTTAGATAAGCTGCTCCTCACACCACTATTAACCTTACCTAGCCATAAGAACACATGTAAATATTTACTATAAATACGGACGCTGAGTCCAGAATAAATCACTCAAGATCTAGCTCTTCGCCTTTCATTATATGGCGATCCTGCCAGCTTAGTGCCAAATACAAAAAACGGCAAAATCTGAAAAAAAATAATAAGGATAAAATGAGCAAACATCTCCAAAAAGTCCAGGAAGCAATTAAAAGTTGCCCAACGGCTGGACCAAAGCCGATAACAATTGAGGAATACAAAAGGCGCCTACCAAGCACAATAGCGGCCCGTGCCAAAAAGGACAAGGAAGAGGCACTCCTGACGAGGATACCCGTCACACTAAAACCCAAAAGGAGAGGAGGAGCCCTCGCCAATTTTAGGCGACAAAGGGCAGCATTAATAGCCCAAGTCAACAGCGACCCCCCACCGCATTGGAAAGTGGCCAGCGAAATTTGGCTACGCATAGCCACCCTGGAGGAACAGGAAACCAAGCGGAAGCAGCGTCAGCAGGAAAGAACAGCCAACAGCCAAAAGACGAGAGGACCAGCAATAAGCAATAAAAATTAAACATTAAATAAGAGTGCATTTTTCTAATGCACCTTAGTGGTAAACGGCGTGGACCGCCACCACACTACACACATTTTAAAAATAAAATGAATCTGAAAAATTAGCAAAACGTATCATACTATAGTAGTTAGAATTTAGAAAAAAAAAAACAAAATCTAAAGTTAAAATTAATTTTTGCCAGTGTACAAAACCACATGTCTAAAACGCATGCTTCTAGCATCACAACTAAAAGCTTACGGTGTGTGTCACCACTAAAAACTCAATTGCATAAAGGTTAGCGCCGACACTTGAAGATCAATTGTATTAAGGTTTGTGTCATCACTACAAATTAGTAAAGTACTTATAAAACCAAGCTACACATGGACAAAAACATTACAGAACTAAAAATTATAAAAGAAAATTTTTATAAATCTTTCAAATGCATCAATAAGTCCATTTACATTCAAACACATACTATAAATAAACACTTAGGAATAATTTTCAATAGCTACAATAGCATCAAAAAACTATTATATGTAAACCAAACTAATTGGGAATTAGAAACCAAAAACTAGTTTGAAGACAACATAGAAAAATTAAAAAATTGCATAATTACAATAGCTAATAAATACGACCTAGAAATTACATTACCATTAGAACTAAAAGAAAACGCTACATTTACAGAATTACATATGACAGAAGAAGAAAAACATAAAGCACCAGACACAGGTTCGAAAGAAAAAGAAAACATGGAGCAAACAAATATTGAATTTATAAACTCAGCTTCAAAGCTAGTCCAAGAGTTTGACGGGAGAAATGAAAACTTACAAAGTTTTATTGACTCACTTGAACTATTAGAAGACATAAAGGGTACACATGAAACAATTGCTATTAAAATAATAAGAGCAAAATTGAAAGGGGACGCTAGACTATTAATTACCAACGAAACAACAATAAATAGTATAATAAAAACATTGCAAAACAATATAAAAGGTGAAACAGTAGCAGTTATTGAGGCAAAACTAATGAATTTAAAGCAAAATGAAAAATCAGCAAACGAATATGCAACAGAAATAGAAAACTTAACAAAAGCTCTAAGACGAGCTTACATTATAGACACGCTAAATACAGATACGGCCCAAAAGTATGCTACAAAAACAGCAGTGAAATCAATAACAAAAAATTGCACGAACGAGAGAGTGCGCACTATAATGGAAGCAGGCCAATTTAATGACATGAATGAGGTTATAACTAAATTTGTAAGCACCAACACAAACACAGAACAAGAAAAAAATGTATTTCTAATAAATCAAAACCATTATAGAAACAATAGGAATAATTACAATAACAGAAACTATAACCAAAACTACCAAAACAATAACAGAAACAGTAGAAACTCCAACAATAACACAAATAGGAATTATAGTCGACAAAACTACCAAAATGGTAATAGAAACAATCAAAACAATAGACCGTTTAACAACAACAACAATCAAAACAATTATAATAGAGATGGTGACAGATTTAATAACCACAACAACATAAGAATAACAAACGACAATACACAGCCGGAAAACTACGAGAGTCCCCTGATCGTAGAACAATAATTCATAACATATATAGCGTTAACCTTAACATAACTAGTTTCGTAAGGATGGATTTCGGCAAATACAATAATACTAAACTATTGATTGATACAGGAGCGGACGTATCCATTATAAAACTAAACGCAGTACCAGAAATACAAAGAATAAATAAAGAGAAGAAGACACGACTTAACGGCATAGGAAAAGATATACTATACACCATAGGGGAGGTTATACTGAAATTTACCAATCACCCATTGCAACACGCATTTCAGGTAGTACATAACGACTTCCCAATTCCTTGCGATGGGATAATAGGGCTTGATTTCATAAAAAAAATTCAATTGCACGATTGATTACCAAAAGAACGGGTTAGCAATAAAACCAAACTGTATAAATTACATCATTAAAATACCCATTGACACACAACATACCAATAGAATACTAACTATACCAGCACGAACGGAAACTATAGAGAAAATACACATAAAAAAAACACACAGATGTATTTATACCAAACCAAGAGCTTCAACCAGGGGTTTTCGTAGCAAATACAATCCTGTCAAAACTTAGTCCATATGTAAAAATAATCAACACTAATACTACAGAAGCCCACATTACAAAAGTCAACTTAGTACACGAAAATATGTCAAATTATGATACAGTCCCGCTAGAAAACATAACCAGAAGCACGGTAAATAAAGAAATTATAATGAAAAAACTAAAGAAAAACTTTCCAAAATTCATAGAAACAGAACTTTCGGAGCTATGCGAAGAATTTATCGAATTATTCGCAATAGAAACAGACAAGATATCAGCAAATAATTTTTACAAACAAAAACTAAGACTAAAAAATCCAAACCCAGTTTACATAAAAAACTACAGAATCCCGCACGGTCAAAAGGAGGAAATTAATAAACAAGTGGACAAATTGATCGATGATGATATTATTGAACCATCCATATCTGAGTACAATAGTCCAATTTTATTAGTTCCAAAAAAAACCTTACCGGGAAACACAGAAAAAAGGTGGAGATTGGTAGTAGATTATAGAAAAATTAACAAGCAACTGTTCGCAGATAAATTCCTTCTGCCAAGAATGGATGATATATTAGATCAATTAGGACGAGCAAAATTCTTCTCGTGTTTAGATTTAATGTCAGGTTTTCATCAGGTAGAATTAGAAAAAAGTTCACGAGATATCACGTCATTTTCAACCGACAAGGGGTCATATAGATTTAAAAGATTGCCATATGGCCTCAAAATAGCACCAAATTCATTTCAACGAATGATGTCTCTAGCCTTTGCAGGCCTAACACCCTCTCAAGCATTTCTTTACATGGACGACCTTATAATACTGGGTTGCTCCGAAAATCACATGTTAGATAATCTAAAAGACGTGTTCACTACATGCAAAAAATACAATTTAAAATTGCATCCAGAAAAATGCACGTTCTTCAAACACGAAGTAACCTTTCTGGGCCACAAATGCACAAAAAGGGGGATACTACCAGATGAAACCAAATTTAAAGTAATTAAAGATTATCCCATACCCAAAAACGGAGATGAAGCCAAAAGGTTCATTGCTTTTTGTAACTACTATCGTAGATTTATCCCTTACTTTGCTGAAATAGCTCAATGCATTAATAAACTATCACGAAAAAATGTAACCTTTAACTGGGACAACAACTGCCAAACCGCATTTGAATATTTAAAAAAGCAATTACTTAGCCCAACAATTCTACAATACCCAGACTTTGAAAAAGAATTTTGCATTACCACGGATGCAAGTAAAATAGGCTGCGGTGCAGTCCTAAGTCAAAAACATGGAGAAAAGCAATTACCACTTGCTTATGCTTCTAAAACCTTCACCACGGGTGAAAGCAACAAGTCTACAATCGAACAAGAATTGACCGCAATACATTGGGCAATCAAACATTTTAAGCCATACATATACTGGAAAAAATTCTTAGTACAAACAGACCATAAACCATTAGTTTACTTGTTTTCGCTAAAAAATCCTACCTCGAAACTTTTTAGAATAAGATTAGAATTAGACGAATACGATTTCACTATACAGCACATCAGGGGACAAGAAAATACGGCAGCATAGAATTCAAGGACATAAAAAAACTAGCTAACAATAATAACAATATACTTAAAGTTACCACGCGATCATCAGCAAAGAAATATATAAACAAACCCGAACATAGCAAGGGAGAACAGGAAGACATACCAAGAGTATTTGAAGCAGTAAGTTCATATGAGATAAAAAAGTATCCACTACTTACTTTCAATAAAAAAACATGTTCAATAAAACAGGGGTAGTTAAGAATAAAAACGTTCAAAATACACGACATTATCATTAATGGGATAATAAATCTAGATTTATTCTTTCCAAGGCTTGAAAAGGAAGCCGGTGATATCAATGTCAACAAGTTACAAATACGAACGGACGAAAAAATTTTTAAATTAATAGAATCAAAAGATTTCAGGAATAAGGGCAATGAACATTTAAAAACAATTAGCATCGCAACCATACCACCTGTAAAATATTTAGATAAAAATGACCCGAAAATAGGCGATATCTTAAAGAGATACCATGACAATCCCATAGAGGGGGGCCACAGTGGAATTAATAGAATGACGGGAAAAATTAAAAGAGAATTCCGTTGGAAAAACATGACAAAAGACGTCACTGAGTACGTAAAAACATGCGAACAATGTCAGTTAGCAAAGGTTCTCAAACACCCCAAAAACCCAACAGTTCTAACACCAACTCCTGCTACAGCATTCGACATAACAATAATTGACACTATAGGACCTCTACCTAGAACAGAAAATGGCTATGAGTACGCAGTCACGATCATATGCGACTTAACTAAATATCTGGTATCGATCCCAATTCCAAACAAAAATGCCAAAACTGTAGCAAGAGCCATTTTTGAAAAATTTGTACTAATTTTCGGACCAATGAATACAATTTTAACAGATATGGGAACAGAATATATGATTTCGGTTTTAACAGAACTATGTAAAATATGCGACATAAAGAAACATAACTCCACTGCTCATCATCATCAAACTCTTGGAACAGTGGAAATAAGCCACAGAACATTTAACGAATACGTAAGATCATACATATCCACACAAAAAGACAATTGGGATGAATATATACAATACTTTACTTACTGTTTTAACGTAACGCCATCAACAGCCCATGGCTATTGCCCTTTCGAACTTGTGTTTGGAAAACAACCAAAAAGTTTTGCATTCTCAACCAGCATAATAGACCCAATATATAACATAGATGACTACAATAAAGAGTTAAAATACAAAATACAAATTGCTAATCACAAAGCAAAACAGTTAGTAGAACTATTTAAAATTAAACAACAAGAAAAGCTAAATATATAAGCAAACAAACCAGAACTAAAAATAGGTCAAGAAATATTAATAAGAAATGGTACAGCACACAAGTTGGAAAACAGATATACAGGAAAATATAATATAATTACTTTAGATAATAAGAATAATGTAACAGTAGCTGATAAGAGAAATAAAAAACAAACTGTACACTTAGATAGGATAAAACCACTGCATACCCAATGAAAAACAAGTGGAAACGTTGCAGTCGGACGCAACCGACTGCGGCATACTCGATACCAGAATTAAAACCGGTAAAAAGAGGCCTGAATGCAAAGGGGTACGGATGCGGCAGGGGCTTACGCTGCCTTAAAGATTCTCCGATGCAGATGGGGATGCCACCGGCTATCTTCATACCAAATTTGGTGACTCTAGCTTAAAGTTTGTAAAAGGTGGGGACAGGGGGGGGGGCTGGGGGCAGTATGGGTAGTTGAGGCATCAAAATTTTTGTTGCAGATCTTTCTGAAATGTCAATTGCTATCTTCATACCAAAATTGGTGACTCTAGCTCAAAATTTGTAAAAGGTGGGGAAAGGGGGGGCTGGGGGTGGTATGGGTGGGCGTGGCATCCAAATTTTTGATGCAGATCTTTGTGGAATGTCAATTGTTATCTTCATACCAAATTTGGTGACTCTAGATCGAAGTTTGTAAAAGGTGGGGAAAGGGGGGCTGGGGGCGGTATGGGTGGGCGTGGCATCCAAATTTTTGATGCAGATCTTTGTGGAATGTCAATTGTTATCTTCATACCAAATTTGGTGACTCTAGCTCGAAGTTTGTAAAAGGTGGGGAAAGGGGGGCTGGGGGCGGTATGTGTGGGCGTGGCATCCAAATTTTTGCTGCAGATCTTTGTGTTATGTCAATTGCTATCTTCATACCAAATTTGGTGACTCTAGCTCGAAATTTGTAATAAGTGGGGAAAGGGGGGCTGGGGGCGGTATGGGTGGGCGTGGCATCCAAATTTTTGATGCAAATCTTTGTGGAATGTCAATTGCTATCTATATACCAAATTTGGTGACTCTAGCTCGAAGTTTGTAAAAGATGGGGAAAGGGGGGCTGGGGGCGGTAAGGGTGGGCGTGGCATCCAAATTTTTGATGCAGATCTTTGTAAAATGTCAATTGCTATCTTCATACCAAATTTGGTGACTCTAGCTCGAAGTTTGTAAAAAGTGGGGAAAGGGGGGCTGGGGGCGGTAAGGGTGGGCGTGGAATCCAAATTTGTGATGCAGATCTTTGTGGAATGTCAATTGTTATCTTCATACCAAATTTGGTGACTCTAGCTCGAAAATTGAAAAAAGGAGGGAAAGGGGGGCGAAATGGAGGGCGTGGCTCCAAAACTTTGATGCAGATTTTTGGGGGTCGTTGCCAGCTATCTTCCTACCAAATTTTGTGGCTCTAGCTCCACAACTCTGGAAGATACACGCATTCCCGTTTTTGACGAAGCGTTGGGGTGGATGGGGGCGGCTAGGGCAGTATTGGTGGGCGTGGCATCCAAACTTTTGATGCAGTTTTTAGGGGGTCATCATCACCTATCTTGGCACCAAATTTGGTGGCTCTAGCTCAAAAACTGTGGGAGATATTGGCTTTTTTGACTTTAAAATTCGGGGGCTGTGGGCGGAATGGGGGGGCGTGGCTCCAAAATTTTTGATGCAGTTTTTTGGGGGTTGCTAGTAGCTATCATCTTACCAAATTTGGTACTTCTAGCTGTAAGGATGAGTGAAATATGTGGATTTATCGGTTTTGAGTTATCGAATTTATCGATTTGCCAGCCCCCCAGTTATCGTAGAACACCCATCTTGACACTTTAATTTACTATCCCATAGATAAAGAGATTTGGAAAGTTTCAAGTCTCTAGCTTGAAGGGTGTGGAAAAAAGTTGCGTTCATACAGACGGACAGACGGACAGACACCATGACGGACATTGCACAAACTCAATATACTCTTTACCTTCGGTATCGAGTATAAAAAAAAAAAATTTTTGTTTTTAATTATAAACAAAAATTTTTTTTTCCAAAAGAAAGGAGGTGTAATATATATAAGTCATCTTTGTCATAGCTCTAAGCTTTCCAGCCCAAGCTGAACTTGAGCACGCACTACTTATACGCACTGCTTGCACGCACTACTTGTACGCACTGCTTGCACTGCTTAAACGCAAAGCTCACACGCACCACTTACACGCACTGCTAATTAGGTGCATTAGAATAAGACAGCATAAATAACAACAACAGTTACATTAGCTTTACATTAAACTTAGATAAGCTGCTCCTCACACCACTATTAACCTTACCTAGCCATAAGAACACATGTAAATATTTACTATAAATACGGACGCTGAGTCCAGAATAAATCACTCAAGATCTAGCTCTTCGCCTTTCATTATAATAAGGAATAGTTATGAGTTGGCAAGAAATAGAAAAAAAAATCGAACTCATAAAACAAAAATTCGACAAGTCATATAAATGTGTCAATAAAAACACAACAATAAAAGTCGAAACGTTGTTGCACCATATTACAGTATTAACGACTGAATATAACACACTTAGGGCCAGTTTCTCAATGTCAGGTTAAAGTAATAATTAGCTAACGACCAGATAAATTTAACGCTCGCGTTAAGCCAATTTGGTTTTCTCAATGTATGGTTAAGTTAAATCGATATGATACTATCGCATTGATGGTGCTGCCACCCTGATCGAGCAAAATAGCTGGTTTTGTTTGGTATTTTTATACTCGATACCGAAGGTAAAGAGTATATTGACTTTGTGCAATGTCCGTCATGGTGTCCGTCCGTCTGTCCGTCTGTCCGTCCGTATGTTCGCAACTTTTTTCCACACCCTTCAAGCTAGAGACTTGAAACTTTCCAATTCTCTTTATCTATGGGATAGTAAATTAAAGTGTCAAGATGGGGGTTCTACGATAACTGGGGGGCTGGCAAATCGATAAATTCGATAACTCAAAACCGATAAATCCACATATTTCGCACATCCTTACAGCTAGAAGTACCAAATTTGGTAAGAAGATAGCTACTAGCAACCCCCAAAAAACTGCATCAAACATTTTGGAGCCACGCCCCCCATTCCGCCCCCAGCCCCCCCGAATTTTAAAGTTAAAAAAGCCTATATCTCCCACAGTTTTTGAGCTATAGCCACCAAATTTGGTGCCAAGATAGGTGATGATGACCCCTCAAAAACTGCATCAAAAGTTTGGATGCCACGCCCACCAATACTGCCCTAGACGCCCCCATCCACCCCAACGCTTCGTCAAAAACGGGAATGCGTGTATCTTCCAGAGTTGTGGAGCTAGAGCCACCAAATTTGGTAGGAAGATAGCTGGCAACGACCCCCAAAAATCTGCATCAAAGTTTTGGAGCCACGCCCTTCATTTCGCCCCCCTTTCCCCACTTTTTACAATTTTCGAGCTAGAGTCACCAAATTTGGTATGAAGATAGCATTTGACATTTCAGAAAGATCTGCATCAAAAATTTGGATTCCACGCCCACCCATACCGCCCCCAGCCTCCCTATTCCCCACTTATTACAAATTTCGAGCTAGAGTCACCAAATTTGGTATGAAGATAGCAATTGACATTTTACAAAGATATGCATCAAAAATTTGGATGCCACGCCCACCCTTACCGCCCTCAGCCCCCCTTTCCCCATCTTTTTTAAACTTCGAGCTAGAGTCACCAAATTTGGTATATAGATAGCAATTGACATTTCACGAAGATCTGCATAAAAAATTTGGATGTCACGCCCACCCATACCGCCCCCAGCCCCCTTTCCCCACTTATTACAAATTTCGAGCTAGAGTCACCAAATTTGGTATGAAGATAGCAATTGACATTCCACAAAGATCTGCATCACAAATTTGGATGTCACGCCCACCCATACCGCCCCCAGCCCCCCTTTCCCCACTTATTACAAATTTCGAGCTAGAGTCACCAAATTTGGTATGAAGATAACAATTGACATTCCACAAAGATCTGAATCAAAAATTTGGATGACACGCCCACCCAAACCGCCCCCAGCCCCCCTTTCCCCACCTTTTACAAATTTTTAGCTAGAGTCACCAAATTTGGTATGAAGATAGCCGGTGGCATCCCCATCTGCATCGGAGAATCTATAAGGCAGCTTAAACCCCTGCCGCATCTGTACCCCTTTGCATTCAGGCCTCTTTTTACCGGTTTTAATTCTGGTATCGAGTATGCCGCAGTCGGTTGCGTCCGACTGCAACGTTTCCACTTGTTTGTTTTGTGACTGCCAAATTCTTCTTTCAACTCAAAAATAACAATTAAAAAATGGAAATGAGAACACAAACAAGTTTAATGAGCTCAGTTGAGAACAGAAAGCGGCCACATTGCGTGGATGTTAAAAATTCTTTGATGCGATGCCATTTTGCTTGAATAATAAAATGTAAACAATGCAAGTGTCAGCCACAGTCACCTGTTTGCCTAACGATGATTTCATCGATATTTATATCGGCACTTAACGAGAGAACAAATTTTAACCGGCACTCAGGCCTCATGTTAGTTTTTATCACGAACAACCCTAACCAGACATTGAGAAACTCAATTTTGACTAACCATCAGATAGTTAAGCTAACCATCTGTTAGTTTAGCTAACCAGACATTGAGAAACTGGCCATTAGCGAATTAGCATCTTCGCTAAAGAGCAAGCTAACGAATGCGCACAACGAATATTGTTTAAAAATATTACGACAATTAGCTCTAAAGTTAGAGACGATAAGTGTTCGTCGTGATATTAAACTAACTATTCCCAAAAACCCTTATTTTCCAATTGAGTTTGATGAAAGTCAACTACAGGATTTAAACGAGTCCAAGCCAACAATTGACTTTGATGAGTTAGAACAAGAGTGTTCTGATTCAGATAACACCGACAAAGATATACAAAAACCAGCCATGACAGACACAGCCAATGCCAATAGGGCATATATGAGGGAGATATCCTCCTCAATCCCAGAATTTGACGGGAAAAAGTTAAATTTACAAAGATTCTTAGCTTCGTTAAGACTGATAAATTTAACAAAAGGCACTTTTGAAGGTATAGCCGTAGAAGTAATCAAGTCCAAAATAATTGGCTCCACCTTTTACAAAATACAGAACGAAACAACTATAGATGCAATAATAAAGAAATTGCAAGAATCTATTGTCGGCGAAACATCCGACGTTGTAAAAGCAAAAATGGCCAACGTATACCAAAAGGGTACAACTGCTACGCAATTTACCAATGAAATTGATAATCAACGAAGATTGCTTGAATCTTCGTATATCGATGAGGGATTGCCAGCAGAGCTTGCTGATAAGTTCAGCACAAAAGAAGCAATTAAAGTAATGACTAAAAACTGTGACCATGGAAAACTCAAAACAATATTGGAAGCAGGGACATTCGCAACAATGAATGACGCTGTGAGTAAATACATAAACTGCAGTACTGAGATGACAGGATCTACCAATGCAATTTTATTTGCACAAAGAGGACACTCCAACCGATGTAATTTCCGAGGAAATTATCGAGGTAGGAGCAACAACCAAGGATATAATTATAATAATTACAACAATTACAGTAATAACAATAACCGAGGACACGGAAATTTCCGAGGAAATAACCGTGATATCACAACAACCATAATAGTAATTACCAAAACAATAATTACGGAAATAATTCGAACAATAGGCAAAATGGCAATGTCCAATAAATTCAACAGTTCACGTCATCAATCTTAGTCTTGTGAATAGGCCCCTTCACAAAGAATTATATTTATCATTTATTTTTTTCATCATTTTTATATTTATAGTTTATAGTCGCAAGGGAGCGCATTGTTAGTTTAATTTACAAGTTGGTATTATATTTATAATTGTTAAGGCGCAAGAAGCGCATCGTTAATTTACAAGTTGGTATTATATTTATAATTGTTAAGGCGCAAGAAGCGCATCGTTTGGTTAAAATCGTAGGTATAGTTTTGTTAGACACAAGGAGTGCGCAGCATTAATATTTAATAAACGCAAGGAGCGTAGAGTATTTAGATTTATTGGATGTACATGTTTTGATTGACGCTTAACGTCTAAGAATTTAAATATAACCGCCCCAGAACGCAGAGTCGCAAGATGCAGCGCGCCAGCTGCGATCACTAAATCCACCACGGTCGCGAGCAAGTGTGGGGAGCGACAAAATCTGCAACTTGGGCCGAAGTCAAAGCGTGGGCGAGGAGTTGCGATTGATATACTAAAGTGAGCGGATGCGTACGCGCTTAAAAAAATAGGAAAACGAAAAGGAGTAGAAAAGCGAAATAGTGTGCTCATACGTAGAAAAGATATAGAGTCTGGATTAAAGATAAGGTAAGAGGGGATAGTTCGCGACAGTTCATATATATAGGTATATATATATGCAGTTAGGTTTTAGGTTAGGTTTCATCGTACGAATAATCTTTGGTATAATCTGAATAAATTGGTCACCGGCAAATCCGTGACCCAGTGGAGTGCAATTACTGTGTGTTTTCTTTCGTTCTATTTCTTCGCTTTGGGTTTTTTTTGTACGCGCGCGTACGCGAGTCAAGCTGAGTCGTTTTATACCCTGGCCGCTGAGTGTGCCTTCCGACTTGTAAAACCGCGCACAGTAAAGTCTCACCAATAATATATAAATATTCTTGTGAGGTGTACCTGGCCAGACTGAGTTCATACCCTGGCTAAATTACTCCTTTACAAGTGGCGCCCGAGCAGGGACTTTAAGGTGCAAAGGTGTGGTATAATCTGGTATTAAAGCCCCAGAAAATATCACCAACAAGTGTGGAAGTGAAGTGCATAAAAAGTGAAGTGCGGGTATACCCGGCGATACCCTGCTTTACAAGTGGCCAGCGAGAACGGTTTTCGAGCGTGGTTTTGTGCAATCGTCGCGGCACAACGAAAGTGACGGCGTAAGGCAAGTGCAGACAAGAATAACTGTTCGCGTTCGAGAAGTATTGCCTTAGCAACATTTGCGGCGCAACGAAATTGACGGTGGAAGAAGACTCACCGATCAAACTAGCGGTTCGCGTTCGAGGCTGTGCAGAAGTGAACACCTGCGGCGCAACGAAAGTGTCGGCAAAGTGCGTGAGCGGTCAACGAACGGCGTGACAGTAGCTGGTACAGGCAGCTGCAAAGTCGCGGTCGCGTCGCACAGTGGGCTTCGACCGCGAAAATCAGCAAATTAAACTGACTACTGTTCTGAGTGCGGAGTTGTCCCATCGGTTCTGGTCGAGTATCGGACTAACGTGAAGTCGCCGTACAGTGGGCCTCGACCGTATAAACGTACAGTGGGAAAAAAAAATGAAATGATTTTTTTTTGGGAAAAAAATATAGAGTAACCGTGATAAACAGTGACTTGCTAACAGAATTTTTTTTATACACCGGAAAAAAAAAATTCGTGATACCGTGGATCGAAAAAAAAAATTCTTTTTATTTTCGCAATAAAATAAAACAACCGCAATAAACAGTGACTAGCTAACAGAAAAGTTTTATTACACTGCAAAAAAAAAATATTAAATTAATTTCGCAATAAAATAAAACAACCGCAATAAACAGTGACCAGTTAACAGAAAAGTTTTATTACACTGCAAAAAAAAAATATTAAATTAATTTCGCAATAAAATAAAATAACCGCAATAAACAGTGACCAGTTAACAAAAAAATTTTTTTTACACTGCAAAAAAAAAAATACAGAAAATTCGTTATACCGCGGACAAAGTTTTTTTTTGTAATAAAAAGGAATAACCGCGACAGACAGTGACAAGTTAAAAGTTTTTTACACCGAAAAAAATAAATTCGAAAAAAAAAAAAAAAAAAAAAAAAAAAAAAATAATAATAATTTTTTTAATTTCGTAACAAAACGGTTACCGCGATAAACCGTGCCAGATTAAGAGTGCAAATTTTTGCGAAGCGGGACATACACGGTTCGAGACGGAATTTTTTTTTTTTTTTTTTGGTTGCGTTTTTTTCGGTTAAATGGAGAAACCCAAGACTATCGAGCCCGCCCGAGTGGAGGTCGTAGAAGGCAGCAACCCCGGTGTGGGTGTGCAATGGGTCTACCACTGCCATAAGGAGGATCTAGAGGATATCGTCCGGGAGCTCGGATTGGAAAAGTGTGCCACGGTAACTGACTACCGGAAGCTGGTATGTACTTTCATAAGGCAAAGTGGTCATACCACCGATATATGGGCCCGGTTAGCGGAATGGGAGTTGCGGTTCGCAAAGATCCCAGTGTCGCCTACCCGGATTGCCACTTCCGTTGGAGGAATACGACCTAGGCAGAAATCTGAATCAGATGCGGCAATCCCATCAATACAGACCGGTGGCACGGAACATTTGCGTCCGCCCTCCAACAGTACGATTTATAATGAATTTTCCCCACAGAATACAGCATGTATCCCCGATATACGAGTAGGGTCACCTCTGGCATCCGGGGAAGATACCCCGGTGAGACAGGTGAACCCCCATCTTAACTCTAGCGATAGTTATAGTACCCATAGGAACGGGATGGTCGTCCCCGAACTAGTCCGGAAGTGGGGTATCAGGTTCGATGGATTGAGGACAGGGCGTTGTCATACGACATAGGCTTAGACCGGTTGCCGAGGGCAATGAGCGAGGCTCTAACGGGTAAGGCAGCGCGGTGGCTGTCAATAAGTAGGCTAAGGGACGCGACTTGGGCGACATTTAAAGCCGAGTTCTTGGAGTTTTTTCTACCGCCCCAGTATTTCGACAGATTAGAAGACAGTATCCGGGCACGACGGCAACATGATAACGAGCCGTTCAAGGACTACTTGCTCGAGCTGCGGGGTATGATGTACCACGCAGGGTACAGGGCAGAACAAGAATTGCACAGGGTATATGAGAATTTGGCACCAGAGTACCGTTTGTACATTCGTAGAGGGGACTTCTCCTCTCTGGCGCAGCTAACTCAAATGGCAGCCGAGTACGAGAACGTGAGTCAACAAAGCCGCGAGCGTGCAGCACGGGGTAGGACCAGGGCTAATAGGTATTCGGATGGATTAGCCGGTGAGGTAGCCCCCGCCAAACATGTTAATCCTTTCCGGACGCAACCACAGCCAGGGTCAAGCGGTAATGTGGGGAATACGCCACAGTTCGGGCATACGGGAGTAATCTCGAACGGGATGATCAGCCAAGAGCAGTCGAGGGCTCTAGGCGGGAAGAGGCTATGCTACAACTGTTCGCAGGAGGGTCATTTTGCCAAGGAGTGTCCCAATCCACGGGTACAGTTTTGTCGGCAGTGCGGGACCAAGGGGGTCAATACCAGCCAGTGTTGTCAGCAGTCAAGGGCGGGAAACGATACGCGGCACCATCTGGGACGGGATCCGATGGGAGCCGACGTGAACCAGTCCCGAACCTAGAATACCCTTTAAGAGTGGAAGACGGGCGGATAGTCGCTACTGTAAGAGTCGGGGACCAAGTAGCGACTGCAACAGTAGATACAGGGGCGACTAGGAGTTTTATTAGTGAGGAGTTTTCCCGCAAGGTGACCAGTGGGGGCGAGATGCTGGACGCCTGCGCGAAAATTCGCCTAGCCGATGGGTCCACCTTAGAGGTAAAGAAGCTATTGAGGGTAAAAGTTGGTCTAGCGGGGACAGAGGTCACGGTGAGTATGCTCGTGATGCCCTCGATGCTAGACAACATTATACTAGGGATAGACTTTTTGTGCCGGGTGGGGACGACCATCGAATGTGGCAAGGCTAGGTTAATTTTGGAAGCTGTGAAAGTACCAGATATAGAGGAGGAGCAGATCCTAATGGAACGTGAGCCAGTTGTGAGCAAACCGGAGGAGGACGGCGGATCAAGGCAGGTGAAGGATGCCCCAGGGGCACCTCAGCCCAGCATCGCCAAGGGAACGGTTCGAGGAGACAGCGTGGACGCGTCGGCGGCGGGAGTACAACGGTTCGGAGAGGTAGGAGGGTGCGTCATACCCGGCTTCGCAATAACACCGGTGGAAAATGCCGAAACCAAGGAAAACGAGTGGCCAGAGGATTTGGAACTAGAGATAAAGGAGATACTGAAAGCGGAATTGGCTCTCTTTGACGAGCTGCAAGGGGTGTCTCACATAGCTGAGCACCGGATCGTCATGAAGGATGACAAGCCGATTAAGCAGAGGTATTACCCTAAAAACCCGGCGATGCAACAGGTGATAAATGAGCAGGTAGACGAGCTGCTGCGAGCCGATGCGATAGAGCCCTCCCGCAGTCCTCACAGCGCCCCGATCGTGCTGGTCAAAAAGAAGACAGGCGAGTGGCGGATGTGCATCGACTATAGGCAACTCAATGCACATTCCTTGCCAGATGCATACCCCGTACCCAGGATTAATCACATTTTGGAGCGATTAAGACACGCGCGGTACATCTCCACACTCGACCTCAAGCACGGTTATTGGCAAATTCCCATGGCTGCGGATAGTCGGGAGTGTACAGCGTTTACGGTACCCGGTAGAGGCTTATTCCAGTGGCGCGTAATGCCTTTCGGGTTGCACTCGGCGTGCGCGACATTCCAACGAGCTTTGGATACGGTTATCGGACCAGATATGGAGCCAAATGCATTTGCTAGAGACCCTCAAACATAGCTTGACGACCGCACCGGTCCTGGCCTGTCCGGATTTTGCGGAAAAATTCGTTCTGCAGACGGACGCCAGCGATTTTGGTCTCGGAGCGGTACTCACACAGACGATTGATCAACAAGAACGCGTGATAGCTTACACGAGTCGGAAGCTGAATAAGGCTGAGGAAAATTATTCAGCGACCGAAAAGGAGTGTCTGGCTATCGTGTGGTCAATCCGGAAGATGAGATGCTACCTGGAAGGATATCGGTTCGAGGTAGTAACCGACCATATGGCTTTGAAATGGCTGAATTCAATCGAGAGCCCGTCGGGGAGGATAGCGCGCTGGGCACTGGAGCTGCAGCAGTACCAATTTGACGTACGGTACAGACGAGGGAAGCTCAACGTAGTAGTGGACGCCTTATCCCGGCAACCCGTGGAGAACTTTCAACAAGCGGTACAGGAAAAATCGTCCGGCAAGTGGATCGAGAGGATGAAAGAAAAGATGGTTAAAGACCCAGTGAAATACGCCGATTATATGGAGGAGAACGGCCAACTCTATAGACACCTCGGACACCGGGCGGATGACGACGACTACATCCCCTGGAAGCTATGCATCGATGAGGATCAGAGGAAACGAGTGTTGTTGGAGTGCCACGACGCACCGACGGCCGGGCACCAAGGAGTACGGAAGACGATAATGCGTCTGGCACAACGCTACTACTGGCCTGGAATGTTCCGAGATGCGGCGAAGTACGTCAAGTACTGCGAATCGTGCCAGAGGTTTAAGACGGAACAAGTAAAGCCGGCTGGACAGATGTTGACGCGACAGGTGGCCGAGCCCATGGCTGTACTATGCGCCGGCTTCGTAGGACCCTTACCGCGTTCGAAACACGGGAACACGATGCTCCTGGTATTCCATGACGCGTTTTCAAAATGGGTGGAGCTGGTCCCCTTGAAGCGAGCGACAGCGGCCCAACTGCAGAAGGCGTTCCGTGAGCGTGTGTTATGTCGGTTTGGCATACCCAGAAAGTTTGTATGCGACAACGGTGTACAGTTTACGAGCCGGAATTTTAAGTCGTTTTTGAACTCGTTGGGCGTGGAGTTGCAGCACACTGCCCCATACTGTCCACAAGAAAACCCGACAGAAAGGACCAATCGTACAGTAAAGACGATGATCGCGCAGTTTATAACAGGTCACCAAAGTTCGTGGGACGAATTGTTACCGGAAATTTCGTTGGCGGTTAATTCCAGTGTGGCAGACTCTACAGGATTCTCACCGGCTTTTCTGATGCAGGGGAGAGAGCCCCGCTTACCAGCTTCCTTGTACGACGAGAAGACACCCGGATCCGGAAGCATGCCGCAAGCACCAGAAGACCGGGCAAGAAGACTAAAGGAAGTTTTCAGTATCGTCCAGACAAATTTACAGAGAGCGTCGAAGGACCAAGGGAGGAACTATAACCTCAGGAGAAGGGAATGGCGACCAGGACTCAATACGTTGGTGCTACTAAGAGCACACCAACTCTCTAAAGCCAGTGAAGGTTTCGCGGCGAAACTCGCTACCAAGTTCGATGGCCCATTCCTCGTGAAAAAGTTCGTATCACCGAATATCGTGCGATTGGTAAAAGAAGGGCAAAGAAAGAGCAAACTCGCCAGCATTGCGCAACTGAAGCCATTCTATGAAGAGGGAGAGGAGCACGGAGAAGATGACCAGCCCGACCGAGCGTCTGACAAAGAGCAGACTTGTCACAGTTTTAATTAATCCCTTTATTCTCTTTTTATTAACACTAACCAAAATTGAATTCATAAAGTAAGACTAACCGATTGTGTCTATAAACCCCACAGAATACCCAAAATGAGCGGCAGAATCCCGTATGTGGTCAGCAGCGGTGACGAGGAGGATTCCGAGGGTACCACCGAGGGTTTCGAACGAGAGCTGCTAAACCAAGCCCCGTCGACGTACAGGCATACGCTACACCACCACAGAAAAGAGACCGCCTGCGTCGTGGATGGCGGAATCATTCTCATGACGGTGGAGACGTCCACTGTATTCGTCAAAATGCCAGGCCTCCGAGCATCAAGGCCGGATGCCGAGGAAGCCGCGCCACAACCCGAACGTCCGGTAACCGATCGGACACCCTCCGGTGGAGCTCAGCGTGGCGGCAGACCCGCTGAAGGGGCACCCGCAGTTGGCAGCGCTGGACGAGACACGGCAGGGGCGAGCGACGAAGAGCAAAGAGTGGAGGGCGTAGTCGTTCCGCCCAAGGACGTCCTCGACTTGTGGGAGGAGGGCCTGGAATCCGTGGTGGCCGAATTAGAATCGAGCCGCCAACCCAGGGGCAAGTACGACCGCCAAAAACGTGGGCGATACGTCCCGCCAATTGGGCAGTATTCCCCAATGAGGACGGACTCACCGACGCCGCGGTCACGGCCATATCGGAGGCGTTAGCAAGCTGCACATCGGTGGCCCGCCGATCCCGGTTTAAAGTGGAAGTGGACGGAGAGACGTACGGCGTGACGAGGCACGCAGTCGGGCATGTGACTGTCACGCTACCCAAGAAAGGGGGGTGTGAAGTAGGCCGCACCGGCCCCTTCACAAAGAATTATATTTATCATTTATTTTTTTCATCATTTTTATATTTATAGTTTATAGTCGCAAGGGAGCGCATTGTTAGTTTAATTTACAAGTTGGTATTATATTTATAATTGTTAAGGCGCAAGAAGCGCATCGTTAATTTACAAGTTGGTATTATATTTATAATTGTTAAGGCGCAAGAAGCGCATCGTTTGGTTAAAATCGTAGGTATAGTTTTGTTAGACACAAGGAGTGCGCAGCATTAATATTTAATAAACGCAAGGAGCGTAGAGTATTTAGATTTATTGGATGTACATGTTTTGATTGACGCTTAACGTCTAAGAATTTAAATATAACCGCCCCAGAACGCAGAGTCGCAAGATGCAGCGCGCCAGCTGCGATCACTAAATCCACCACGGTCGCGAGCAAGTGTGGGGAGCGACAAAATCTGCAACTTGGGCCGAAGTCAAAGCGTGGGCGAGGAGTTGCGATTGATATACTAAAGTGAGCGGATGCGTACGCGCTTAAAAAAATAGGAAAACGAAAAGGAGTAGAAAAGCGAAATAGTGTGCTCATACGTAGAAAAGATATAGAGTCTGGATTAAAGATAAGGTAAGAGGGGATAGTTCGCGACAGTTCATATATATAGGTATATATATATGCAGTTAGGTTTTAGGTTAGGTTTCATTGTACGAATAATCTTTGGTATAATCTGAATAAATTGGTCACCGGCAAATCCGTGACCCAGTGGAGTGCAATTACTGTGTGTTTTCTTTCGTTCTATTTCTTCGCTTTGGGTTTTTTTGTACGCGCGCTACGCGAGTCAAGCTGAGTCGTTTTATACCCTGGCCGCTGAGTGTGCCTTCCGACTTGTAAAACCGCGCAAAGTAAAGTCTCACCAAAAATATATAAATATTCTTGTGAGGTGTACCTGGCCAGACTGAGTTCATACCCTGGCTAAATTACTCCTTTACAGTCTTAATTTTTTTATAAAATTACAAAATGAGTATACAAAAACAATGTGGACGTTGCTCATTGATACTGGCGCAGACATTTCAATTTTAAAAGAACAGGCCGACACCTTTCATGACATAGATACTAATGTAACTACAAATATCAGCGGAATTAGAGAAGGTTCAACCAATTCCATTGGACTAACTTTCGTTGAATTAACAACAGGAAAATATATTATTCCCCATAATTTTCATTTAGTAGACACAAATTTTCCTATTCCATGTGACGGAATAATTGGTTTGGATTTCATAAAGAAATTCAATTGTCAGTTAGACTTCAAAGCAAGCGAAGACTTGTTTATACTAAGACCTCAGAATTTAAATTTTCCAATAACTATCCCTATAGTTCATACCACTGACAATAATACCACTATCTTACCATTACGATCCGAAGTTGTCCGACAAATAAAATTAGATACGAAAGATGATCCTATTATAATCCAGTGTCAAGAAATTGAGAATGGAGTATTTATAGCAAGCTCCATATCCGATTCCAAAAACACATTTGTCCGCATTCTGAATACAGCGGATTCAAATAAAATAATTGACCTAGACAAGGTACGATACGAACCACTAAATAGTTACGAAATTTTCAATAAAGATCATCTATCAAGAGATGAAACTATTATTTCCAAGTTAAGAAAAAACTGTCCGTTACCATACAAAAAATATTAACTGAACTCTGTGTCAAGTATACAGATATATTCGGACTAGAATCCGAAGCAATAAGCACAAATAATTTGTATAAACAAAAATTAAGATTGAAAGACGATGAACCAACATACATAAAAAACAAGTGGAAACGTTGCAGTCGGACGCAACCGACTGCGGCATACTCGATACCAGTATTCAAACCGTTAAAAAGAGGCCTGATTGCAGAAGGGTACGGATGCGGCAGGGGTGTACGCTGCCTTAAAGATTTTCCGATGCAGATGAGGATGCCACAAGCTATCTTCCTTACAAATTTGGTAACTCTAGCTCGAAGTTTGTAAAAGGTGGGGAAAGGGGGGCTGGGGGCGGTATGGGTAGTTGTGGCATCAAAATTTTTGATGCAGATCTTTGTGAAATGTCAATTGCTATCTTCATAGCAAATTTGGTGACTCTAGCTCAAAGTTTGTAAAGTGTAGGGAAAGGGGGGCTGGGGGCGGTATGGGTGGTAGTGGCATCCAAATTTTTGATGCAGATCTTTGTGGAATGTCAATTGCTATCTTCATACCAAATTTGGTGACCCTAGCTCAAAGTTTGTAAAATGTGGGGAAAGGGGGGCTGGGGGCGGTATGGGTGGTAGTGGCATCCAAATTTTTGATGCAGATCTTTGTGGAATGTCAATTGCTATCTTCATACCAAATTTGGTGACCCTAGCTCAAAGTTTGTAAAAAGTGGGGAAAGGGGGGCTGGGGGCGGTATGTGTGGGCGTGGCATCCCAATTTGTGGTGCAGATCTTTGCGGAATGTCAGTTGGTATATTCATAAAAAATTTCGTGACTCTAGCTAAAAGTTTGTAAAAGGTGGGGAAAGGGGGGCGAAATGGGTGGGCGTGGCTCCAAAACTTTGATGCAGTTTTTGGGGGTTGTTGCCAGCTATCTTCTTACCAAATTTGGTGGCTCTAGCTCCACAACTCTGGAAGATACACGCATTCCCGTTTTTGACGAAGCGTTGGGGTGGATGGGGGCGGCTAGGACAGTATCGTTGGGCGTGGCATCCAAACTTTTGGTGCAGTTTTTGGGGGGTCATCATCACCTATTTAAAGTAACAAAAACGTATAATATAATTTGTCCCTTAGTAGATTATTTATTTTAATTTTTGTACACAGATAATATTTTCGGTGTAATAGGAAAAGTGAGCGTGGCGCGCGCCAAAAATGTGCCGCATTATTTTGATACATTCACTTGGTTGCGGTTGCTCAAACAGAACGAACATGGATTATGAAAATATTAAATTTGAATTAAGAGAAGGAGGCTTCCTTCTCGAGCGGGCTGCTCATTATTGTTGTTCTCAATAATCGAGCAACAAATTTATGTAAAAAACAAAGTATTAAAACTTGGCGAAACCGCATATGTGTGCCGGGTCAAGTTCTGTAAAGCCAGAGTATACTTAAGTGCAGACAAATCTAAAGTTTACTCCCAACCAGCAAATGTTGTGCATAATCATGGCGCTCAGAATCATGAATTGGAAAAAATCATTGCTCTTAGTGAAATAAAAAAAACACAAGTGGAAACGTTGCAGTCGGACGCAACCGACTGCGGCATACTCGATACCAGTATTAAACCGGTAAAAAGAGGCCTGATTGCAGAGGGGTACGGATGCGGCAGGGGTGTATGCTGCCTTAAAGATTTTCCTATGCAGATGGGGATGCCACAAGCTGTCTTCGTTGCAAATTTGGTGACTAGCTCAAAGTTTGTAAAAGGTGGTGAAAGGGGGGCTGGGGGCAGTATGGGTAGTTGTGGCATCCAAATTTGTGATGCAGATCTTTGTGGAATGTCAATTGCTATCTTCATACCAAATTTGGTGACTCTAGCTCGAAGTTTGTAAAAGATGGGGAAAGGGGGGCTGGGGGCGGTAAGGGTGGGCGTGGCATCCAAATTTTTGATGCAGATCTTTGTAAAATGTCAATTGCTATCTATATACCAAATTTGGTGACTCTAGCTAAAAGTTTGTAAAAGGTGGGGAAAGGGGGGCGAAATGGGTGGGCGTGGCTCCAAAACTTTGATGCAGATTGTTGGGGGTCGTTGCCAGCTATCTTCCTACCAAATTTGGTGGCTCTAGCTCCACAACTCTGGAAGATACACGCATTCCAGTTTTTGACGAAGCGTTGGGGTGGATGGGGGCGGCTAGGGCAGTATTGGTGGGCGTGGCATCCAAACTTTTGATGCAGTTTTTAGGGGGTCATCATCACCTATCTTGGCACCAAATTTGGTGGCTATAGCTCAAAAACTGAGGGAGATATTGGCTTTTTATACTCGATACCGAAGGTAAAGAGTATATTGAGTTTGTGCAATGTCCGTCATGGTGTCTGTCCGTCTGTCCGTCTGTATGAACGCAACTTTTTTCCACACCCTTCAAGCTAGAGACTTGAAACTTTCCAAATCTCTTTATCTATGGGATAGTAAATTAAAGTGTCAAGATGGGTGTTCTACGATAACTGGGGGGCTGGCAAATCGATAAATTCGATAACTCAAAACCGATAAATCCACATATTTCACTCATCCTTACAGCTAGAAGTACCAAATTTGGTAAGAAGATAGCTATTAGCAACCCCCAAAAAACTGCATCAAAAATTTTGGAGCCACGCTCCCCCATTCCGCCCCCAGCCCCCCGAATTTTAAAGTCAAAAAAGCCAATATCTCCCACAGTTTTTGAGCTAGAGCCACCAAATTTGGTGCCAAGATAGGTGATGATGACCCCCTAAAAACTGCATCAAAAGTTTGGATGCCACGCCCACCAATACTGCCCTAGCCGCCCCCATCCACCCCAACGCTTCGTCAAAAACGGGAATGCGTGTATCTTCCAGAGTTGTGGAGCTAGAGCCACCAAATTTGGTAGGAAGATAGCTGGCAACGACCCCCAAAAATCTGCATCAAAGTTTTGGAGCCACGCCCTCCATTTCGCCCCCCTTTCCCCCCTCTTTTCAATTTTCGAGCTAGAGTCACCAAATTTGGTATGAAGATAACAATTGACATTCCACAAAGATCTGCATCACAAATTTGGATGCCACGCCCACCCTTACCGCCCCCAGCCCCCCTTTCCCCACTTTTTACAAACTTCGAGCTAGAGTCACCAAATTTGGTATGAAGATAGCAATTGACATTTTACAAAGATCTGCATCAAAAATTTGGATGCCACGCCCACCCTTACCGCCCCCAGCCCCCCTTTCCCCATCTTTTACAAACTTCGAGCTAGAGTCACCAAATTTGGTATATAGATAGCAATTGACATTCCACAAAGATTTGCATCAAAAATTTGGATGCCACGCCCACCCATACCGCCCCCAGCCCCCTTTCCCCACTTATTACAAATTTCGAGCTAGAGTCACCAAATTTGGTATGAAGATAGCAATTGACATAACACAAAGATCTGCAGCAAAAATTTGGATGCCACGCCCACACATACCGCCCCCAGCCCCCCTTTCCCCACCTTTTACAAACTTCGAGCTAGAGTCACCAAATTTGGTATGAAGATAACAATTGACATTCCACAAAGATCTGCATCAAAAATTTGGATGCCACGCCCACCCATACCGCCCCCAGCCCCCCTTTCCCCACCTTTTACAAACTTCGAGCTAGAGTCACCAAATTTGGTATGAAGATAACAATTGACATTCCACAAAGATCTGCATCAAAAATTTGGATGCCACGCCCACCAATACTGCCCTAGCCGCCCCCATCCACCCCAACGCTTCGTCAAAAACGGGAATGCGTGTATCTTCCAGAGTTGTGGAGCTAGAGCCACCAAATTTGGTAGGAAGATAGCTGGCAACGACCCCCAAAAATCTGCATCAAAGTTTTGGAGCCACGCCCTCCATTTCGCCCCCCTTTCCCCCCTCCTTTTCAATTTTCGAGCTAGAGTCACCAAATTTGGTATGAAGATAACAATTGACATTCCACAAAGATCTGCATCACAAATTTGGATGCCACGCCCACCCTTACCGCCCCCAGCCCCCCTTTCCCCACTTTTTACAAACTTCGAGCTAGAGTCACCAAATTTGGTATGAAGATAGCAATTGACATTTTACAAAGATCTGCATCAAAAATTTGGATGCCACGCCCACCCTTACCGCCCCCAGCCCCCCTTTCCCCATCTTTTACAAACTTCGAGCTAGAGTCACCAAATTTGGTATATAGATAGCAATTGACATTCCACAAAGATTTGCATCAAAAATTTGGATGCCACGCCCACCCATACCGCCCCCAGCCCCCCTTTCCCCACTTATTACAAATTTCGAGCTAGAGTCACCAAATTTGGTATGAAGATAGCAATTGACATAACACAAAGATCTGCAGCAAAAATTTGGATGCCACGCCCACACATACCGCCCCCAGCCCCCCTTTCCCCACCTTTTACAAACTTCGAGCTAGAGTCACCAAATTTGGTATGAAGATAACAATTGACATTCCACAAAGATCTGCATCAAAAATTTGGATGCCACGCCCACCCATACCGCCCCCAGCCCCCCTTTCCCCACCTTTTACAAACTTCGATCTAGAGTCACCAAATTTGGTATGAAGATAACAATTGACATTCCACAAAGATCTGCATCAAAAATTTGGATGCCTCGCCCACCCATACCGCCCCCCAGCCCCCCTTTCCCCACCTTTTACAAATTTTGAGCTAGAGTCACCAATTTTGGTATGAAGATAGCAATTGACCTTTCAGAAAGATCTGCAACAAAAATTTTGATGCCTCAACTACCCATACTGCCCCCAGCCCCCCCCTGTCCCCACCTTTTACAAACTTTAAGCTAGAGTCACCAAATTTGGTATGAAGATAGCCGGTGGCATCCCCATCTGCATCGGAGAATCTTTAAGGCAGCGTAAGCCCCTGCCGCATCCGTACCCCTTTGCATTCAGGCCTCTTTTTACCGGTTTTAATTCTGGTATCGAGTATGCCGCAGTCGGTTGCGTCCGACTGCAACGTTTCCACTTGTTTGACTTTAAAATGCGGGGGGGTTGGGGGTGGAATGGGGGGGCGTGGCTCCAAAATTTTTGATGAAGTTTTTTGGGGTTGCTAGTAGCTATCTTCTTTCCAATTTTGGTAGTTCTAGCTGTAAGGATGTGCGAAATATGTGGATTTATTGGTTTTGAGTTATCGAATTTATCGATTTGCCAGCCCCCCAGTTATCGTAGAACCCCCATCTTGACACTTTAATTTTCTATCCCATAGATAAAGAGAATTGGAAAGTTTCAAGTCTCTAGCTTGAAGGGTGTGGAAAAAACTTGCAACCATACGGACGGACAGACGGACAGACACCATGACGGACATTGCACAAAACCAATATACTCTTTACCTTCGGTATCGAGTATAATTATAGAATACCTCAAAGTCAACAGACGGAAATAGTCAAGCAAGTCGAAAAGATAATTAAAGATAATATTATAGAACCTTCTGTATCTGAATACAATAGCCCTCTGCTTTTAGTACCGAAAAAATCATTACCTAATTCAAATGATAAAAGATGGCGTTTAGTAATTGATTACCGCCAAATAAATAAGAAACTGTTAGCTGACAAATTTCCACTTCTAAGAATATTTGATATTCTTGATCAATTAGGCCGAGCAAAATTTTTCTCGTGTTTAGATTTAATGTCAGGATTCCATCAAATAGAACTTGAAGAAAATTCAAGAAATATAACGTCATTTTAACGAGCAATGGCTCATATCGCTTCACGCGATTACGATTTACGATTATGGTTTAAAAATAGCGCCTAATTCTTTTCAAAGAATGATGACAATTGCATTTTCTGGTCTTGAACCATCACAGGCATTCCTTTACATGGATGACCTAATTGTCATCGGTTGTTCCGAACAACATATGATCAAAAACCTTAAAAACGTTTTCGATTTATGCAGAAAGAACAATCTAAAATTGCACCCAGACAAGTGCACATTTTTCATGCATGAAGTGACATTTCTAGGTCATAAGTGTACTGACAAAGGTATTCTCCCAGATGACAAAAAGTATGATGTCATTGAAAAATACCCAGTCCCTACGGACGCAGACAGTGCTAGACGATTCGTTGCATTTTGCAATTATTATAGAAATAGGCCTTTGAATACTTAAAACATAAATTAATGAGTCCTACATTATTACAGTATCCAGATTTTAGCAAAGAATTTTTCATAACCACAGATGCAAGCAAAGTAGCTTGTGGAGCAGTTTTAACACAAAACTACAATGATATTCAGCTCCCAGTTGCATACGCATCTCGTCCGTTCACTAAAGGTGAAAGTAATAAAAACACAACAAAGCAGGAATTAGCAGCAATACACTGGGCAATTATTCACTTCAGACCATATATATATGTAAGACACTTCACTGTCAAAACAGATCACAGGCCCCTCACTTATTTATTTTCAATGGTAAACCCAAGTTCTAAATTTACTAGAATGCGACTTGACTTAGAAATGTATGAGTTTACGGTGGAATATCTTAAGGGGAAAGATAATTATGAAGCCGATACGTTATCAAGAATAACCATCAAAGAGCTTAAAAACATGACAAAACAAATTTTAAAAGTCACTACTAGACAAGAGAAAAGACAGAAAATTTCCTGCGCAGGAGATGAAAAAGATATTTAGGGTGTTCAACAGCTCCGTTTCATCGTTTCATGTTTCAAAGTTGAAACGATTAACTCGTGAACGGCATTTTGGGTGTCAATGCGTTTCAAGTTTGTGCAGTCAGCTGTTGTTTGTTTACATTTCTTATTCTTCAATTTTTGTCACTGTTGCTGTTTACCGCGGTTATACTTTATTTATAAAAATGCTTTTAAAAGTGCTAAAGTTATGCTATGCGATGCTTTAGCAAAGCAAGTTATTAGAGAAATAGAGGATATTGAAGGTGAGAAGAGCTCGTTGTTTGAATTAGTTGCTCAATTACATGCTTTTAAAATTTGGGGGCCATTAATCACATGTGTTTTTTACTATCTTGCACAAAAATACACCAAGTATACTAAAAGTACTGAACATCGATAGCAAATATCGACTAAATATCGTGCTCTTCCCATCTTTACTTTGTTCAAACTTGAAACACTTTTTGTATACATAGGCTGGGGTGTTTCAACGTTTCAAGAAATTTTCTATGTATGTTGTTGTTGCGAGACGTTTCAACTTTGAAACTTGAAACGATGAAACGAGCTGTTGAACACCCTAATTGAAATAGAGAATTTGCAAAACAAACCTCTAAATAAAGCTTCAAAGCCCAATGTATATGAAGTCATAACAAATGACGATGTACAAAAAGTAGTGACCTTGCAAACGAAACATATGCTGTGTTGCTTTAAGCATGGCAAACAAATCATTGCAAGAATAGATGTTAGCGATCTGTATGCAAATGGAGTTATTGATTTAGGTCAATTTTTCCAACGGCTTGAAAACAGAGCCGGTGTACATGATATACGCGAACTAAAAATGGCACCGAATGACATAATCTTTGAACATGTTTCAATAGAATTATTCAAAAAAATGGGCAATAATGTATTAAAATTATTAAGAGTAGCGCTACTCAAGACGGTGACCAATATATCAAATGATATAGAAAAAGAAGCTATACTGTCTAAATTCCATGACGATTCAATACAAGGAGGTCATACTGGCATATCAAAAACTTTAGCTAAAGTACAAAGACATTACAAATGGAAAAATATGCGAAAAGATTTAATATAATACGTACGTAGATGTAAAAAATGTCAAATGTCTAAAACGACAGTACACACAAAGACTCCTTTAACACTGACAGAAACACCAATATATGCTTTCGACAGGGTAATTGTTGACACCATTGGTCCATTACCAAGATCAGAACACGGTAACGAATATGCAGTAACGCTCATTTGCGATTTAACAAAATATCTCGTTGCCATTCCGATCCCAAATAAAAATGCTAATACTGTCGCTAAAGCTATATTCGAATCTTTTATACTACAGTTCGGTCCAATGAAGACGTTCATCACGGACATGGGAACTGAATATAAAAATTCCATTATTTATGAATTGTGCAAAAATTTAAAAAAAAGACAATATAACGTCTACAGCGCACCACCACCAGACAGTTGGAACAGTAGAAAGAAGTCATAGAACTTTTAACGAATATATTCGCGCATACATTTCAGTTGATAAAACCGACTGGGATGTGTGGCTAAAATATTTTGTATACTGTTTCAACACGACTCCATCTATGGCACATAACTATTGTCCATATGAATTAGTTTAAAGCAAACAAAATAATTTACCCAAATATTTTAATACAATAGACAATATAGAAAGAACCTTTATATAACATACAAAACTATGCTAAGGAAAGTAAATTTAGATTAGAACAAGCATATAAACGAGCTAGAATAATGTTAGAAAAACATAAAGCTAAGAATAAAGAATATTATGATAGAAATATAATTAATTTAGAATTGAAAGTAGGAGATAAAGTTCTACTAAAAAATGAAACTGGCCATAATATAGATTCAATATACTTAGGACCATTTAGCGTAGAGAAAATAGAAAATAAAAATAATATAATTATAAAAGATAAGAAAAATAAAGTACAAAAAGTTCATAAAAATAGGTTAAAATTATTCAATAGTTAATAACTTTCATGAAAGCACAGTCTGATCAACTGTTATATATAAAAAAAAAATGAAAAAAAAAACAAAAAAAATTTTATTTTTCACAACACAAACACACATTTTTCTTAACACTTTTATAAAAAAAAATTTTTTTCGAACATATAAACAATATAATTATTTAATATTATAAAAAAATAACTTCATAGTATTACGTTAATTTTCAAAAGGAGGTAGGTGTAGTATACACATATATCGAGTGTACACTGTACACACTTCAAATATATTAAATATCAACACTTTGCCGAAACATTAAATAGAACAGCGTCACTTTGTCGTCGCGCAAACATTAAGTGGGTCACCCAGCTCGCTTACATTAAGTGGGTCACCCAGCTCGCCTTCAAGCGCTGGTAAAATGATCGCGTAAGGTTGCAACGCGCACAAACGATGCAGCGTCAGCACTCTCACGCTGTGACCTCATACAACCTACATATGTGCATACTCACACTCTCTTTATTATGTATTAGACTATGTATGGCTCGCGCGCTGACTTCTCTGCCGAAGCAGGCAGACCGCCTTATACTATATAAACTTAGAAGTAACAATCTTCATTCATTCAATAAAGTACCTTCGAATGGGCAGTCCAAGTGCTTTAATTAACACCACCACACCTGTGTGAGCGCTAGTGTCAATACCGTGTGTGTGTGGAGTGTGTGCATATGCCTGTGTGCGTGCCGGTGTCGATGCCGAGTGTGTGTGGTGTGTGCGTATGCCCGCTGCTACTGTGGTTGTTGTTGTTGGTCGCTGTTTTTGTGTTTTCACGTGTCCCGCTTCGTTTTAACTCCGCCCGAAAAACTGATTTTCTATCCAATTTGACAAATCATTTTTCGGGTGCCCACAGCTGTGTCGAACAACGTGAAGTTGCCGCTTTCGGGTGGCCATGGCTTGCGCCAAAACGCGGCGTTGCCATTTTCGGGTGACCATGGCAGTGTCACGATTGCGTGTCGCGTCTGGCAGCTTTTGTGAGGTAGCACTTTGTCAGCAAAAATGCTACCTCACACCCCCCCCTTACTTCGGGTGGCAATGATGGACGGTGACTTTACCGGCTGCCGACACTTTCACCTGGAAGAACTGGCTGTCCACCTCCATCAGGTATTTCATCCCTCGGTGGGTGTTATGCCGGATGACGTGTTGGACGCTTTCCAGGACTTCCTGTGGCAATAATCCTCCGGTTCCAATCACTCGCCACTCCTCGTGGGCCATCACCCAGTCGATGGCGTAGAGCGGCAGGTCGTCAAGACCCGAGACGTCATCCGCGAGGTTTAGGGTGGATATTACCTCGTCTATTGCGTCGTCGGTCGGCCATCCTGGGTCCACTCTCAGGTCCCTCCAAAGGTCTATCTCGGGGATGTCTTCGGGCGGCACTTTGATATCCGTGGCGCGGCTGTCGTCTGAGTGGTATCCTTCGGGATCCACGTATCTGCGGCAGTGTCCCTCAAGGCCGAAGAGGATATGGCTTTATATCGGCGAGGTTGGCGACGCGGCGTCGTTTTGTCGCCTCCGGAATACGTTTGGGGAGACAAATTTCAAGACTCCATATGGCCCGTCAAACTTCGGCGCTATTTTTGCCACGAATCCTTCCACCGCGTTGGACAGCACGTGGTGTTTTGCCAACACTCGTATGCCCAGCGTAGGCCACCAATCCCTTCGGCGGAGATTATACTCCTTGGCCTGGTCCTGAGATGCCAGCTGTATGTTGCTTCGTACAGCGTCAAATACCGCTCTCAGCTCCGTGGCCCGTGTCTCGGGGTTTACCTCCTGCCGACCACTCCCAGTGGTGACTTGGTCGTATAAGGCGTTGGGTAGCCTAGGCTCACGTCCTTGCACTAAGTAGGCTGGGCTAAACTTGGTCGTGTCTGAGATGCTTGTATTGATAGCCAGCATTATTTCTGGCAGAAGTTCATCCCACGTATTTTGATGACCATCCACATACTGCGCCAGCATAGTTTTTATCGCCCGCTTTGCCCTCTCGGTTGGGTTCTGCTGGGGGCTATAGGGGGCGGTGTGTTGAAGTTCCATTCCCAGCTGTTTGCAGTAACGCGTAAACGACCGGCTCGTGAACTGTGTTCCGTTGTCGCATACGAAGCAGCGCGGTGTTCCGAACCGGCACAATATCTTCTCCCGGAACGCTTTCTCCAGGTGTGCCGTGGTGGCTTTGCGCAGTGGGGCGAGTTCCACCCACTTGGAGAAATGGTCGAACAAAGCCAGTAGCATGGTATTGCCGTGCTTCGATCTAGGGAGGGGTCCGATGAAGTCCACGCAGACCGTCGCAAATAGTTCCGCTACTTGTCTGGTTAACATTCTCCCAGCCGTCTTGAGTTGGCTTACCTTGAACACCTGACACTTCGTACATCGCCGGACGTAGTTGGTAACGTCCCGAAACAGGCCGGGCCAGTAGTACCTCTGCATCACTCGTCCGATGGTCTTCCGGATCCCAAGATGTCCAGCTGTAGGGTTGTCGTGGCATTCGCCTAGGACGCGGGGGCGTTGTTCGGTAGGTACGCAAAGTTTCCAGGGTACATAGTCTTCTTCCAGGGGGATGGCCAAGATGTCGGTATACTTGTCCGTTCTCCAGCACATAATTCGGGTATTGGTCCGGGTGATCCTTGATCCGCTGGACCAATTTGCAGAGCCACGGACGTTTGGTGGCGTCGACCTGCAAAGTCTGCAGCACCTCCTCCAGCGGTTGCCGAGATAACGCATCTGCGACCACGTTCAGCTTCCCCCGTCGATAGTGGATATCGAACTGGTACTGCTGTAATTCCAGCGCCCACCTTGCGATCCGACCAGTCGGGTTGTCGATGCTGTTCAACGACTTGAGCGCCAAGTGGTCTGTCACTAAATCAAAGCGGTAGCCCTCGAGGAAGCATCGCAACTTACGCATGGCCCAAACGATTGCGAGGCACTCCTTTTCTGTCGCCGAGTAGTTCTCCTCGGGCTTGGACAGTCTCCGGCTCACGTACGCTACCGTCAGTACCGCTCCTATACCGAAGTCGCTGGCGTCGGTCTGCAGCACGAACTTTTCCTCAAAGTCGGAGCATGCCAGGACGGGTGCCTCCGTTAGTCGTCGCTTGAGTTCGTCAAATGCGGCTTGCTGCTGTTCTCCCCACTCCCAGCGCTTGCTTTTCCTAAGCAAGAGCGACATCGGCTGCACTACCTCTGCGAAGTTGGCCACAAACCTCCGATACCACGACGCGATACCCAAACATCGTCGTAGTTCGCGGACATTGGTCGGGGGTGTCAGCTTCCGGACGGCGGCGATCTTGTCTGGGTCGGTGTGGATGCCCTGCTCGCTGACGACGTAACCCAAATACGAGAGGCTGCGCTTAAAAAACTTGCACTTGGCCTTGTTCAGCCGCAAGTTTGCCTCCCGCAGCCGTCGAAAAACCTCTTGTAGTTTTTGCAGGTGGTCATCGAGGTCCGACCCAGTGATGATAATGTCATCCAGGTAGGCGAAGGCGTATAGTTCTAGGTCCGGTCCAATGACTCCATCAAGTGCCAGTTGGAAGGTGGCTGGAGCGGAGTGAAAGCCAACGGGCATAACCTTCCAATGGAACAATCCTCGTCTCGGTACCGTAAAAGCGGTATATTGAAGGCTGTCGCGAGCCATTGGAATCTGCCAATAGCCGCTCTTCAAATCCAGTGTGCTGTTGTACTTGGCGTTTCGCTGCCGCTCCAGGATGTGTTGAATACGGGGCAACGGATAGGCGTCGGGAATGGAGCGTGCGTTCAGCTGCCGGTAGTCGATGCACATCCTGATGTCACCCGTCTTTTTCCCTACCAGCACGATGGGGGCGCTATGGGGAGACTTCGAAGGCTCAATGCATCCGTTCTTCAGCAGTTCATCCACTTGTTCGTAAATAACCTTCTGCATGGCGGGATTCTTCGGGTAGTAACGTTGCTTGATGGGTCTCTCGTCCTGCATAGTGATCACATGCTCCGCGACGTGAGAGACCCCCTTTAATCCATCAAACATCGCCAGTTCTCGCTCCAGAAATGCTTCTACCCTGGGGTCGGTCTCCTCGTCGGCGTCGCTCGGTTTTTCCTGGTCGTCTTCTGGCACCTGGGCTACTGTTACAACTTGGGACTGCCCGAAGGTCACCTCACGACTGCAGACTTCGGGCGTCTCGCGAATGTTTGGATCTTGCTTCTTTGGAGTGGTTGTCGGGGGATGGTACCAGTTCTGTGGATGGCGCAGGTTCTTCGGTTGTGCTCCTGGGTTTCCGGCGTCCAGCTGGGCCTAGGAATAATTCCTTGGTCATCTGCAGCTCAGATGACCCAAATGTCAGTGTCGCTTGCATCGCACAAAGGAAATCGATGCCCAGGATGAGCTCATCGAGGACAGTCGGCATCACCAGCAGTGGTAGGCGAACGCGCTTTTCCCCGAGCTGGATTTCCGTGGTACATGCTTTGGTAACGGTCATGCGTGTACCGTCCGCCAAACTTACCCCTACCTGGATTTCCTTGAGTCCCTCCGCCGACAGCTGCTGGGCGACCTTTTCGCTGGCAAAGCTACGAGTTGCCCCGGTGTCGATAGTAGCCAGGAAGGGTTTGCCTTCCACGCTGACCCTGACTACTATCCTTGCGTTCTCGAGCCGAATGGCTCCGTTGGTTTCCAATGCTCTCTGGTCGCCACTGCCCCCTGGTCCGGAATCTAGGAGGGAGGTACTTCGTTTCCCGTCGGCCATGTGCAGCACTCGATCGTCCGAACCCCTCGCCGTCCAAACTGCCAGCAGTGTATCATTTGCGGGTTCCGGCAAGTTCGGGCGGGGTGCCCCGACTGTCCGCATCTTCGGCTTGCGTTGCTGACGTCTATCGGGGTCTCGCCGGTCGGTACTGGATACGCTCCCTGTGCTCGAGGCGTGTCGTCCCGGAAGGGGTTGTGCGGTCACGGAGCCGATGGGGTCTTCTCTGGGCTAGGCGCAGGGGGTCGATGGCCAGTCGTCGGCTTCTTTCGGCTCTGCTGCTGCGTCCCCTGACCATTTCGTAATGCGTGGCCAACTGAGTCAGCTGGCTCAGGCAGGTCACTTCGTGTCTTCGGATGTATAGCTGGTATTCTGGCAGTAGGTTTTCGTAGAGCCGGTCCAGCTCTCGCTCGCCAGAATACCCTGCCCGTTGCATCATAAGTCGCAGTTGCACCATGAAACGTTTAAATGGTTCACCGTCACACTGCAGGTGGCTCCGTATTTCGTCTTCCAACCGCTCGAAATATCTGGGGGGCAAGTAGAATTCCAAGAACTATTTCCGGAACCGCGTCCAGGTCTCCTCGTGCATCCTGTACCAGCTTTCTGCCTCTCCGGTCAACAGCTCCGAGATCAGCAGGGGTAGGCTGTACGCGTCGATCTGATGGACCGCGACTCGCTCCTCTACCCTTTCGATGAAGCTTAGCGGGTCGTTAGTTCCATCGAAGGTTAGGCCCCAGCGTTGCATCTTTTCGGCTAACATGCCGTGTGAGGACTCCAGTCGGGTTGGCCTATGAGGTGAAAGGCGGCGTATGCGTGGTGGGGATCTACTGGCGAGTCGGGTCGGGTCGGGTCCAGGTACGGCTCCGTCGGTATTTGTCACCGTGATGATCGGCCTGGGTGCTGGAGGGGTGCTCATCTCTTGAAGGGTGGGGCTTTGCGACCGTGACCTTGCCTTGGTGTCCTTCGAGACGGATGGTGGCGGTTCCTGGTATCTGGCCGCCAACTCTTCGAAGCGGGCTACCAGTGTTTCCGGGTGCTCGCTTCGGCTTATGAAGCTTGCCACCCTGCTCCGTAGTTTGGTCACGGTTCCCTCTACGTCGAGCCCAAATTCGCTTGCCAGGGATACCAGCTCGTCCTTCTTGCGGTAGTAGACCCAGCTCACTGCTACCATGGTTGCCAAATGGTGGGTGGTTCTATGGGGCCCGAATTATTATTATCCTTCGAGGAGGATTGTTGAATTATTATTATCCTTCGAGGAGGGTTGTAGGATTATTATTATTAGCCTTCGAGGAGGATTGTAGGATTATTATTATTATCCTTCGAGGAGGATCTTTGGATTATTACTATTATCCTTCGAGGAGGATTGTAGGTTTAATATAAATATCCTTCAAGGAGGATTGTAGGTTTATTATTAATATCCTTCGAGGAGGATTGTAGGTTTATTATTAATATCCTTCGAGGATATCTTTCGCGGCTCTGTGTTGACTACTGTTGTGTCAGCTTGGAGGCTGGAGTAAGACTGAATTTCTGGTGCCAGCAGCCGGTCTTATATACACAATCGGCCGCTCTGCCAGCACCAGCAGCGGCGCTCTGCCGTCGTCGAAAGCGAAGATCCCGTCGGCAGCGCGGCGACGCTGCCTTCTGCCGCGACGCTCTCATATACACGACGTTGCGTGGGAAGAAGGGGGGTCACAAGGGTTTTGTTTTCTTGGCAGGGGTTTTCTTTTGGTAACTACAGATAAACAACACAAAACGTAAGGACACAGAAAAGACAAAAACAGACAAAACCCTACACAATGGTGTTGATCCCGGACCGGCCCTTTCCGTTCAACCGTTGTACAAGTGGTTCTTTATGCCACAAAAAAGGGGAGGGGCTCCTTGTCAACAAAGTCTTCCAGAGTCCCTGCTCGGGCGCCATCTGTAAGGACGTTTCTTGGGCCGAGGTCGGCGTCTCAATCGCGGCCGGAGTGTTTTTATAGATTATTTGTAAAATGCTGGGACCCTGGAGTGAGCCGCACCGAGGTTGAACACCAGTGCGCAAACATAAAAAGGGTGGTGAGGGGTAGTATGGTCGCTCAGATCAACATCGTCGGAGTGGGCTAAGGGGAGGAGTAGGGAGTCCAGGGTGATCACCCGGAAGACCCTTCCACCCCTCTCCTCAGACCACTCTTCGGTGCCGACCAGGCATAAAGTCTTTGACTTCGGGGACGCGAAGAGGATCGGGAGCAGGTACTCACCTGGCTCGGCTAAGGGTAAGACCCGGAAGCTTTACCAAGTGATCACCTAATCCCGGTCGACCCGCTTTCACTCACCGGCCGCGCCTTTTGAAACGCGTGTGATGGACCCAGGCAGGGATCTGGATCGTCCAGACTCCCCTACCCGAGCCCATCACAACCTGCAACGCACGGATATTACCTGGTTGTCGCTACACACGGAACAGGCCAAGAAGCAGACGTCGCAAATTCTAGAGTAAAACTCGGAAGATTCGCTAGTCTGGCCCCTCATGCCGATCCCATGTGGGCCGTATGGGGAGGTGACCCGAAGCCAGAGGCTTCGACTACCCGCTGAACAGGGAAAAGAGGTAATAAAAGAAACACTAACGGGGATACATTTAAATCCTTTATTGTTTTATAATGAAGGGAGTGGGGGAAAAGTATTGGATCGCAATACTAAATTTTTGGGCCGTTGGCAACTTACCCCGCTCTACCAGGCTCATATGTGTGTGTGGGGGGGGAAGTTTTTTTTTTTCTCATGGAACGCCATGAAGGGTGTGAATCTTTCAAAGATACTGGTGGCCCGTACCACCAAGCATGCACGATTTCCACGTACTAAACACACCCTACACAACAACGCGCCTCATCCCCAAGGGATCACGATTAAGTATTACTTCTCGGGGATGGGATGCCTTAAAAGGCCGTCTTCTTATTCATCCAGTTCTCGGACCATTCTTCTTTCTGCATAAGTATCGCTCAGTGCTTCGCGTCGCTCTCTTTCGCACCTACGGAGATCCTTCTGGATGCAAACGATCCTCTGGAGTACCGCATTCCAGTTCGAGTCGGATTCCAACACGTACGACACCAGCTCTTCCACTGATGGTAGAGGTGTTGCTCCTGCTAGATATCTCGGGCAGTGGTACAGGACATGCTCAGGGTCTTCCGCGCAGCCCAGACAGACCGGACATTGCGGTGTCTCCTCGTGTCTGTACTTAAACAAGTATTTCCTATACCCTCCGTGGTCGGTAAGGAATTGCGTCAGATGGAAGTTAGTAGATCCTCCTCGTCGTTCTATCCACTCCTGGATTCTTGGGATGAGTCTATGCGTCCATCTACCTTTGGTTGAGAAGGTCCACCTGGCCTGCCACATGGCCAGGGAAGCCTGTCTCTCCGACCTCCTAACAGATTCGGGCGGTGCGATGCCTCCCATAGACTTCCGCCAGGCGTGAATTTCCGTCATCTCGCGGGCTAGTAGGTCCACAGGCATCATGTTCGCTAGCACAAGTGCTGCGTCATCCAAAACCGTACGGAATCCCGAGATCACTCTTAGTGCGCTTAGCCGGTACGGCGCTGCCAGCTACCTCCGAAGGCTCATATTTCCGTCCAGGGCTGCCGCCCAAATCGGTGCAGCATACAAAGCAACTGACGCCACTACTTTTCCAAGAAGTAGTCGCCTTCCACCCTTGGGTCCTCCTAGGTTTGGCAGTATCCGAGAGAGAGCTGCTTGCAATTTTGCTGCCTTCATACCGACATACTCGATGTGAGGCCGGTAACCCAGCCTGTTATCCAGTATAACTCCTAGGTACTTGATGTATGGCTTGGATTTGATGGTAACATTACCAACCTCCACCTCCATAAATTCAGTCTTTTTCCTGCTCGTTATCAGAACTGCCTCTGTCTTGTGCTCTGCTAGTTCCAGGCTTGCAGCCCGCATCCATGATGCTATTATCTTAATAGCTTCATTAGCTGCTTCTTCTACTTCTCGTATGTGTTTTGCCACAACTACGAGGGCCAGGTCATCTGCGAATACAATAAGCTTACATCCCTGTTGCAGGCGCAGTCTGAGTACTTCGTCGTACATCACGTTCCACAGGAGGGGTCCCAATACTGAGCCCTGTGGAACACCTGCAGTGACGTTAAATCGCTTAATTCCATCCTCTGTGTCGTATTCCAAAGTCCTGTCTGAAAGATAGCTCTTTAGAATTCTCATTAGATAGGGCGGTATTCCAATTATTCTAAGGGCATTTAGGATGCGCGTCCAGCTCGCCGAGTTGAACGCGTTCCGAATATCCAGCGTAACTACTGCGCAATATTCCTTGTCGCCCCATCTCCATCGTGTCCCTTCTATCGCTTTTGTTGCGATGTCGACCACTGCCTTGATCGCGTCCACCGTTGACCGTGCCTTGTGGAATCCGAATTGGGACTCCGAAAGTGCATGTCTGGCGTCCAGTATCGTTAGCAGTCTTGCGTAGATAATTTTCTCCAGAATCTTTCCCGCCGTGTCAAGCAGACAAATCGGTCTAAAGCCCGAGGGTTCTTCGACTGGTTTGTCTCCTTTTGGCAGCAGGATGAGTCGCTGGACTTTCCATACTCTTGGGAATACTTCCTCCTGTAAGCAGTGAGTGTCCTGGTCTGATGAACTTGTGGGATGGTTCGGAGGGGGCTAAGCTGAGGCCACCAGGCGGGTCGCGGGTTGCGGATAGCGAACGGCCCTTCGGGGTTAGCTGCGAATAGCGAGAAATCCTCGTGAATAAGCAGTCCCGGACAAACAGCGGGTGCGGTAGGTTTTATCGCACTGACAAGACGCTTGTGTCGCCGTCTTTCAATCATAGCCTCACACACTCCCAACTCCCCCACAAATACCCATCTACATCCCTTCCCTCACATCTCACTCCGGGCTGGGCTAAGGTGTCAATCGGACCGTGCCGAGAGTCAGCCTGGCTGGGGGCCCGGATTAAAAACTAGCCCAGTCTCTAACGGTGGGCTCAGGCAGATGGCGACCGCCTGTTCTATCCAGCCTTACCCGGGTATGGCGGATCTCTGCCCGGGCGGACCATAATTTCTCCGCAATTCGTGGGAATAGAATGAAAAAAAATAGCAACAACAAAAACTATAAAGTACGGCAGGATATCCCTGCCGCCAGTGTCGCGGAGACCGGCCCTCCAGCGTGGGACCAACCCCACATCGCCCCAAGGAGAGGCAAAGGAGGCATCAGACGACCAGCGCCGCGACGGGACATCCCAGTCGAGACGCCGCCCCCGCAACCGAAAGCATACGCCAACCGGCGCGGCCGACGGTTAATGCGGTCAGGCGGCACAGTCAGGCGGCACATGGGAGTCAGCAGCCGAAGAAGACCCTTCCGAAGCTAGGAGAGCCGGGGGGTATAGATGATCCAAATAGGAAGGGCCTATGTGGATCAAAGGTAAAGTGGTACCTCAGGTATCTGCAGCAGGGACTATCCCCTGCTGAGGTGCTGAAAAATGCGACCACCGGCAGAGAGACGGAGCAGCAGGCAAGGGGACCAACCCCCAAACGCCTGAATGACACTTTGACGCCACCTACTGATGCCCCCAAAAGGGTGTGTCAGGAGGAGCGTCCAAGCACGTCGAAGGCTGCTGCTGCTTCTGTCCCTATGGCTGTGAGGAAACCTTCTCCTCCAGTGCCCACTGCGGCTCGCCCGTCCTACGCGACGATGGCAAAAAGGGTCAAAGTGGCCGTGTTACCTGTGGAATATCCCCAGGTAATGCTCAGTCACGGGGACTTGTCCACATTGGAGGAGGCCATCCTCGATGAGATTATTCTCTCGGGATGGGGCACCGCGGTTGCGTTCGCGGGCATTCATTTCAGGGTGGGACACCTGGTGATCGAGTGCTCCGACGAATGCTCCGCGGATTGGCTGAGGACCATGACGTCGAGGTTGCAGACGTGGAAGGGAGTACCCCTTGACTGTAGGGTAGGTGAGGATATCCCCTCGCCACATACCATCACCATTTTTTGTCCAAGGAGCGCTGATCGGTCTACCGAGTCACTTCTGATTTTGCTGAGGAATCAGAACATGATCGAGACCGAGGCGTGGAAGGTAATTTCGAGAAGAACGGAGGGTGGAGGTGCGCTGATGGTGATCGGCATCGATGGAGCCTCCAAGGATGCCATTGTGGAGAAGGACCATCAGGTCTCTTTCCGCTACGGGACCATCCCCGTTAGTGGCCTCAAGAAGTCGACCGCCGGCCAAAATGCCCCCGCCCCCGCCCCAATACCGGCACCCAAACCGTCCCCCCTCACCAGAGGTGATACCCCCCCCTCCCGCTGCCTCGGAGGTGTGCCGGGATCTGGCGGACGACGAGGAGCTGGCGGACGCGACGCTCAGCCCAGAAATGCTGGAGGATGGGCTAGACGAGCAGGCGCCAATATCGTCGCAGGAGCTGGCTGCAGAGATGGAGGCAGAAGAAGAAGCTGACGTGACGATGACGGGCAGCGACGATGAGGGCAACTCCGGGCCTTCATCGTCAGGAAGCGGAGCGGCGGTAAAGTGATGGTGACGCCTCTCGTCGCCACCACGGGGCTAGCCCAGATAAACCTCCATCGGGCTAAGGCGGCCTCGGCCGTCCTAGCCAGGATGTTTATCAAACAACATCTTGGGCTGGCCCTTGTACAGGAGCCATGGGTGAACGATGGCGTCAAAGGCCTGTACACCGCTAATTCGAAGGTAATCTGGGACCAAAGAGATCCGATACCTAGGACATGTATCATGGTAAGAAAAGGCATTAACTTTACTATTCTTTCAGAATTCCTTACTAGGGACTGCGTGCCCATTGCCGTTAAAGGCAAAGGAAGCGCCCCCCCTATAGTAGTGGTATCCGCCTACTTCGCGGGTGATGAGGCATGCCCTCCACCGGAAGTGGAAAAGCTGGTGGATTACTGCAGAAGAGAGAAGCTGCCAATTCTAATCGGCTGCGATGCCAATGCGCACCACACAATATGGGGCAGCAGCGACATCAACACACGGGGTGAGTGCCTCACTGACTTTATATTCAAATATAACTTAGAAATTTTAAATGTCGGGTCAACACCGACATTCGTAACTAGAATAAGAGAGGAAGTTTTAGACATCACCCTGACCAGTCGGTCTTTACGGCCACATCTCAGAGAATGGCATGTCTCCTCAGAAGAATCTATGTCTGATCATAAGATCATCCTTTTTAAGCTTCAGTTTAATACGGAAAGTAACGTTACAACTCGCAACCCCAGAAAAACCAACTGGGAAAAGTTTAGGTCAACCCTAAAACTTAACCTAGCCTCCGAAAGTTTTGGAATAGCCAAACGCACAGGTGAGCTAAATAGAGTTGTACGGAATTTAAGCAAATGCATCAGTAACGCATTTGAAGAAAGCTGCCCACTAGGCAAAACGCGCAGAGAAATAGATGCCCCATGGTGGAACGATAGTCTAGAGAGACTACGAAAATCCACCCGTCATCTCTTCAACAGAGCCAAGAGTGACGGGTCATGGGATAACTATCGGGAAAGCCTCACCCTGTACAGCAGGGAAATCCGAAAGGCCAAACGTAGGAACTATAGGGACTTCTGCGAAAGCATAGCTAGTACGACTGAAGGTGCACGGCTCCATAGAGCATTATCCAAACGGGCACCGGAGGCAAATCTAGCCCTGAAACGTAGGGACAACACCTTTACGACCAGTAACATGGACAAGCTAGAGCTTCTATTCGAGACGCACTTCCCAGGAAGTATTCCCTGTGGCCCATGCGAAACACTCGAAACGGAAGACAGACACAGACCGACTGCTCTAGACTGGGCACTAGCCAAGTCAGTAGTCACAATGGAGAAGACACAATGGGCAATTGGAACTTTCCAGCCCTATAAATCTCCCGGTCTGGACAGTATATCGCCAGTATTCCTTCAGCAGGGGCAGGATATACTCCTACCCACCCTGAGGAAAATACTAGTCAGTAGCCTAGCACTCGGTCATATACCGAGCACTTGGAGTAGAGCTAGGGTGGTCTTCATCCCCAAAGTAGGGAAGACAGATATCACCAACCCAAAGTCCTTCAGACCCATTAGCTTAACATCGTTTTTGTTGAAAACGTTGGAAAAGCTAGTGGACAACTACATTAGGAGTACTCTGTTGACACGGAGTACGCTGCAAGCCACGCAGCACGCATACAGAGCAGGCCGATCTACGGATACGGCACTTTATAAACTGCACCGCACTTTGCGCTCTGCAGTTTTAAACAAAGAAGTAGCAATATGTGCATTTTTAGATATTGAGGGCGCCTTTGACAACACATCACACGATGCTGTCAGGGCTGCCCTAAATAGAAGGGGTCTGGACATGACAACTAGCAGATGGATCTCATCGCTACTCAGGTCCAGACAAGCTACGGCAACTATACAAGATAGTACCGTAACAGTGACAACCACAAGAGGCTGTCCACAAGGGGGGGTTTTATCACCGCTCTTATGGAGTATCTTAGTAGACGAATTGTTAAGCAGACTTGCCAGCAGGGGTATCCAATGCCAGGGCTATGCCGATGACATTGTGATAATAGCGCGGGGCAAGTATGAGGAAACTCTGTGTGAAATTATCCAACTGGGACTTAGGATCACGTATGACTGGTGTAGCGAGGTTGGACTCAACCTAAACCCTACAAAAACCGTCATAGTTCCGTTCACCAGGAGGTATAAGTTGCAGAGGATGAGAGATATTAGGCTCGCGGGGAGTCGAATAGTAACAAGCAAGGAAGTCAAATACCTTGGGGTCACATTTGACAGTAAATTGAACTTTGGGACCCATATTCAGAATACGATTCTAAAGTGCTGCAGAGCGCTCTACACGTGTCGTAGAATAGCGGGGAAATCATGGGGAACCTCTCCAAACATTTTGAGATGGCTATACCTCATGGTAGTAAGGCCCATGCTCACATACGGAGCAATTGCATGGGGGGACAAGGCACAGCAAATCACTGTGCAGAGGCAATTACATAAATGGCAAAGAATGGCCTGTGTAGGAATCACTGGAGCGATGAGGACCTGTCCCACATCGGCGCTAGAGGTTCTGTTGGAGATTACCCCACTCCATCACACAATTAGGCTACAACAGAAAGCTGCATTATTAAGAATGTCGGTCGAGGGAGTTGGCAAAGAGCATATTCTGAGCCAACTAGATGCAGATATGCTGTCAAGTGAACTTCCCCTATTGGCACAGCCTAGGGACGAAATGAAAGCCGAGCACATGTTCGAGCAAAAATTTCAAGTTCACCTGAGCAGCAAAAGGGAGTGGACATCTCTTGAAGAGGTCCACCAAATGAAATCCCACACCATCAAATGGTACACCGATGGATCCCTTACCAGCCAAGGCTCCGGTCTTGGAGTGGTAGGCCCTCGGCTAAAATACCATGAGTCCCTAGGTAAGGTATGTGCAATAGGGAGGTGTGTGGACTTTAATCTGAAGCGTAACTATCGGAATGGGGATATAGCTATATTATCAGATAGTCAAGCAGCCATTATGGCACTCAGCAAGATCGAAATTAGGTCGAAAGTAGTTCGCGAGGTGCGAACCAAGCTAAACACTCTAGGACTACATAATAGGCTAACCCTAAGATGGGTCCCAGGACATGTTAATATAGCTGGGAACGAAGAGGCAGACAAGCAAGCAAGGCTGGGGGCAGCGACACCCCTCATAGGGCCCGAGCCGTACTGTGGGATAGGAAGAAGCACAATACGGCAGGAACTTAGGAGTGAAGAGAAACTCTTGCGCGAAATGAGCTGGGCGCAGTCCCCAGGACTCAGACAAGCCAAGTGTCTTCTTGGAACTTACAATCTGAAAAGATTCAAGCAGATTATAAATATGGGAAAGAATAGACTCAGGATAATCACCGGTCTTTTGACAGGACACTGCAGACTAAGGGGTCACCTAGCCAAGCTAGGAATCGCTAGTAATGATACATGTAGATTCTGCGATATGGAAAGGGAATCCTCCTTGCATATCATAGCAGAATGTGTAGCCTTAGTGGGGAAGAGAAGCAGGTTTCTAGGAAAACATGTTATTCAGTTCACTGACCTGAAGACCATCGATCCAGTTAATATACTTGCCTTTGTACAAGGACTGGGTCTGATGGAAGAGCTTTAAGCCAAGAAGGGGGCACAATAGATCTTTTAGGTCGCAGAGCACTTTACCCCAATTATAATAATAATAAGCAGTGAGTGTAGGTGTCTGCAAATTCCTGGGACTTCGCGGCGATTGCAATCTTTAGCACTTTGTTTGGTATACCGTCAGGCCCTGGGGTCTTTCGGTCACCAATCTGTCCAACTGCCGCAATCACCTCGTCGGTCGTCACTGGACTTATGTGCTCCGAGTCAAGTGTGGGGCTTTCCGTTTGCACCCGGGGGTGCTGTGGAAACAAGGCCACTACGATTTTCCGCAGCTCCACTGGGCGTGGTTTGGCTCTTTACTTTCTTGGTTACCACCTTATAGGCCGTTCCCCAGGGGTTGATGTCGGCCTCTTCACATATCTGGCGAAAGCAGTTGGCTTTACTGCGCTTGATGCTATGCTTCAAATCCCGCTTAGCCCTCCGGAAGTCCTCGGCTCTGCGGTCAAAGTCCGGGCGATCTCTGGCTCTTTGGAAGAGTCGCCTTGCTCGTATGCACTTTTTCCTCAGCTGGCTAATCTCGTCATTCCACCAGTAGCAAGGTGATCCACGCCTGCTTTGTTTCCGCCTAGGCATGGATGCGTCGCAAGCATCAGCTACGTTTCTTTCTAGTTGGTTTGCCATAACCTCTGCAGGCCCACTTTCCCATTCCAGATAATTTAGCAGGTCCACAAAAGTTTGCTCGTCCAGACAGCTATCTTTCCACTTCGGTCCTGTTAGCTTGGGTGGCATCTTTGCCGAGCTTCTGCGCAGTTCATAGTAAATGGCCTGGTGGTCACTGAAGGTGAACTCTTCACTTACTTTCCATTTGACCCCCCTTCCTAACGAGCAGCTCATCAGGGTTAGGTCAATTATAGAGCCACAACCGGCTTTTCGGTAAGTAAGTGATTTCCCATCATTCATGAGAGTTACATCCAGTGCAGAGAACTCTGCCAAAAAGCAGAAGCCCCTGGTGTTTGTTTCTCTGCTGCCCCATTCTACTGCCCATGCGTTGAAGTCGCCAGCTATAACTATCGGGGATCGTCCGCGTGCATCATCCACGATTTCCTCCAGCATGTTTTTGAACTCTCCCAGTCCCCAGCTTGGAGGTGCGTAACAGCTGTAGAATGTAACGCTGCTTATCCGTGCCCTAACAAATCCGTTGTGGTCTGTATTGACTTCTCGGGGTGGCGTGTTTATGGACCAAATAGCCGCCTTACCGTCTCTGCTGGCTACCCATCCGGTCCCTGGTATCCTTTTGAATGGCTCGCAGATAAGAGCTTTGTCAGTATGCTTCTCCCTTGCCGACTGCATGAGAAGAGCCTGTGCGGCCTCACAATGGTTAAGATTAAGCTGTTTAATCTTCATCTTCGCTGTTCAAGTGCTCTCCGAAATACTGGACATTTTCCACTGCCAGCCGCATGGTCAGCCCTTGTTTTATTACTCATGCACAGCATGCACTGTGGCTTTGTTGTGCAGTCCTTTGCAATGTGGTTTTCTTGTCCGCATCTACGGCATTGCTTAGACCTGTCCACCGTGCTCTTGCATTCCCTTGCAAAGTGGCCGAACTCCATGCATTTGAAGCAACTCTTGACTGTAATCCATTCCCTTATTCGGGAAACAGCCCAACCGACCTTCACGACTCCAGCGGCAAGAGCCTTCCTAGCTTCATCCACAGGCAGCTTGATGGAAACCGTCTGCGTCGAACCGTAAGCCTTTCTTAAATGGATATCTTCCACCAAGATAGCTTCTATATGCTTTTTCAAGGCCTCGCATATGTCCTCCTTAGTGGTGATTTCGTCCAAATCCCTGCACTCGACTGTGACTCGCTGTGAGAGCGCCCGGACTTCCGCTTGCTCCCCGAGGGACTCACCAAGAAGGTTCCTAATCGCCGATGTGCCCTCTCCAGATTTGCTCAGCTGGATCAAGAGCTCACCTTTTTGGGTTCTCCTGATTTTGGAAACCACCTGGCCAACACCGCTTAGCGTTCCATCTGACTTCACTTTTCGAAGTATTTCGGAGTAACTTGCCTCTCCTTAAGCAGATATGACTATGGCGTCTGGTCTGCTTTTCTCCGCCATGCGTCTCTTGCCAGGTTTGCTCTCCTTATTTTTCTTCTTCCGTACCGTGGTCCATTTTTCTCCTTCACTCTCTTTGCTTGGGGGAGCTTTCGTGGCACTCTCCGGCCCTGGTTCATCCGTGGCTTGAGTGCAGGTCGAAACATGCCGTGTGTGTGGGGTGCGTGTGTATGCCTGTGTGAGCGCTAGTGTCGATACCGGGTGTGTGTGGAGTGTGTGCGTATGCCTATGTGAGTGCTGGGGTCAATGCCGTGTGTGTGGGGTGTATGCCTGTGTGAGCGCTAGAGTTGATACCGTGTGTGTGTGGAGTGTGTGCGTATGCCTGTGTGCGTGCTGGTGTCAATACTGTGTGTGTGTGGTGTGTGTGTGGTGTGTATGCCTGTGTGGGTGCCGGTGTCGATGCTGTGTTTGTAGTGTGTGCGTATGCCCGCTGCTACTGTGGTTGTTGTTGTTGGTCGCTGGTTTTGTGTTTTCACGTGTCCCGCTTCGTTTTAACTCCGCCCGAAAAACTGATTTTCTATCCAATTTGCCAAATCATTTTTCGGGTGCCCACAGCTGTGTCGAACAACGTGAAGTTGCCGCTTTCGGGTGGCCATGGCTTGTGCCAAGACGCGGCGTTGCCATTTTCGGGTGACCATGGCAGTGTCACGATCGCGTGTCGCGTCTGGCAGCTTTTGTGAGGTAGCACTTTGCCAGCAAAAATGCTACCTCACAACATTAGATCTTTAAAAAATGTGCTATTTTTATTTTAACAAAATATTAAATTAAATGTTAACATTTATTTTAAATGGAATAAAAAAAGAACATATGGCAACAATGTACCACTGCTACTGTCATTTGGTTTGATTACATTGCTTCTTTTTGGTGGTTGTTTTCGCATAAAAGAAAGAAGAACAGGGGACAAAGCACTTAAGCAACATATGGCTATAGACGTCGATGCTTAAAGGCGCGTTTACAATGTCAGCTTGAAGCCCAATTTACATTGGCGCGAGACGCGAGGCGAGACTTGCGTTCGAATTCGATAGCGTCTATTGTGTCTATTTACATTGACGCGATACTTCGGGCGTGCTTTTATTTATTTTTCTTTAAATTTGCAGCCCTGTTCAATAAAACATGGCAGCCCTGTTCACCATAACATGGCAACACTTACCAAAAAAGCAAACAGAAAATATTTCATTTGTGCTATGTCTTCAATTAAAAAAATAATAATTTATTCTGCAATAGGCTTGGCTGCAAAAATAAAAAGGGATGCTTTAAAAAAAGGCAGAAAAGGCATTGTGCTACAAAAAATATTTCACATTAACAGCAGCTGATCAGCTGCGTTGGTAAAGCGTGATCCGCTGCTTTTCACGCTTCACCAACGCGAGGATTTTTTATATTTTCGAAACTGAAAGCGAGAGACGCGCGATATCTAGCGCCATTGTAAACAAATACATTGACTCTCGTGAAATGAAAATGTTTGCGACACTCGCTTTCGAACATCGCCTCGCGGCCCCGCGCCAATGTAAATTGGTCTTGAGATTGGAAAATGTTTTGTTTCTGTCTGACACACATATTTTCACATAAGTTCGTCTCACTCACTCTCAATCTGAAACCGCTTTCGCTTGCATCTCAGCTTGGAGTGGAAAAAAGCTATTCGAAAATTTAGTTTTAAAAGTTGTCAATAGATGTCGTATTTTCGAAATTAGAAACATTTGCTTGAAAGCTCCAAAGTTTTTGCCTCTTTTTTGCTCAAAACTGAGGTAAATGATAACAGAATTCACTATTTAATATATATTAAATACATATTAATGAATATATAACAATAAAATCATTGTTAAATAAAAAAACAAATCGATCATTTTTGCGCTATTTCACATGTTGTTAGCCGAGTTCGAATCAGGTGATTGCACTGTTCCGAAATTGCGCTTATGTTGACAATTCTCCCTCTTCTACTACAGCAGCAGCAGCAGCAAGAACTGCCTGCGTCATCATGAAATTATGAACTAATAATATTGCTTGTTTTTTCTCCATTTTTAAAATAATTCCGTTTCTGATTCCGACTTTGATTCACATTATAAATTTTTGACACAAACATAAAACAAACATCAGCTGTTCATAGCTCATATACAGCTGTTTTACAATTTCGAAATTCGAACATGTTGTTCACGCTGAAATTGCAAACTATCAGCGTACATTTCAGATTTTTAAAAGCTTCAATCCAAGCTAAGCTGACATTGTAAACCCTGCTTAATGCGTAAGCATGCTTTTCGTTCATTCTTGCTGCGAGTCTTTAAGGAAGAAATCATCGTTTGGTTCTGCTTTATGCTATGGGGTTTCTCACGCAAATTAACAGCAAAAACCCCGTAAGCAATGATTCCTCTAGTATTTCTATGCTCGATCATTTAGCATGATCTCTGTTTATCTCAGCTCTGCCCATCAAATATGGGTTCACCCAAATGATACCATTGCTTTTTGCATTTGCAGCCTGCAAGGCGTTCGTTGTACACAAACATGAAAGTAGCGTACGTTGGTCGTAAATCATTATGTTAAATTCAGTTATTTTACTTGGCAAGTAAATAGAACACATCTGCATACGTTTGTTTTTCTTCTAATTTTTGTCGGATTACAGATATTTTATTTCAAACTGTCGGACTTTAGAGGTCATTCATTTCGCCTCTTTTATCCGGAAAACTGGACAATCCGACAAGTTTGTGCGAAAGAAATGTCGTATTATCCAGATTGCAGTGTATTCACCTATCGTGACAATTTTTCAACACTTGTTGTTACGGTCGTAATATCTGTGCATTACGGTAGGGGCGCTGTATGGGAAACTGCGTATGGTCCTTGAACAAATAATGTTAAGGAAAAAACATAGTGGCGCATAGTTAATTTTGGCTATGCCAAGACTATGATACCCTTCACACAGCCAAATCAATGCTCCCCCCTCTTATGTTTCTGTGCAGTTGTTGGTAATTTTTCGCTAATATTTTTACTCTTGAGCGTCATTTACTTGTTCGTGTGCAACAACAACAATTTGACATGTAGGTACTTGAAAGTGCACGACAGAGACAACAATTGATAGTACGATATGGTAAATTTGTATGGTGGCTATGTCGTAGAATGCTCCGATCGGGATGAAATTTCATAGTGAACAAACCCGACATGATCTAAGCAATCTGTGAAAGTTTCATCAAGATCGGTTCAGCAGTTTGGCCGGAAATCGTGTTGAAACAGACAGACGGACAGACGGACGGACGGACGGAAATCAATTCCTGAGCTCGTCTTGATCATTTTGATATATAGTTTATGGGGTCTCCCATCATTCCTTTAAGGCGTTACAGATTCATGACAAAGTCAATATACCCTGATTCACATGTGAAGGGTATAATTAATAATGGCTGCGCAAAATGTTAACATTGACGTGTTATAAGGACTTTAACAAAAAATATTGTACGCAAAATAAACAACAAAGACATTGTTTGGTTACGCAGTAAACTAAACAAAAAACAGCATCAACAGAACCATAACTCTCTTATCACTAATCGCTATCATGCTCTGCGCAGCATAAGAGCAACTTAACGTAATTTCTAGCATTTTGTTTTGCATAAGCTCTTATATTATTTCTTACATTGTCTATTGCTTGCCCTTGGCCTTCAGCTGAGTGCAAGCCGCTGCTGCATTTCTGCAGCCGTTCAGTACTATCAAATCGGTCGTTTGTCGGTTTCGCGACAAACTAAAAATCGCTAATTATTGCACAGCCCAAATCGAGGTAAGTTGCAATACACAACTTTAAACAGTTGTAAATTAATTTAAGTTCAGCCACGAAGGCAAATTAAAATATATTATACTCATTAATGCAAATCTCGCAGCATTTATAATTTGTTGAGTGACATTTCGGAAATTCGATAGCTATTGAATAAGATCAATAGCTCAACATTTGGTGACCCCGACGTGATTACTCTGCATTTGTTTAAATAATTAAAAAATTATTTAACTTATAGAGTTAGTAAAGCGCGCACGCGATCTTTTTATTGTTTTCGCTGTTGTCGCTTCGTTTTGCGTTCGCTTTCGCTTCAGGTGTTTGACCTGCATTGACGCCCGCGCATTACCTTCTCTTGTCTCTTTAAACATTTAACCGCTGCAGCAACCGTTTCTACATTGCTATTGCTGCTCCCGTTTCGCTTTGCATTTGCTTGTGCTCAAGGTGTTTGCCCTATTTTGACCTTCTTATATTGGTGCAATTAAATCGTTACGTTGTTACCAGCTGCACTTGCAAAAATAAGTAGATCGCAAGAACGTCAGTGCATATAAAACTGTTACATATGAAAGGGTTTTTCGAGGCAATAAATTTAATTGTGCTTGACATACACTAAGCACAGGCTCTAAAACTTTGTTTTGCGTTCAGTGGCTCTAAAACTTTATTTTGCGTGCGTGTACATATAAAATCAAAAACATATTCAACATGCCGAATACTGTTGAGGTGATTAATAATACTGCAGTTGTAATGTCCAATCCCTGTTCCACAGTATTTATCTTTTTATCTTTAACGGAAGTTAATACATCTTGTGTTTGTTAATTGAGTGCGTTCATTTAGTTCCGAAGGTGTCTGGTAGCTCTTTCCATTGTCGCAAATATCGATTATTTGAATTGATTTTGCGATAGTAGGATAACACATTGCCAATTTGAGTAATTAGTCGTGGCAGAGCGGCCTACTTCATGTAACTTCCGGCATCTTTCTTTTTCGATGGGATTGTAGCTACATGCGCACACGAAAAATAAATATTTTTTTTTTCATTTGCCTAATTGCGCGTTGCGTAAAATTTTCGGTTTTTAGAGTCTGGCCAGCGCTGCAAGCAAAGCAGCAAACGACAGTGGGCAGGCTTGGTGGTTGTGTTTTCTTTGGTTGGCACCCACGACAGTCTCACTTGTTGCTGGCTGTGGTCGCACTGGGATTTTTTTTCGGTTGCTGTTGTGCTGCACCGACTGGATGCTTTCGTGGACGGGATCATCACTGATTTTGGGGATAAGAATACCTAATAGGATCACGGAAAACAAAAAGGCACACCCGAAGGATAAATTACACCCATCGTCTTCATTTGGGATAAAACTTTCGCAACAGCATCACACAAAACAAACGCACACCCCTAACATATAAATACTCCAAAACAAACCCACACAAACCCATGCATAACAAGCATCCAAACATTTAACTTAAATGTAGAAAACTCTCGATACAAACACACAAATCTGCCATGAATAACAAACATCCCAACATTTAACAGACCTATAAAACAAATCACAAATTAAAAAAAAAAAAAAAAAAAAATCAAATTAAAGTAAATTGAAGATAACAATAAGAATTAATGTGTACAGAAAAAGTGACAAAGTGGTTCCTAAGCTAGAAATTGATTTTTGTAGGTTTTCATAAATAGCTTTGTTTAATTCAAAAGTATTGCGTAGTATTCAACCTCTTGTTAACCAATTTAAGTTCTGTTTTTAAATTGCACACCTATACCTAAATGCAATTTTTATTCCTTTAAAGACCAAAACAAAATTTAACAGCAATTATAATGAAAAGCAACGTTGGATCCTCGGGGCCCTAAGGATACTTCCACACCATTTGGTATATAAATTCGGTGAGTGACGAAAAGAAAAAAAAAAAGAATCATTTAGTTATTTGTGTGCACCCTATATAATTTAACTTGGTAAACAAACCAGAACAACTCACAACAAATTAAAAGTGAGTTTTAGCATACTAATGTTAACGAATGAAAACGATATAAAATGAAATTAAGAAACCTTCAATGAATGAGGTTCAGAAACATTTAATGATTACATATTTGCCACTTTTTAGTATTAATCCATAACGCGAAATGAAAAGCACCTATCTTTAGTTATCTTGTTCTTTTGAATAACAAAATGCCACATTATGAGTTTAAGTAACGATCTATATAAATACATATAGCGTGATGAATTATTAACTGAATTTTATGTTTTCCTGGATGTAAGGTAGGCGAAGTAAGCGAACGTTTCGCTTTGGGATTTCCATAGTATAAGAGTTTGCCATCTGGAAATCATGGCAGATTGCTATAACATCTTTGCAATCTAAACAAAATACTTGTCAATGAACATTTCTAGAGCTTGCTCGTATTTTTAAAATAATTTCATACTTCTTTTCTAATTATCAGGCAATGAGACTATATATTACTTCTGGCCTGTGGAGAACGAACATAGTGGTATTACGACCCCCCCAGCCGATTGGTCTGCTAGCCGTAACCAAGAGTCTCCAAAGATACATTTTGTTCGAGTGTTAGGTAATCCACAGAGTTCCTCGGATGGGGTTACTTAAGAATCTTAGTACCAGTGTGTGATGAGGCGATACTGAATTTGACGCCCAACTCATTTGATCCGCTCGAGGAATAGCACAGAAATTGGCGCCCAACGTGGGGCCTAAAGGGATGTGTTTAGACACAGCTAAACGGTTTTAGTAATTTGGCACGAAGTTGCATGAATTACAAGATGCAGTCCTGGAAAGGTCTCAGAAGAAATGAGTCTCGTAGTTTAGATATTCCTAATATCTGGTTAGATTTTTGTTTACTTATAAATTTTCGGTACATATAGCTGGAAATATGACTATTGTCGGAGCAGGCAAAGTCATCCGCATTTGTGTCAGCAAGGTAGTTGAATATTAAATTCGAACGGATTTCATATGGATTATGGTTGAGGTAATAACGTTATAGTAATTATTGTTTGGAAATGTGGTTATTTGGCAAAAGCCCGACTAAGCAACCACAATAAATGCTGCAGACGAAACGTTCAATCAATTTCATAGAAATTTTTCTTTTCTTTCTTTGTTTAGTTTACTTGTAGGTAACTAGCTACAGTTTATCTTGGCAGGAATTATATATTTGGTGCAAGAATGTATCCGCTAGATTAGCCTGTGGAAATGTCGCGGGGGACTGAATAAAGAAAAACATTTAAAAAATAAAAAAAAAATAGTTAAAGTTACATTAAGTGGTTCACGCTTATGACAGGTTAGTGCAGGGAAAATCATCTGCAGGAATTATAATTTATTGAGAATGAGTCGATTTATTATCCGCTGATGAACCCAGAATCTTTCTCAGTGATATGCGAGAGTCATTAAGACAAGTGTGATCTCAACAATTTAAGCAATGTGTAGAGCTGTTTGATTCTAATCTGGAGTCACGATAGTTTGGCAACAGTCCGAGCGTCGACCGATAGCTAATTCAAATTGCAACAGCGGGCTTGAAAGGAGGATCTCACATTTGTTTGTTTAATTTTGTTTTGTTGACATTTTACTAGTAGCTCGCTTTACTTCACCTACATACTGAAGGGAAAACAAATAACATATGATAGCAAAAACAATTTGATTGCAAAAATAAAATAATAATACATATAAATAAATAATAATAATTAACATTAAAATTTGAATACTTAAAAATTTTTGATTAAAATGCATGCAGTGCATAGCAGGGAAGATTTGCAAAATTTGCAAGAGAATTCGCTGTCAGTTTATGGCACTTGCAGCATATGTGTTGAACATCTGGCACCGCAGCAAGATCTAGTAATTACGAAATGCGGACATAAATTTCATGTTCAATGCATTACGACCCATATAGACAAAAACAAGGAGTGTCATGTGTGCAAAGCACTTGTCCATATACGAGATTTGCGTCCGATTAATATAAGGGATGTGGATGCATCTAAGAATGTCGGAACAATTCCGAAACTGCATCAAACTAGATTTCAAAGCAAACGTCAAACGACAGCTAAACCGCAGGAAGAGTTGGGAGAAGATGAAACTCAGGGTTCCAGTATGAGCATCGCCGCTTATCCTAGTTCCCGAGTTACGGTTAGAAAACAAGGAACTATATCATCCCGAGGAATTCTAGAATTTCTTCACGGGCAGATCCGGCGATTGGTGCTTCCGTTTTGCCGGTACCAGGGTTAACGATTGATTATGAGAGCATTTTCAATAAGTTGGAGGAGTTACTGCAACAAAAGTTTCAAAGACTTCAAGTTAATGACAACGGGAGTGCAGCAAACTCTCTGCCACAAAATGTTGCAAACCGAATGCCAGCCTCTCCAGAAGCAAGCACCTCAGCATATAGGTCAAGTATAGGCGCGGTAGTAACTATAAGCCCCGATAAAGTAACACAGATAGTTCAGAGCTGGAATGTGAAGTATGACGCGTCACCAAAAGGACCAACTGTCCAAGAATTTTTATATAGAGTCCGTTCACTCACAGTAGATTGTTTGCAGGGAGATTTTTCGGCCTTATGCAAAAGCTTACATGTCCTACTTAATGGTAAAGTACGAGAATGGTACTGGAGATACCGCAAAGACAGCCCTGTGGTAGAATGGGAGGAGTTCTGTGAAGCTCTTAAGTCCCATTATCAAGATAATAAGGATGACGATCTTATCTTTGAAGAAATTCGGGCTAGAAAGCAAAGGGAAAACGAAGCTTTTGACACTTTCTATGAGGACATCATGACTCTTGCGACACGTATGTCCTTACCATTAGATGAGTATAGGCTAATTCAACAGTTGAAACGTAACTTAATTCCCGAAACAAGGCAAGCTTTGTTGTATGTAACCGTACATTCGATAGCTCATCTTCGTAAACTCGTCCAACAGAGAGAGAATCTTCAGGGAGAAGAAGATTTTAAGCGATTTAGTAAAAATAATGGGGTTAAAACATATAAGCGAACAGTAGCCGCTATGGACAATCCTGAGGTCAATTCCCTAGAGGAACAGGAAGTTGAGGTCTCCATAGACGCAGTGCAGCATACGAACAAAACGATCATATGTTGGAACTGCGACGAAAAGGGACATAGTTGGGATTTATGTCTACAAGAGCGACATATATTTTGCTATGGATGCGGTACCAAGGGAGTGTATAAGCCTCAGTGCTCAAATTGTATCCGACGGGTGGAAAACGCGCAGAAGGGTCAAGCTGTCACCAGCAGACGGATGACCCAAAACTAATTTTTGCTGACGAAAAGCAATCTGCACACGCAGAGTTGCCAAAGCGGTTATTGGATAAGTCTGTAACAATATCCGTTCCCTCTTTGATAAATACAGACAAAACAAAACTACATTCTATCCGACCATATCATGAGCGTTTAAACGACTATGAGAAGATAAAGGCTAGGATATTTCACGAGGTTTCAGAGGAGTTCTCAACCAAGACGCGCTCAACACTACGTATGCGTACCTACTGGAAAAACGTTATTCGTAACCGAAAGTTACTTGTGTCTGCGGTGCTAAATGAAGCAACCGATGGTCGATTGTATGCCCCTGTTAGTTTTTGTGAACTTAACGAGCTTGGTTTGCTGGACACTGGAGCTAATATCAGCTGCCTTGGAGCAGATTTGGCCAAGCGTGACTGGAGTTTCCATCCAAAGTATCGGAAGTTTGCATCAAAAGTTAAAACAGCTGACGGAAAAGACCAAATGGTCATTGGGTCCATTCTAGCAGATGTACAGTTCAAAGGCATTCAAAACCCGGTCTTATTTTTTATTATTCCGTCTCTGAGTAAAAATATTATACTCGGGATAGATTTTTGGAAGATGTTTGGGCTATTACCAGGACTTGTTTCCACAGTAGAGTGTACAAATGGATTGGAAAAATCCACTGGTTCTTCCGAAAGCAAATTTCCTCTAACCAACGAGCAACAGCAACGGTTAGAAGCGGTTATCAAATTATTTCCAAATTTTTCTAATCAAGGTCTAGGTAAAACTTCCTGGCTTCAGCATGAAATCGATATAGAAAAAGCAAAACCGATTAAACAGCGGTTTTATCCCGTCTCACCGGCGGTCGAAAAGCTTATGTTTCAAGAGCTGGATCGTATGCTAGATTTAGGAGTAATTGAACCTTCAGTGAGTGCTTGGAGCTCACCGATACGGTTGGTAGTGAAACCTGAAAAAGTTCGTTTATGTCTAGACGCTAGGAAAATTAATGAGGTTACAAAGAAAGACGCGTACCCGTTAGCTAGCATAGATGGTATATTTGCGAGGCTACCGAAAGCTAATCTGATTACCAAAATCGATTTGAAGGACGCGTACTTTCAAATTGGCCTGACAGAGGACTCGAAAGCAATTACGGCTTTTACAGTTCCGGGACGACCTTTGTACCAATTCACCGTTATGCCTTTTGGTTTATGCAATGCGCCGCAGACGATGTGTCGTCTGATGGATGCATTAATTCCCGCAGAATTAAAGTATTGTGTTTTTGGCTATTTGGATGATTTATGTGTGGTCTCAGAAGATTTTGACTCACATTTATCAGTTTTAATTCAATTATCCGAACGTTTTAGAAGAGCAAATTTAACTTTAAATATTGCTAAAACCCAATTCTGTGTAACCGAAGTTCCATATCTGGGATACGTCATTGGCAATGGTGGCATAGCAACTGACCCCAAGAAGGTGGAATCGATAAAGACCTGGCCTATACCAAAAAAATTAAAGCAAACGCGAAGATTTCTTGGTTTTATAGGTTGGTACAGACGTTTTATTGAAAATTTTGCCGATATTACTTTTCCAATTACGGAGTTATTATCGACAAAGAAAAAGTTTGTTTGGACTCAAGTAGCGCAGGATTCATTTGAGAAATTAAAAGAATTGCTCATCACTGCACCGGTCTTGCAAAACCCCGATTTTGAGAAAAAATTTTATGTCCATTGTGATTTTATGCTAGTGATCATGGCATTGGAGCAGTTTTGGTTCAGTTGACGGACGACGGGATAGAAAAACCCATAGCTTTTATGTCCAAGAAGCTTAACACGGCACAACGCAATTATAGCGTCACCGAACGCGAATGCTTGGCGGCGTAAGAAGCCATTGAACGTTTTAGATGTTATTTAGAACTGCAAGAGTTTGAAGTTGTGACCGACCACGCTAGTTTAGTTTGGTTGATGCGACAGCCAAATATTAAGGGTAGGCTTGCGAGATGGGCTATGCGTTTGCAAGGTTATAAGTTTGTTGTTAGCCATAGGAGAGGACGGGACAATATAGTTCCCGACGCTCTCTCTCGTTTATATTCTGAAGAAGAGGTTGGAGCAATCGAAAAGGTCGAGCCAGCGATTGATTTAAGTTCGCCTTGTTTTGACGAGAGCGAATATCAGCAGTTAAAAATTAAATTTCTGAAGAACCCAGAACAATATCCGGATATTAGGATTCTTGATAAGTTTATATACGTCCACACGGAGCACGACGAGGGTTCGGAACGAAGTAGACAGGCTGCTTGGAAAATGTGGATTCCAAAGAGTTTAACCGAGAAAATCATCACACGTGCACATGATAGCGTAGTGACAGCCCATGGAGGAATGGCGAAAACTTTAGAGCTTATTCGTCGACAATTTTTTTGGCCTGGTATGGTTTCTCAAATACGAGCCTACGTGCGAGAGTGTGAAGTGTGTAAAACGACAAAAGCTCCTAATTATTCCTTAAAACCGCCCATGGGAAAAGCAACTGTTTCTTCACGCCCATTTCAAAGACTTTATGTAGACATTTTGGGTCCATATCCAAGAAGTAAGTCAGGAGCCATTGGTTTGTTGATCGTGGTTGATCATTTGTCTAAATTTCATTGGCTGTGTCTGTTGAAAAAGTTCACGACCAGTGCAATAAAAAACTTTCTGCAAGATAGCATATTCTTTGTTTATGGAGTTCCTGAAACTCTTGTGAGTGACAATGGATCACAATTTAAGTCGGCTGAGTTCAACGCGTGGTTGAGTACTCACGGGATACATCACATTTATACTGCTTTGTACGCACCACAATCGAATACTTCGGAAAGAGTAAACCGATCTATTATTAGTCGAATTCGAGCTTATTTAGACGATAATCATTGTGAATGGGATTTACATATACATGCTATAAGTTGTGCGCTTCGAAATGCATATCATCAAAGCATTGGATGCTCTCCGTATCATGCTTTATATGGATTCGATATGGCAACCCACGGTGTACATTATGAGCTTCTTAAAAAGCTGAACATGTTAGATGAGTCAGTAAACGTGCTTAAACGAGATGATCACCTACAATTGTTACGTAAAACAGTTCGAGAAAATATCGCCAAAGCATATGATCGAAACGCAGAACAATATAATCTACGTACTCGAGAAATTAATTTTAAAGTGGGTCAAGAATTTTTCGGCGAAATTTTGCTTTAAGCAACTTTGCAAAGCAGATTAATGCTAAACTTAATCCACAATGGATCAAATCCAGAGTGAAGGAGAAGTTAGGTAGTGCTTACTATGTTTTGGAAGACCTCCAAGGTCGGATAAAGGGAACCTATCACGCAAAAGATATTCGACAGTGATTGTTTCTTTTTCAAGCCATTTCCCGGCTGGTAAGACAACTGAATTGGCTTGTGGTTGTAATGTCCAATCCCTGTTCCATAGTATTTTGATCTTTAACGGAAGTTAATACATCTTGTGTTTGTTAATTGAGTGCGTTCATTTAGTTCCGAAGGTGTCTGGTAGCTCTTTCCATTGTCGCAAATATCGATTATTTGAATTGATTTTGCGATAGTAGGATAACACATTGCCAATTTGAGTAATTAGTCGTGGCAGAGCGGCCTACTTCATGTAACTTCCGGCATCTTTCTTTTTCGATGGGATTGTAGCTACATGCGCACACAAACGCTCTCGGAATAGAAAAAAAAATTAAAAATAAATCTTTAAAAATATTGTGCATCGCACACCGAACTTTCTTTTTTATCGTAAAATACGATCGGATAACGTGCACTAAAGAGAATACCAGTGATATTGGGTAAATATATTGAAAAAAAAATAAAATATTTTCGGTTTTTAGAGTCTGGCCAGCGCTGCAAGCAAAGCAGCAAACGACAGTGGGCAGGCTTGGTGGTTGCGTTTTCTTTGGTTGGCACCCACGACAGTCTCACTTGTTGCTGGCTGTGGTCGCACTGGGATTTTTTTTCGGTTGCTGTTGTGCTGCACCGACTGGATGCTTTCGTGGACGGGATCATCACTGATTTTGGGGATAAGAATACCTAATAGGATCACGGAAAACAAAAAGGCACACCCGAAGGATAAATTACACCCATCGTCTTCATTTGGGATAAAACTTTCGCAACAGCATCACACAAAACAAACGCACACCCCTAACATATAAATACTCCAAAACAAACCCACACAAACCCATGCATAACAAGCATCCAAACATTTAACTTAAATGTAGAAAACTCTCGATACAAACACACAAATCTGCCATGAATAACAAACATCCCAACATTTAACAGACCTATAAAACAAATCACAAATTAAAGAAAAAAAAAAAAAGAAATCCAATTAAAGTAAATTGAAGATAACAATAAGAATTGATGTGTACAGAAAAAGTGACAAAGTGGTTCCTAAGCTAGAAATTGATTTTTGTAGGTTTTCATAAATAGCTTTGTTTAATTCAAAAGTATTGCGTAGTATTCAACCTCTTGTTAACCAATTTAAGTTCTGTTTTTAAATTGCACACCTATACCTAAATGCAATTTTTATTCCTTTAAAGACCAAAACAAAATTTAACAGCAATTATAATGAAAAGCAACGTTGGATCCTCGGGGCCCTAAGGATACTTCCACACCATTTGGTATATAAATTCGGTGAGTGACGAAAAGAAAAAAAAAAAGAATCATTTAGTTATTTGTGTGCACCCTATATAATTTAACCTGGTAAACAAACCAGAACAACTCACAACAAATTAAAAGTGAGTTTTAGCATACTAATGTTAACGAATGAAAACGATATAAAATGAAATTAAGAAACCTTCAATGAATGAGGTTCAGAAACATTAAATGATTACATATTTGCCACTTTTTAGTATTAATCCATAACGCGAAATGAAAAGCACCTATCTTTAGTTATCTTGTTCTTTTGATTAACAAAATGCCACATTATGAGTTTAAGTAACGATCTATATAAATACATATAGCGTGATGAATTATTAACTGAATTTTATGTTTTCCTGGATGTAAGGTAGGCGAAGTAAGCGAACGTTTCGCTTTGGGATTTCCATAGTATAAGAGGTTGCCATCTGGAAATCATGGTAGGGTGGGTAAAGAGGCAGATTGCTATAACATCTTTGCAATCTAAACAAAATACTTGTCAATGAACATTTCTAGAGCTTGCTCGTATTTTTAAAATAATTTCATACTTCTTTTCTAATTATCAGGCAATGAGACTATATATTATTTCTGGCCTGTGGAGAACGAACATAGTGGTTTTACGACCCCCCCAGCCGATTGGTCTGCTAGCCGTAACCAAGAGTCTCCAAAGATACATTTTGTTCGAGTGTTAGGTAATCCACAGAGTTCCTCGGATGGGGTTACTAAAGAATCTTAGTACCAGTGTGTGATGAGGCGATACTGAATTTGACGCCCAACTCATTTGATCCGCTCGAGGAATAGCACACAGTTCCGTCACTTGGTGCTCCGTTTTATAAAGCTAAGGCCAAGGCTATTAACGAGCAAGTGAAGCGGATGGCCAAAGCTATTGCATATTGGGCATCTCAGCGAAGAGGAGATGGCGATCCGGCTTAAAGCAGTATGCATTACGCATTGGAGGAGCTGGATTATGATGAAATCGGGAGTGAATGACGTGAATCTTTTGATGAATTATCAATACTCGTTGAAACTAGCTAGCGCAGCGAACTTAATAAGCGAAAGTTATCATCGCCTTTGTGTTCGACCATGAGGCATGAAGCATCTGCTGACAATCACACATTGTCTCAGAGCCGGATTCGAATGCCTGAGCTTAAGCTTCCAGATTTCAGCGGAGGCTACACAAAGTATGCTTAATAAGCGAAAGTTATCATCGCCTTTGTGTTCGACCATGAGGCATGAAGCATCTGCTGACAATCACACATTGTCTCAGAGCCGGATTCGAATGCCTGAGCTTAAGCTTCCAGATTTCAGCGGAGGCTACACAAAGTATGCTGATTTCATTTCAATTAGGGTGTTCACTTTGTGTTGGAAAAGTGCAAAAGTGTAAAAGTGCAAGCCATCCCAACAACAATTTGTACAGAATCGAGTTTACACGTTTTGCTAGACCCCTGCATATGACTAAAATATCGTTGTAGTTTTACAACGATTTCAGTGTTTAAAATTGATACAAAAGTGAATACGTGTTGCACAATACAAGCAATTTTCTGGTATTTTTTTGGTGTAATTTTGTGCTTAAGGTGCTAAATCAAAACAAACAGCTGTTCATTGTGGAAAGGCGCTAAAAGTAAATTAGGGTTGATTTGATAATTTTCTTAAATAAACCAGTTTAAGGGATGCTGTCCGTTCTAGGAGTGAAGCTTTCACGCTTTTAAAGGGCAATTTTAAATTTATTTATTTATTGCAAGCAGCAAATTAAATATCACAAATGGCAAACTCAGTTCAAACGATAGCGAACAGCTGATTGTGTAAAGTTATCAGACTTGTTTTGTTCAATTGGGTGTTCACGACAGCGGTGTTGCAAAGTTACACTTTTGCACATTTGCAACACAAAGTGAAACCCCTAAATGTTCTTTTCAACCATTGACAGCGACTCAGGACTGTCAGCTATGAAGGCTATGCGGCTGATATAAGTCTTAAATCGCGAACAACTGACTACGCTGCTAGCATCTCAGTTTTAATAGCTCCATCTATTACTGGAAATCAGCCGAGCTATGATGTTAGCACTGATCGTTGGAATATACCCTCAAATATTCGCTTGGCTGATCCAGAATTCTTTAAGCCGCAACAAATCGATCTTCTAATTGGAGCTGCTCTGTTTTTTGAATTGTTATGCGTTGACCAAATTAAACTCGGTCCTGGCTTACCCATTCTCCAAAAAACTCAATTGGGCTGGATAGTGACAGGAGGAACGTCGTCAACAAGCCCTGCCTCATTGATGGCCACTCGCTCGATTTCAACGCAAACTACTAGCCCTGATCATAAGCTTGATGAAATCGTACGTCGTTTTTGGGAGTTGGAATCCTGTTCTAGTGTAGTAAATGAATCTACCAAGGAGGAACTTGACTGTGAAGCGCATTTTAAACAAACTTTTGCTCGTTTAGGCACTGGCGAATATTCGGTTCGCCTTCGAATAAAACATCCTGTGGATCTGATTGGGGACTCCAACCTGGAACGCAAATTGGAGCGTCATCCCGAGTTGAAGTCTCAGTATTCCGCGTTCATCAAAGAGTATGTGGACCTTAATCACATGTCTATTGTTGAGTCACACATGCTAAGTCGCTGCAAGTATTATCTGCCTCATCATTGCGTGCTGAAGGAGGACAGCTCAACCGCTAAGCTTAGAGTTGTGTGTGATGGTTCAGCTGTGTCTTCGTCTGTTTATTCGCTTAATGAAATCCTCATGACAGGCCCAACAATACAACGCAAGCTTTTCAGCACTCTTTTTGCAATTTAGAAATTTAGCCTTGACTGGTGACATTTGCAAAATGTATTGGTGCGTTAGGATGGCTGAATCCGACTCGTACCTGCAATGCATCTTTTGGCGTGATGCACCTCATCAGGAAATTCAAATTTTCAGACTCGATACCGTTACCTTTGGCACAAAGCCAGCTTCTTTTCTGGCAGTTCGGGCCATGCAGCAATTGGCCATTGATGAAAAAAGATCGTTTCCAGATGATCTCATCACTGGAGGCGACTCTGCCCAAGAAGTAGTTGAAGTCGTGCATCAAACAGTCAGTCTTTTACGGAAAGGGAATTTCAAGCTTCGGAAATGGTGTTCCAATGATCCTCGCGTGCTTCAACAGGTGCCTGATGAAGATAAAGAGACCTTTCTAAAGTTTGATGATGGCACAGATATTACTAAGACGCTTGGATTGGCATGGGATCCAGCTTCAGACTGCCTTCTGTTCAACTTCTCTCCAATGAAAGCGCCTGGCAAGCCTAGCAAACGGACTTTACTTTCTACCATTGCTCGATTCTATGATCTGCTTGGGCTTATCGGACCCGTGATACCCAAGGCCAAGATCTTTATGCAGCACCTTTGGAGAGAACATTTGGATTGGGATGAAAGTCTTCCTGCATCACTGCATTGTTCCTGGAACAGTTTATGTGCTGACATTTCTCATACGGAGAAAATTAAGCTTCCGCGTCTGGTTATTGTTCCAAAGGGCATCATCGAAGTTCATGGGTTTAGTGATGCTAGCATTGAAGCTTACGGTGGATGCATTTACGTCGTATCCATAACAGGGGGAAGGCGCATAGCTCATCTTTTGTGCTCTAAATCTCGAGTGGCACCCTTGCGGACTCTTACAATACCAAAGCTGGAGTTATCTGCTGCTGCACTTCTATCGCAGCTCATTCGAGAGGTAGCTCAAATGAATTTGTTCAATTGTATGTATTATTGTTGGTCGGATTCTGCAGTTGTCTTATCCTGGATTCGTGATGAGCCTTCCCGACTCCAAACGTTCACAGCTAACCGCATATCGTTAATCCAAGAATTATCGACAGGAATGGAATGGCGCTATGTACCAACGGCATGCAATCCGGCAGACATTCTGTCTAGAGGAGCACTTCCCAGAGAACTTATAGAATCATCGTTATGGTCTCATGGTCCCGATTTCTTAGCTAAAGGAGAGTGCGAATGGCCTGCATCATGTCTACCGGCCCAGACGCTTCCAGAGCTCCGCCAAAGGGCACTAATTGGTGTTTCTAAATGTTCTGATGTCAGCATAGGATGCAAATCTGTAAACTCCTTTCATCACTTACGGCGGGTGTTCGGTTTCATATACAAATTTCGATATCAAATCAGGCATCCCGGTCTTACGGCAGAGTGGATACACAAAGGCACCCAATTACTGTTGCGCAGCATCCAGATGGCTTACCTAAGCGATGAATATAGGGCTCTTCAAAGCGGACGAACGATCAAATCATCAAGCTCCATTGCCTCGCTTACCCCGTTCATGGATGAGTTTGGACTTCTACGTGTTGGTGGCCGTCTAAAGCACTCGAGTCTGGACTTCGATGCTCAGCACCCTGTGATTCTTCCGAACCATCATCCTGTCACACGCGCCATCATCATGCATTTTCACAGGCGTCAGCTGCATGCTGGACCTCGTTCGCTTCTTGCTCACATTCGGCTCCACTATTGGCCTATTGGTGGGCGCAAATGCATAATGTGCTTTCGAGCTAAACCGGTCCTAGCTGAGACAATCATGGCGGATCTACCCCGGGGTCGTGTGAGTGGCTCGCATCCTTTCGCTGTCACTGGAGTGGACTACTGTGGACCATTTTACTTGAAGAGTGAAGTTCGAAGCAAAGGTCCTGTAAAATGCTACATATCGGTATTCGTCTGCTTTGCGACAAAGGCAGTGCATCTCGAACTGGTTCCTGATTTGTCTACGGCAGCTTTTCTAAATGCACTTAAGCGTTTCATCTTAACTAGATGAAAACCTTCTCGCATATGGTCGGACAATGCTACTAATTTCGTGGGAGCTAAGAATGAACTAGCTGATCTCAAGCGGCTCTTCCTCAGCGAGAAGCACATCAACACTGTCCGAGAGTTTTGTACTTCTGATGACATTAAATGGGATTTCATCCCACCTCGTTCGCCACACTTGGGTGGAGGCGGCGGTGAAGACAGCAAAATATCATTTTTATCGATCGGTCGGACCCTCCCTTTTGCCCCTGGATGATCTTCGCACACTCGTTTGACACATTGCCGCAATAATAAACTCATGACCTCTTTTTCAGAGCACCCTGCAGATCTGGATGTACTAACTCCTGCGCACTTCCTTGGTAGTGTGTCACCCAGAGCCTGCTGTCACCGCGCTGAACGTTAGCCGCCTAGATCGCTGGCAGCGTATAGCGTATTACCAACAAATTTTCTGGAATCGCTGGCGTGAGGAATATTTAACGCTTCTTCAGCAGCGCTCCAAATGGCGAACATCACAGCCTGGTGTTCTCATCAATGATGTCGTTCTGGTAAAGGACGAAAACTCGCCGCCCCTTAAATGGCCACTGGCTCGTGTGGTCGAGCTTGTTGCTGGTGCTGACGGCGTCTCCCGAGTAGCTGTTCTCAAGACATCAACTGGGATTATCAAGAGAGCTGTGCGCAAATTATGTGCGCTTCCCAAACAGGATGTTGTTGAAAGCCCATGTCTTCCAACGGGGGGAGAATATTTGGTTACGCAGTAAACTAAACAAAAAACAGCATCAACAGAACCATAATGCTGCATTTACACTAGTTGATAAACAAGTCAACGTTGATATCAACTTTATCAATCCTAGTGTGAACAGCTATCAACTTGATCAACTTTTGCGTTGACAGTAGATTGACAATGCGAAAATCATCAATTGTTGCTCTGAGTGTAAACATAGTGTAAACACTTTGTGTCAACAGTTGAAGTCACAATCGGCGCGTTGAAAACACAAAATTAAGTTGAGCTCATGTTCATTCTTTTGCTTTGTGTTGACAAACTTTATGTACATATTATAGGTGGCAGCACTTCGCTTCGCCACCCGTTTTTATTAATGTTGTCTGCTTTTTCAACTGTGCAGTCTATAAAAAACAATAATTAGTAATAAAAAGCTATTTAAAAAAAAAAATTTTATTTATTTTTATGCATATTTATTGAACCATATTTTAATATCGAAAGTAGACCTGCTTCAGTTGCTAGAATCAAAACCACTGCTGCCGCTATTTTCATCTTCTTCGCTGTTGCCATTGTTCTGATTTTATTCTAAAGTAAACAAATTGCTTATCAATTAGTTTTAAGTTACATATGCATTAGTACTTACCACTTTTTTACTTTTTTCAATTAACAAAACAACACAATATCGATTACAATCAGTTTCGATACATTCACAATATCGACGGCAACGAAAAATGCTTAGCAACGTGAATGTCAACGAATGTGGATATCAACTGGTGTAAATTACTCTCAACTTCAATATCAACGCGTTGGCATCTTGCGCGTTGCTCAACTCGAAAATTAGTTGGCAACCCGATTTTTTTGTCAACTCAGTCAACTAATGTAAACACAACAAATGCGTTGACGTTGGATATCAATTGTTGATATAGCTAGAATTGACGCTGCATCAACTAGTGTAAATGCACCATAACTCTCTTATCACTAATCGCTATTATGCTCTGCGCAGCATAAGAGCAACTTAACGTGATTTCTAGCTTTTGTTTTGCATAAGCTCTTATATTATTTCTTACATTGTCTATTGCTTGCCCTTGGCCTTCAGCTGAGTGAAAGCCGCTGCTGCATTTCTGCAGCCGTTCAGTACTATCAAATTCGTCGGTAGCTGAACTTCGGTCGTTTGTCTGTTTCGCGACAAACTAAAAATCGCTAATTATTGAACAGCCGAAATTGGGGTTAGTTGCAATACACAACTTTAAACAATTGTAAATTAATTTAAGTTCATTACAATATATTATACTCATTAATGCAAATCTCGCAGCATTTATAATTTGTTGAGTGACATTTCGGAGATTCGATAGCTATTGAAAAAGATCAATAGCTCAACAGACATCCTTTTTTATCATGGGCTAGAGCTACCAAATTTGGTTGTAAGATACCTTATGACTTTCCCTCAATAACTGCATCATCCCTGAAAACATATAATATACAACAAACATTTTACATTTTAAAGTAAGCCAGCAACAAGAAAATAAGGATTTAAATTAATACATATATTAATTACAGACGCAGCATAGAAAATTTTGTGAGCCTCTAGTGCCGCTTTCTCTTACACGCCATCAACGGTATAATTCAAGATCACAGATTCGGCTGCAGCGAATAAAAACCACTGAAAAAGTTCACTTTAACATTTTATTTTATTAGGTGCAAGAAGCAGAAAGAGCTCAATGAGTTTACAGACCGAATATTCTCATCTCCATTTATTTTGGAAGAAGTTCTAAAATGCAAAAGTGAGAATAGAGTGCGCAAATTATCGATACAACCAATCATTTGACCCAAAAGCGATACATTCGAGTTTTCTCTCATTCTATTTGTCCCTGTATTTGGTATTGATCATTAAGCATTGGCCGCGTTCATCAGGAAGAATAAATTCAGAATCATTTATCTGCTGCCGATTATTTTCCCTGTGAAAGCGACCGCTGCTGAATCATGATTAAAAATTCATGAAGCGCATGCTGCAGAAATAGAACGCTTGATTACTGACATTTGCGCTTCATTTATCGAAATTCGATATAAACAACTGACTGAGCATCGCAAATGTAAACTAAACAAATATAACAAGTGTGAAAATTATATCACTATTCACACATATTTTAATGCAATTCTTTGATGATGCCATGCCACCTGATATACTACAGGCCGTAGCGGAAACGTTAATAAAAACAAGTAAGAAGGCTCCAGTCGGGAGAGCCCGACTAGAAGATACCCTGAACCCAGTTGCAATAAATAAATTAAATTAATATAAAACTTTGGTATACTGACTTAGCTTCAATCGATTAAGCTCGATATCTCCGGTGTTTCTTAACCGATTTGGACGAAATTTTCAGAAAAGTTCTATCGTTAACCATTACTTCAAACTAGAGATGGGCGCGTGTCGAATTTTTTCGGCACGGCCCAACACGAGCACGAAACCTTTTTTCAAAACACGCACGAACACGAACGACGAAAAAATTCTGGAAACACGGCCCAGCACGGCCCAACACGAAATAATTTTTGTATTTTTTTTTTAGTTGTCTTATACTTAGACTGCCGCTGGAAAATTATCGGCCGGGTGTGAGTATTGTGGCTGCAATATGGCGGTCAAAAGCTCACTAAGTTGCGCGAATCCGAGGTCGGATTTGCAAAATTCAAGATTATCCAAGATAAACTCGAAGTACTTTGATCAATGATGAAAATTTTCGAATCTTTTCATATTATTTTAAAATAAATTACCGCAACTGTTTTCCGGTAAGGGCAAGCTTAAAATAGTTAGTTAATAGTTTCACTAATTATCTAGACTAAACCGTTTCTGAATAAAAAGCATTCTTATGATTCTTGTACGACTTTTGCATACACTCGAGAGGGGGCGGAATTCCTTCCTGCCATTTGATTTTTTCTTGTCATAATCTAAAGACACGGTTAGCGAGAAGCGAGGCACCCTGTACAAAAGTTAAAGTCTGTATATCAGTTTGTGGATTTGTTTGAGGCTAGTGAACATTGTTGTTTTGAATCAACCGCAAAGTTTAACGCAAAAAAATTGTACCAAAAACATAAAGTGTGGGTACCCGTTTTGCCTTAACTTTGTAGAAACACTTTTGACAGAACAGGGGACACTGGGCACCTCAGAATATTTATGTAATTGTGGAAGAGGTTGGGATAGAAAGTGTAGAGCGGTTAAAAAAAATGTTAATGTGTAGCAACTAACGGGCGGCCGAGAGCGAAGTCGCTTGGGTAACAACTAGAATAAATTTAAACTCCAATTAAAAAATTTATTTATATGACATGTTACACTTCTTGCCTTTTTATTATTGCACCCAAGTCAAAGGCAGATTGCTTTCCGTTAGTTATGGGGCAGTGAGTGAACATAATTTATCGATTAGTTGTCAATAGTGATGGGACAAAATGCTGTTTGACAACTAAGCGAGCGCAACATTCAGAAAAAAAGCGCTAAGGTTATTTTAAGTTGGTCAGATTAGCATTTTTGATGTCGTGTATTCTCGTGTCTAAAGCAAAACACGAACACGAACGGAACACGCACGAAATTTGTTTTTAAACACGAACACGACGTGCCACGTCGTGTTCGTGCGTGCCACGAAATAAAACACGGCCCGCGCCCATCTCTACTTCAAACCTTATTTTTTTGTTATCGATATTATGTGTATATCGGAAACCAGAATAGTTATCGATAATTTGAAGCAAACTTGTTCTGCTCATGGTATAGGAGAACTTATATACAAAATCTGAAGTCTCTAGCTCTTGTAGTCTCTGAGATCCACGCGTTCATACAGACAGACAGACAGACAGACAGACAGACGGACAGACGGACATGGCTATATCGACTCGGCTGTTGATGCTGATCAAGAATATATATACTTTATGGGGTCGGAGATGCTTCCTTCTGCCTGTTACATACTTATGCACAAAACCATTATACCCTTATTTACCCATTTTGTGGGTTAAGGGTATAAAAAGAATAACGAAAAGTAATAAAAGCAAAGAGAAAGAGCGAACATAGTCAGTGTTGCCAACTCATCTTTTTTCCCGTCCAATATGGCTTTTTTAAAAGTCATCTAGATCAATTCAAAACAAGTGGAAACGTTGCAGTCGGACGCAACCGACTGCGGCATACTCGATACCAGTATTAAAACCGGTAAACAGAGGCCTGATTGCAAAGGGGTACGGATGCTGCAGGGGTTTACGCTGTCTTAAAGATTCTCCGCTGCAGATGGGGTTCACCAGCTATATTCCTCCCAAATTTGGTGACTAGCTCAAAAATTTGGGACTGGGGCGGTATGGGTAGTTGTGGCATCAAATTTTTTGATGCAGATCTTTGTGAAATGTCAATTGCTATCTTCATACCAAATTTGGTGACTCTAGCTCGAAGTTTGTAAAATGTGGGGAAAGGGGGGAGGCTGGGGGCGGTATGTTTGGGCGTGGCATCCAAATTTGTGAAGCAGATCTTTGTGGAATGTCAATTGCTATCTTCATACCAAATTTGGTGACTCAAGCTCGAAGTTTGTAATAAGCGGGGAAAGGGGGCAGGGGGCGGTATGGGTGGGCGTGGCATCCAAATTTTTGCTGCAGATCTTTGTGTAATGTCAATTGCTATCTTCATACCCAATTTGGTGACTCTAGCTCGAAATTTGTAAAAAGTGGGGAAAGGGGGCTTGGGGCGGTATGGGTGGGCGTGGCATCCAAATTTGTGATGCAGATCTTTGTGGAATGTCAATTGCTATCTTCATACCAAATTTGGTGACTCTAGCTCGAAGTTTGTAAAATGTGGGGAAAGGGGGGAGGCTGGGGGCGGTATGTGTGGGCGTGGCATCCAAATTTGTGAAGCAGATCTTTGTGGAATGTCAATTGCTATCTTCATACCAAATTTGGTGACTCTAGCTCGAAAATTGTAAAAAGTGGGGAAAGGGGGGCGAAATGGAGGGCGTGGCTCCAAATTTTGATGCAGTTTTTTGAGGGTCGTTACCAGCTATCTTCCCACCAAATTTGGAGGCTCTAGCTCCACAACTCTGGAAGATACACGCATTCCCGTTTTTGACGAAGCGTTGGGGTGGATGGGGGCGGCTCGGGCAGTATCGGTAGGCGTTTTTGACTTTAAAATGCGGGGGGGCTGGGGCGGAATGGGGGGCGTGGCTCCAAAATTTTTGATGCAGTTTTTTGGGGGTTGCTAGTAGCTATCTTTTTACCAAATTTGGTAGTTCTAGCTGTAAGGATGTGCGAAATATGTGGATTTATCGGTTTTGAGTTATCGAATTTATCGATTTGCCAGCCCCCCAGTTATCGTAGAACACCCATCTTGACACTTTAATTTACTATCCCATAGATAAAGAGAATTGGAATTCAAGTCTCTAGCTTGAAGGGTGTGGAAAAAACTTGCATACATACGGACGGACAGACACCGTGACGGACATTGCACAAAACCAATATACTCTTTACCTTCGGTATCGAGTATAAACAGCGGGCAGCGGAAATTCTGGATATTTTCTTTTTACGTTAAGCTTTTTAGAAGCACACATTAGGTCTGTGCAGAACAGAACACGAAAAATACAGCCCTGAAAGTTTTAAGTGTAAAAAAGTGTAGAGCTACTATCGCACAAAAGAGGTGTAAGTTAGAGCAAATGAAGCAAACAACAGCTTACTGACATGACTAACATGAGTTTGAATAACAATGAAAATTTAATTGATGACGACCGTGATGATGAAATTATTGCAAGCTCCACTGAACCAAGTGGCGATGAAGAAGAGGAACTGTTTATTTGGGTTATTCGGGTTTTGGGTTATGGGGTGGAGGACCGCACTGCAGTACGTGTGCCAGTACGCACTGACCCTAGCAAATAAATAGCTTTAAATACTGACAAGCATACATACTTTGTCCCGGACCGTGAGCATTTAAAAAGAAGGACGGGAAAACAGCGTCATTGTTTACAAAAACAAGACGATATTTCCGGTTTTCGTTTGATCGATACTTACCAATACCATTTTTACTTTGAATGCGATGGTATTGACACCTTATCGATATTTCGATCGATTGTTTTCTGTTGTAAGCAATCTCGAATAGTGTTGGGTAAACACTGCTCATTTTGAAGAACATGTTCACTTGTTCTATTTTTTTAAGTGAGTCAACTCGCTCACATTGCTCTTTGTTCACTCAAGTTGCTCTGTTGCTGTCTTGTTCATTCAAGTTGCTCTGTTGCTCCCCTGTTCAGTCTTTTCACCTTGCTGTTGTTCATTTGTTTTAAACCGGCCGTTGTTCTTTTGCATCTTAAGTTAATTTATCACTAAATCAAAACGACGTTTCTATAACAATTATAAACAATTATATATATTTTTACTTTTTCATAGGTGCAAACCTTTAACAAATAACAAATCAAAAAATATAAATAAAATAACCAAAATTTTTTTCTCCTTTTTTCTCTTTCAAGAGTACTTATATTGTAGCATATTTTTTACTTTGGAAGGCAACTGTGTTAAGCTAAAAAATTGAATAAAAATATTGTTAGTGATTCGACAAAAAAATAATGTAAATAATATATACCAAAGTATTTATAAGTTGTTGTCTTAAAAAAGAGAAATTATGTTTAAACAAGAACCAATCACATTTAAGCTATCCCTACTTTGGCCTGCAACAATATGTTGTGTCTTTCATTCTTTTTGGCCTCGATTTTGGACTCTGTTGATGACATCTGGCTGCCTACGTTGTGTATTTCTTTCGCAAGATTTGCCACATCTCGCCGAGCTTTTGAAATGTCCTCTTCCATGTCATCGACTGCTTGTTTCTTAGCTTTTCTTTAGTCTCTCTTGCTTAAACTTCTCCATTTTCTCCTTTTCCTCATCCATTTCTTTTAAATAACGCGCCTCAGCAGTTGTTAAGCCTTCCAACGCATCTTACTCATCCTGTACGCTGCGTTCCCAGCGTCCAACGTTCTCTATAAACGTAATTTGATATTAAATGTTACTGATATTGATTTTTATTAAGTTTCGACGTACTTCTTGTATCTTTTTGCTTCTCAAAGTCAAGCTGATTGTTAATACCATCGATTTGCTGCTCAAACTCGGCACGTTTGCGAGCCCGCTCCTGTTGCATAACCAGCTCACGCTATTCATATTGCCGTATGTTTTTCACATCCAGCCGGCTGCAGAACGCGGCGAACCCTTTTTCCTCTACATTATTCATGTTTTCTTTGATCACTTGTATGTGTTGTTCGCGATTCTGCATACGTCGCTCGATTTTGCTTATTTTGGGCTGTGAATACAATGCAAAGAATATAAAATTTGTAATGCATAATTGTTTCGGTTAGAAACGTGCCCCAAAATCATCCAGCTGACTCTGCATTATTAAGACGCTTGTTCTGCACCTTGAGCTGTGCCATATGCTTTTCGTCCCAGCGCTTAGCCTTACGTGCCAAATCATGACTGCCACCAGAGATCAAACCGGACTTTTGATAGAAAGTGCCATCCAAGGCAAGGGCATCGAAACGCGATCGATCGATTTCGTAAGCAACCTATGTATATGGCATCCTCTGGCGTTTCGCACACCAGTGCATTACCAGTGGCAAACAAAACTGCACGTTCGATCACATCGAAGACCAGACGCACATTGCGCGGGTCACTGATGTTGCGCAGTCCTTTTATGGCTTCACTTGCAAGTAGTCAAGTGGCAGAAAAGTTTCCACTTCCAACATTTGCTCTTTAAGTATCTACAAAATAATTCACATTGAATATCAAAAATCTTTTTGATAAAACCATTCAAACTCACTTGAATGCAATGGCGAGCTGTTTTCTCGGTGTCCACGATGATGGCTTCCATAAATTTGCCAAGCACCTTGATAACGGCTACGTTGTAGCGCTTATGAGTTGGCTGACACATGTTAAGCATTCGATCGTAGACGCCGGGGACTTGTTTCTTAAAAAGTTCGACCACCTCTTGTTTCTTTTTCCGACGGGCATCCTCGTGCTTGTCGCTCTTCGCATCACCCAACTGATCCCGAACATTCTCTAGCTCACGCTGCTTTTCCGCAATTTTTTCCTTGCAGCTGCCCACATCACGTCGCAGCTCATCCTTGACGCGATTTTATTAAAAATAATAAATAAAAGAACCTAAATGTTTTTTCCTATTTTCTCTTTCAAGAGTACTTATATTGTAGCATATTTTTTACTTTGGAAGGCAACTGTGTTAAGCTAAAAAATATAATAAAAATATTTAGGGTGTTCACTTTGTGCTGCAAATGTGCAAAAGTGTAACTTTGCAACACCGCTGTCGTGAACACCCAATTGAACAAAACAAGTCTGATAACTTTATACAATCAGCTGTTCGCTATCGTTTGAGCTGAGTTTGCCATTTGTGATATTTAATTTGCTGCTTGCAATAAATAAATAAATTTAAAATTGCCCTTTAAAAGCGTGAAAGCATCACTCCTAGAACGGACAGTATCCCATGTAAATAATACATACCAAAGTATTTATAAGTTGTTGTGCAAAAACATAAGATTTTCAAAATTTTTGGGCTTTAACTAAGTGCGCCTTTTTCGAATTGTTTCACCAGCACTTGAAAAAATTCGCTCGCATGGCACGGATGTGGCCACAATACAAAGGCGCTTCATCACATAAATATGTAAATGTGGGTTTTGGCATTTTCGCTGGTCCCACCATTTTAAAGGGTCCTCTTTTCGATGCAGATACTCCTCTGAAAGGTATTTGTCGACTTCACGAATTGCAGCGGCTGTACTGTTGCTGGGCTTGCTGACTTTATTAAAGTCGACATCATAGTCATTCCAAATATCGTCCTCGTTCGTGTTTTTTATTGACGACTCTTGTGTCGCCTCAGTCGGAGCAGCATCAGGCAATGCGTTGGCTATCCGAGTGAACATAATGTTTTTTTTTATGTTGGCAACAGATTTTTTTAACGCATCTTCTGATTTAAAAACACGCCCCTTGAATCTGGGATCCAAAATTGTGCTTTCCGCAAATAAAAAACAAGTGGATACGTTGCAGTCGGACGCAACCGACTGCGGCATACTCGATACCAGTATTAAACCGGTAAAAAGAGGCCTGATTGCAGAGGGGTACGGATTCGGCAGGGGTGTACGCTGCCTTAAAGATTTTCCTATGCAGATGGGGATGCCACAAGCTGTCTTCGTTGCAAATTTGGTGACTAGCTCAAAGTTTGTAAAAGGTGGGGAAAGGGGGGCTGGGGGCAGTATGGGTAGTTGTGGCATCAAAATTTTTGATGCAGATCTTTGTGAAATGTCAATTGCTATCTTCATACCAAATTTGTTGACTATAGCTCAAAGTTTGTAAAAAGTGGGGAAAGGGGGGCTGGGGGTGGTATGGGTGGACGTGGCATCCAAATTTTTGATGCAGATGTTTGTGGAATGTCAATTGCTATCTTCATACCAAATTTGGTGACCCTAGCTCAAAGTTTGTAAAAAGTGGGGAAGGGGGGCAGGGGGTGGTATGGGTGGACGTGGCATCCAAATTTTTGATGCAGATGTTTGTGGAATGTCAATTGCTATCTTCATACCAAATTTGGTGACCCTAGCTCAAAGTTTGTAAAAAGTGGGGAAGGGGAGCTGGGGGGGGGTGGGGTGGGCATGGCATCCAAATTTTTGATGCAGATCTTTGTGGAATGTCAATTGCTATTTTCATACCAAATTTGGTGACTCTAGCTCAAAGTTTGTAAAAGTGGGGAAAGGGGGGGCTGGGGGCGGTATGGGTGGTAGTGGCATCCAAATTTTTGATGCAGATCTTTGTGGAATGTCAATTGCTATCTTCATACCAAATTTGGTGACTCTAGCTCAAAGTTTGTAAAAGGTGGGGAAAGGGGGGCGTGGCTCCAAAAATTTGATGCAGATTTTTGGGGGTCGTTGCCAGCAATCTTCCTACCAAATTTGGTGGTTCTAGCTCCACTACTCTCGAAGATACACGCATTCCCGTTTTTGACGAAGCGTTGGGGTGGATGGGGGCGGCTAGGGCAGTATTGGTGGGCGTGGCATCCAATCTTTTGATGCAGTTTTTGGGGGGCTATCATCACCTATCTTGGCACCAAATTTGGTGGCTATAGCTCAAAAACTGTGGGAGATATAGGCTTTTCTGATTTCAAAATGCAGGGGGGCTGGGGGCGGAATGGGGGGCGTGACTCCAAAATTTTTGATGCAGTTTTTTGGGGGTTGCTAGTAGCTATCTTCTTACCAAATTTGGTAGTTCTAGCTGTAAGGATGTGCGAAATATGTGGATTTATCGGTTTTGAGTTATCGAATTTATCGATTTGCCAGCCCCCCAGTTATCGTAGAACCCCCATCTTGACACTTTAATTTACTATCCCATAGATAAAGAGAATTGGAAAGTTTCAAGTCTCTAGCTTGAAGGGTGTGGAAAAAAGTTGCGAACATACAGACGGACAGACGGACGGACACCATGACGGACATTGCACAAACTCAATATACTCTTTACCTTCGGTATCGAGTATAATTATGCTCAACATCTTTGAACCGGGTATTCAGTTCGCACACAAGCACATTTATCACTCTTTTAATTGTGGCATTACTTGCATGCATGCTAGCCACCTTTTTATACCCTTAACCCATAAAATGGGTAAATAAGGGTATAATGGTTTTGTGCAAAAGTATGTAACAGGCAGAAGGAAGCTTCTCCGACCCTATAAAGTATATATATTTTTGATCAGCATCAATAGCCGAGTCGATTTAGCCATGTCCGTCTGTCCGTCCGTCTGTCCGTCTGTCCGTCTGTCCGTCTGTCCGTCTGTATGAACGCGTGGATCTCAGAGACTACAAGAGCTAGAGACTTCAGATTTTGGATATAAGTTCTCCTATACCATGAGCAGAACAAGTTTGCTTCAAATTATCGATAACTATTCTGGTTTCCGATATACACATAATATCGATAACAAAAAAATATCGAATTTGGAAAATGTAAAAATGAGGGTTGAAAGAATGGGTAACGATAAATCTTTTCTGAAAATTTCATCCAAATCGGTTAAGAAACACCGGAGATATCGAGCTTAATCGATTGTTTGTTGCAACTGGGTTCAGGGTATCTTCTAGTCGGGCTCTCCCGACTAGAGCCTTCTTACTTGTTTTTTCTAAAATTGCCACCAAGACTATAACTTTGGAGACGTTTTTTTCCGCAGATATCTCGTTCGCACGTCTTCAATAACTTTCCAATCTGCTGTTGTTAATATAAGGTCTGGACGTAAAATCGAAACGGCTACCATAACTACTTCTTTTAGGACAGAGAGCCGTTGAAACATTTTATATGTGGAATTCCAACGTGTTGCCACATCCTGCGAAAGTTTTAAACTTAGTAATTCAAGCTGAGCCTGTGCTTCTGTTGAAAAACTCGACGATTGCCTTGGCCTTTGAACGTATGTCGTCAATTTCGAGAAAAGCCTTTTGGACAATTATATTGAGGGTATGTGCAAAGCACGGAATGTGGCGCCACCCTCCCATTTTTATTGCACCAACAATATTGTTAGCATTATCCGATGCAACCGCCGACACTTTATTTTCAATTTTCCACTGAGTGACTATTTTTTTTTTAAATTAACACATGTTTTGGGAAGTGTGTGCATCTTCAAACGCTTCACAGGCTATGGTATACGATTTTAGCTCGGTGGCTCCAGGCTCTATGAAATTGGCCGTTACGGCTAGGTAGCTCTCATTAGTGAGGGACGTCCAGCCGTCTGTGGTTAGGCACACAGCAGTTGCAGCAACGATTTCTTCCTGTATTTCGCCCCCCTGCTCTGCGCGTAGTTTTGGAAGCAGTACGTTTGTTAAAGTTTTGCGGGTAGGGAGCTTATAGCCTGGGCAGTGCGAGACATCTTCTAGAAGTTTTTTAAACTCTGGCTCTTCGACCAACCTCAGTGCATGATTTCCCTTGGCAATCATTTTCACCACTTGCCGATCTATTAATTGGCTTTTGTTCTCCGACACAGGCCTATAGGCAAAAGTTGTAATTTTTGGCTGTGTGTTAAGTACAACATTCTCCTCACTTTGTCAAACAACGGGCTCCATTGCTGACGGGTGCTTATTTCGCAGGTTGTTGTAGACAAGTTGCTTTGCGACTTATAGCTTAAAGCTGAATTGCAGTACTTGCATTTTGCTTGCGCGTTGCCCAAATCATTAAAGTGAATCCATATTTGACTATGCTTGCGTATCAGAGACATTTTAAATACTATTTATTAATTTGCACTAAAATAATTTGTTTTTGGCGCTAAGATATAACAGACGGAAATTAACTAAATTCTTCATATGAACGGTGAAAAAGAACCTCTGTGGAAAAATAAGCTAAATGAACAGCTGAACAAATAGAACAAATGAGCTATAGGGAGCAATTGAGCTGTGACACCAAGTATAAAGATTATAGAGCAATCATTGCGTACGGGACTTGTTGCGAACGCATAAGCTGTACATTTGTGCGAAAAACTTTCTGAGTGCTCCCATAGAACTTCGGGTGTCGAGCCGACTGGGCACTCTCGCGCATGATAACAGGGTTGTGTCATACGAGAGAGCCAGATACCAATGTATACGAACGTGTGAGTGCGACAGAGAGCGCCACGTTTTACTCTCTTGCCTCTGTTAGGGAATTGTTTTGTAAGTGCGAGTGAGCTAGGTATAAAAAGTGTTTTGTTTGTATGCGGTCGGCGCAATTATGGTGCGAACGACAAGCACGTTGCGACTGTCAATTGGTATCCGAATAAAGAGGGCGCTGTCTCTGATGACACTACCCTGTTAATTGTATCAAGCTCTCGCGTTCTTGCTCTGAACTATTTTTGTTTGCGCTTAGATGCAGAAAGGCAGCCGAATGAGACGGTCGGTCCACGCAGCTCTGCTGTTTATATGCGTGTGAGATTTGCGTGTGATGGTATTGTTATTTTTGCGTGTGATGGTTTTGTTATTTTTGGGGTGGGATTTTTAAATTTGAACAGTGAATGAATGTGTGCGCTCACATTTATGCATTAATAGTTATTTGTATGCATGTCATGTGTACAAGAACCTATCTCAGTTTTTATTATATTTTTATTTATTTTTACAGGTGTATATATTTAAGACTTTCTTATTTTGTTTAATAAGGTTAGGTTAGGTTGGATCGGCTGACCCTCCCAAGGGGGAATGTCACACATTGACCGCTAAAGAGGTCCTAAGTGGGGCCGGTGGTTGTAGACGGTTAGGACTATCTCGTTGTGTGGTCCTGCGGAGTGTGAGTGCTTCTAGCAAACGCTAGAAGTTTTTAAGGTTCTTTCTTGCTGGCTTCATCGAGCGAGGCAAGAAAGGGAGCTTTGAAGTGGCGTAGTCGATGTGCTGCCAGTGTGGGGCAGCTGCAGAGGAGGTGCTCTAACGTCTCTTTGACACCTGTATCCTTGCATTTCCTGCATTCGTCGTTATTGCCCTCGAATCCCTGTTGGCTTGGAATCCAATAGATGCGCCCTTTTTTAAAAATGCTGAGTGCATCTAGTGCTTCCCTGCTCGCCAGGACATTCCGAGAGCTTATGTAATGGGCCTGCAGGGCTTTAATTGCTGCCTGACTGTCCACGAATATGTTTACTTCATCGTGTTTTGCAGGGACCGCAAATAATAGTTATGACTTAAAAAAAATTGAAGGCCATAAAAGCCTCCACGATGAATGAGATATAGACAAATATGTTATTTTTGTATGGCATATTCGGAAACACGAAAAACTTTTATTTCCAATTTTTTTTTTTAAATAATATTTAATTATTAATTTTTTGTTTTGATTTTTATATGATTTAATTATTATGTTTTGATTTTTATATGAAAAATAAATCATAACTTTTGTTTATAACTTTTATTTTAAAAATTGAAAATAAGAATTACGTTTCAATTTTTATTATAAAAATTGAAAATAAAAATTGAATTGAAATAACTTTTGAACGGATCAAGCTAGATTATATATCAGCACATATATATAATCTATGCATCAATACCTTTCAGTTGGTGTATAATATGTATGTATGTACAAACGCATGTACATATGCATGTTTATACAATAGTCTGCTTAGACACTTGCTTAGACCGCCTTATCAGCGGCTGATGTGTAAGCGCAAAAGTGTTAATGAAGAAGTGTGAACAATTTGAAGATAAGCAAAAGACAATTACAGAAGTATCCAAAGGTATACTTACAAAAAAAAAAAAATTTTTTTTTTTTTTGCTTTTGTTTAAAAGATGATGCAATAAAATTAGTTTTTGTTATAAGAACTGCAGAAAAAATTTCTTGCAAAATATTTCTAAAATATAACGTGTGTGTATACTTTTATCAACTTTTGTACATTGGATAATGTGCAAAACAAAAACAATGCGGTTTGCGATAAGAAGTGGTTAACGCAGCATCGTTATGCATTTTCTATGCATTGGTTCTTGTTATGTTTGGTAATTGATTGCGATGGGTCGTAAGCGTGATGCTATTGTGCGTGCATTTTTCGATTTTAAATCAAAAGATGAAGTTTCGGAATGTAAAATTTGTAAGCGTTCCTTTAAGGGTGCCTACTTTACAAATTTGAAGAGGCATCTTCAGGAGTGCCATGCCGATGCTTACAGATCTGTGGTAGATCAAGAAGAGAGTGAGCCAGAGGAGAAGAAAAAAAAATTTTCAGTGACAATGTCAGCAGTGGAGGTGAAAAAAGCTTGCGTGCAATTTGTGACGGAAGAAAAAGTGCCGTTTCAATTTTTTGATTCTGCTCCCTTCAAAATGCTTACAGAGCAGATTTTTCACGGGCTAGACTTGAGTCCGATAACATCACGGAATGTTATGCTGCATGTCTCAGAAAAATATGAGTGTGAAAAGAACATATTAAAGAATCGGATTAAAGATAAAATGCTTTCACTCAAAATTGACATAGCTTCCCGACATTCCAAAGGCATACTGGGTGTTAACGTTCAATCATGCCATTGAGGTGAAGACATTGGGTGTAATTGAGCTACATCGGAAACACACAGGGCTCAATTTGAGCATGGAAATTGAAATCATTTTGCCAGAGTTTTCGATTTCTAAGCAGCAAATTTATACGATCACCTCAGACAATGGCAAGAATGTCGTAAAAGCAGTTGAGTTTTTGAACGAAGACCCAGAAAGTGTGCTCAATTCTGATCTCGAAAACGAGGAGCTGATGAATGAGAATAGTGTTTCTTCAATCTCTTCAATTCGCTGTGCAGGTCACTCCATGCAACTAGCCGTAAAAGACTTTTTGAATGATGATGGACGAAATGAAGTTGTTGCATGTGCGCGAAAAGTAGTAAAAACATTGCGAACTCCGACGTTCAGGTAAGGACACAAAATTAATTTCATTAATAATTAATGTAGATAATGACAAATTTTTTATTATAATTGTCTAGGCTAGCAATTTCTACCACGGCTCTACCGCTGCCAACCACTGATGTGCCAACAAGGTGGAGCTCCACATATGAAATGCTGAAAAGTGTTTGCATATACGAGGAGTTCGTCCAGGAACACCTTCCTGCAAATTTGCAGTTGACGGACAAGCAATGGGCTGATATCAAATTGTTGCTGTCTGTGCTAGAGCCGATTTCTGCAGCCACCAAAAAGTTGCAAAGTGAACAGCTTTATTTTGGTGACTTTTACAAGCTTTGGTTAGAGACTAAATTAACTATCAAATCTATGAATAGTATTATTTATAGCGAAGATCTAGCCAATAGCTTGGAGAGTCGTGAGAGTATACTCACATCTAATGAAGTTATTCTCTCTGCAATTTTTTTGGATCCCAGAATTCGGCGGATTCTTCTCAAGAATCCTTTTCAGCAGGCGGCAGCCAAAAATCATTTGGTAGGACTGATGCGCCAACTTCTTGCTTTAAACAAAAAGGTAAGCTTTATTAAAATAAACACATAAATATGACAATTAATTATTATGCTCTGTTTGTTTATCAGGAGAGTCCAATACATGTCGAACGGGTCTCACTAGAAGCCCCTGAGTTAGCGTCAATTCCAGCGGAAAATGCTGTTGAATTGACATCACAGAGTACATGCTCACTTTTAAATGAATTTTTAAATTCTATCGAGGTGGCCTCTGAGTGTGAAGAGTCTGAGGAAATAACGGAAATACAGGGGTATTCGCCAAAGCCAATAGACCTAAACGTCGATATTATGAGCTACTGGGAGAGCAAAAAGTTCACGTACCCTAGGTTGTACCGCCTGGCTTCCATTCTGCATTCTGTGCCTGCTACACAGGTATCAGTGGAAAGGGCATTTTCTGCATTTTCAGTTGTGACTGATTTAAGATGCAACCTTTCATCGGAATCCATCAAGAAGATTATGTTTCTTAAATTAAATAAATAGAAAACTTAATAATTTATCACATTTTTGATTATACTACAAGTCTGAAAACCGACAAGTGTCTTAGTAGACCCTTATATACTAGATGATTTATTTTATTTTTTTGTAAGTATACCTTTGGATACTTCTGTAATTGTCTTTTGCTTATCTTCAAATTGTTCACACTTCTTCATTAACACTTTTGCGCTTACACATCAGCCGCTGATAAGGCGGTCTAAGCAAGTGTCTAAGCAGACTATTGTATAAACATGCATATGTACATGCGTTTGTACATACATACATATTATACACCAACTGAAAGGTATTGATGCATAGATTATATATGTGCTGATATATAATCTAGCTTGATCCGTTCAAAAGTTATTTCAATTCAATTTTTATTTTCAATTTTTATAATAAAAATTGAAACGTAATTCTTATTTTCAATTTTTAAAATAAAAGTTATAAACAAAAGTTATGATTTATTTTTCATATAAAAATCAAAACATAATAATTATTTTGTATTTTTATTATAAAAATTTAATTTAATAATTAAATATTATTTAAAAATAAAAAATTGGAAATAAAAGTTTTCGTGTTTCCGAATATGCCATACAAAAACAAGTGGGAACGTTGCAGTCGGACGCAACCGACTGCGGCATACTCGATACCAGTATTAAAACCGGTAAAAAGAGGCCTGATTGCAAAGGGGTACGGATGCGGCAGGGTTGTACGCTGCCTTAAAGATTCTCCGATGCAGATGGGGATGCCACCAGCTATATTCCTTCCAAATTTGGTGACTCTAGCTCAAAGTTTGTAAAATGTATGGAAAGGGGGGGGGGCTGGGGGCGGTATGGGTAGTTGTGGCATCAAAATTTTTGTTGCAGATCTTTGTGAAATGTCAATTGCTATCTTCATACCAAATTTGGTGACTCTATCTCGAAATTTTTAATAAGTGGGGAAAGGGGGGCTGGGGGCAGTATGGGTGGGCGAGGCATCCAAATTTTTGATGCAGATCTATGTGGAATGTCAATTGCTATCTACATACCAAATTTGGTGACTCTAGCTCGAAGTTTGTAAAAAGTGTGGCAAGGGGGGCTGGGGGCGGTATGGGTGGGCGTGGCATCAAAATTTTTGATGCAGATCTTTGTGAAATATCAATTGCTATCTTCATACCAAATTTGGTGACTCTAGCTCGTAATTTGTAAAAAGTGGGGAAAGGGGGGCTGGGGGCGGTATGGGTGGGCGTGGCATCCAAATGTGTGATGCAGATCTTTGTGGAATGTCAATTGCTATCTTCATACCAAATTTGGTGACTCTAGCTCGAAATTTGTAATAAGCGGGGAAAGGGGTCTGGGGGCGGTATGGGTGGGCGTGGCATCCAAATTTTTGCTGCAGATCTTTGTGTAATGTCAATTGCTATCTTCATACCAAATTTGGTGACTCTAGCTCGAAAATTGTAAAAAGTGGGGAAAGGGGGGCGAAATGGAGGGCGTGGCTCCAAAACTTTGATGATTTTTGGGGGTCGTTGCCAGCTATCTTCCTACCAAATTTTGGTGGCTCTAGCTCCACAACTCTGGAAGATACACTCATTCCCGTTTTTGACGAAGCGTTGGGGTGGATGGGGGTGGCTAGGGCAGTATTGGTGGGCGTGGCATCCAAACTTTTGGTGCAGTTTTTAGGGAGTCATCATCACCTATTTTGGCACCAAATTTGGTGGCTATAGCTCAAAAACTGTGGGAGATATAGTCTTTTTTGACATTAAAATGCGGGGGGGCTGGGGGGCGGAATGGGGGGCGTGGCTTCAAAATTTTTGATGTAGTTTTTTGGGGGTTGCTAATAGCTATCTTCTTACCAAATTTGGTACTTCTAGCTGTAAGGATGTGCGAAATATGTGGATTTATCGGTATTGGGTTATCGAATTTATCGATTTGCCAGCCCCCCAGTTATCGTAGAACCCCCATCTTGACACTTTAATTTACTATCCCATAGATAAAGAGAATTGGAAAGTTTCAAGTCTCTAGCTTGAAGGGTGTGGAAAAAACTTGCATACATACGGACGGACAGACGGACAGACACCATGACGGACATTGCACAAAACCAATATACTCTTTACCTTCGGTATCGAGTATAATAACATATTTGTCTATATCTCATTCATCGTGGAGGCTTTTATGGCCTTCAATTTTTTTTAAGTCATAACTATTATTTGCGGTCCCTGCTTAAAAGTGATGAGTTTAAAACTTGGGCACGAAAAGATGACACGTGCGAGAGAAGAGTTTTTTTTCAGCTACTGCAAGTGCAGTATTACCGAAAAAGCTGTCGGATTTGCGCGCCCACAGTGCTACAATAAAGCATACAAGTGCTTTAAGCAAACTCACAAAATTGATTTTGTAAGTTTGCCAGTGAAGACAGTGGAGCAGGAGGCAGAGCTTTGCCTTTTTATGGCCGAGCATACGTCATTGAGGGGTCGCAACATGTCTCCGACGACAAATCTCCGCCGTTTCACAAACGACATATCTCCGCCAATAAAAAAACGACATAACTCCGCCGTTCCACAAACGACATATCTCCGCCGTTCCACAAAAATTTATGTATTATTGTGAAAAAGTGTGGGCGCTGTGTGCTATATTTTTCGTATAAAGAGCGCCAAACGCTTTTTTCACAATAATAAAATAACTTTCGAACATTATTGTTTGAAGCTTATTTTTATAAATTATTTTTTAAATTTTTAGTTCAATGTTTTAAAAAGCGTATTTTTTAGTTTTTTAAAACTATATTTAATAGAAAATAAATAATGTGTAATAAGTTTGTGTAACATTCAAAATACACAGAAATCATAGCAGTTTTTTTCATTTTGTTGCCTTTTAAGTTAACTGAAATTAGTTAAAAATAAAAAAATTTTGAATTGCCTCTTCGACATCTTGGTTGCAGGTTGGACACTTTGGCTTGTTATTTTGTTTGTCTTTCATTTCGTTTGGTGCTTCATTGAGTGCTACAATTTGATCCCAACATATTCCACAAATATTTACGTGGTTGCATGGGCGCAACAAAACATATTTTGGGTTGTTTAGGCACACATTGCATGGATCCATTTTAATTGATGATTTGTCAGTCATTTGGCTTGAGTTCGACGCATTCGAAGTAAGTGACGATGCGGAAGATGTCATGTCAGAAGACATTCCGGTTAAATTGCCTTCATTGTCTATACCTTCAAGGAAGTCCTGCTTTGAAAAACCGTCAGCTAATGAAACAGTGCATGTCAGAAATGCCTGTATGTCTTTTTCACCTCTTTCAAAAAGATTCATTGCGTTCATAATTTTTCCGGAGCGATTCTGAGAACAAAAATAATTGAGTTAGCATATTATTTTAAATGATTTAATCAATATGTATACAACTTTCGCGTAGGTTCTTCTTCTGTGGCTAATTTCCATTACAACCATTTTGAAAGAGTAAGGCAAATTCGCGACTCTTTTCGTATTCTGCATCAATAAGGCATTGGACAAATTTAAAAATGCGCCCTTTAGCTCGAATTTTATTTCCCAAATTCGAATTGTAAGCTTCCACTGAGCTCGTGGTTTTAGTTGACCGCTTAAACACGGATATGCTTTTGGGTCCCTCCTATAAAATAATGGTTAAACATTAATAATCAAAATACAACTTAAACTTAAAAAATAAATAAAACATACCTTTGTAAGCCACTGTCTCTTAAAATATTTTAAAAACGACGAAAACAGCTTCTTGTCCATCTTTAGTGCTTCAAATTTTAGAAGGGTAAAACCTTCCATAATTTTATTTTCTGGTAAAAGCGGCAAATGCAAAAACTTCATAAAAAGCATGTAAGCGTTCTTATTGCATTTCAGCGTTTTTTCAAATCCATGCGATTGCTTGGCGTTTTTCTGGCATGCCTGTGTGAAATGAAACCAACAGCCGTAAAAATTCATGTTGGGATGCAGGTCTTTTAACGCGTTTCGCATTGCCTTTTCGTAGTCGGAAATAAAGGATGCTCCCTTAAGGCAGCAGATGTTCGAATCTATGTATGTGAATAGGTGCTGATAAGATAGCTCCGTTTTGCGAGTCATCAAAACAAATACAAAAGGGGTTATCTAAAAAAAATTTTAATTTGTAGTGAATCAAGTTTAACATAAAAAGAAAATTACCTTCTGGAAATATTTAATATAAATTATTAAAAGTTGCTTAAAATCTCCAAAAGGACACACTTTAAATGTGGCATCAATTAAAAAATGCCTATTATGCTCCGGAATATTGGCTTGCATCAAGTCGATTACCTTGTCTGATGAAAATATGCAATAAGCAAACGAGCTCGATGCGTCCACTTTTTTAAAGAACTGATTCGCAGTATTTCCCTTGGTCATTTCAAAAAGTTTCAATATATTTTCGTCCTGAAATGCTTCCACAACATTCTCTGGAGAAGATGGAGACTTTGGCAAAAAAGGCTGTCTCTTTCTTTGCAAAGTGCGTTTGACAGAGTCATAGTTTGTTTCAATCTCCGCTTCACCATTTGTTTTCCTAATAAATTTAATAGAAAAATAAAACATCAGTCTGTGTGTCTGCTCAAATGCACATAAATATGTACATACATACATATGTATGTCAAAATAAACATATTTACCACATAAATATGTTTCTATACGCACATTTGTATTTTCATATGTATATATTTACATACGCATCGTCACTACGTAGACTGCCGTGCACTGTGTGTATGTATGTACATATGTATTACATAAATACAAACATACATACAGTATCCCTGCAGTCACGTTTACTAGGCCAAACATAGTGATTAGACTAGCCCACATGGGCTACTACTAGCCCACGCCTATGCCATTTCAATGTTTTTTTCCTATTCCATTAAACACGGGAATGTCATTGGAGTGGACGTATCGGCCGCCTCTGCAGCCACGTGGGCTAGTCTATAAAACATATGTAACAAGGCGGCATGTTTATACCCTTCACATGTGAATCAGGGTATATTGACTTTGTCATGAATCTGTAACGCCTTAAAGGAATGATGGGAGACCCCATAAACTATATATCAAAATGATCAGGACGAGCTCAGGAATTGATTTCCGTCCGTCCGTCCGTCCGTCTGTCCGTCTGTCTGTTTCAACACATTTCCGCTGCTGTTTCAACACGATTTCCGGCCAAACTGAACTGAACCGATCTTGATGAAACTTTCACAGATTGCTTAGATCATGTCGGATTTGTTCACTATGAAATTTCATCCCGATCGGAGCATTCTACGATATAGCCACCATATAAATTTACCATATCAACACGATTTCCGGCCAAACTGCTGAACCGATCTTGATGAAACGTTCACAGATTGCTTAGATCATGTCGGGTTTGTTCACTATGAAATTTCATCCCGATCGGAGCATTCTACGATATAGCCACCATATAAATTTACCATATCAACACGATTTCCGGCCAAACTGCTGAACCGATCTTGATGAAACTTTCACAGATTGCTTAGATCATGTCGGGTTTGTTCACTATGAAATTTCATTTCGATCAGAGCATTCTACGACATAGCCACCATACAAATTTACCATATCGTACTATCAATTGTTGTCTCTGTCGTGCACTTTCAAGTACCTACATGTCAAATTGTTGTTGTTGCACACGAACAAGTAAATGACGCTTAAGAGCAAAAATATTAGCGAAAAATTACCAACAACTGCACAGAAACATAAGAGGGGGAAGCATTGATTTGGCTGTGTGAAGGGTATCATAGTCTTGGCATAGCCAAAATTAACTATGCGCCACTATGTTTTATTTTAATTTCAATTAATAGTATGTTAACTTACTCAGCAAGAACATCGTTGAATACCTTTTTGGTGTCAAAATTTGTATTTTTTTCATTTTTATACTCGATACCGAAGGTAAAGAGTATATTGAGTTTGTGCAATGTCCGTCATGGTGTCCGTCCGTCTGTCCGTCTGTATGTTCGCAACTTTTTTCCACACCCTTCAAGCTAGAGACTTGAAACTTTCCAATTCTCTTTATCTATGGGATAGTAAATTAAAGTGTCAAGATGGGGGTTCTACGATAACTGGGGGGCTGGCAAATCGATAAATTCAATAACTCAAAACCGATAAATCCACATATTTCGCACATCCTTACAGCTAGAACTACCAAATTTGGTAAGAAGATAGCTACTAGCAACCCCCAAAAAACTGCATCAAAAATTTTGGAGCCACGCCCCCATTCCGCCCCCAGCCCCCCCGCATTTTGAAATCAGAAAAGCCTATATCACCCACAGTTTTTGAGCTATAGCCACCAAATTTGGTGCCAAGATAGGTGATGATAACCCCACAAAAACTGCATCAAAAGATTGGATGCCACGCTCACCAATACTGCCCTAGCCGCCCCCATCCACCCCAACGCTTCGTCAAAAACGGGAATGCGTGTATCTTCTAGAGTTGTGGAGCTAGAGCCTCCAAATTTGGAAGGAAGATAACTGGCAACAGCCCCCAAAAATCTGCATCAAAGTTTTGGAGCCACGCCCACCCATTCCGCCCCCAGCCCCCCCCCCGCATTTTGAAATCAGAAATGGCTATATCTCCAACAGTTTTTAAGCTGTAGCCACCAAATTTGGTGCCAAGATAGGTGATGATGACCCCCCAAAAACTGCATCAAAAGTTTGGATGCCACGCCCACCGATACTTCCCTAGCCGCCCCCATCCACCCCAACGCTTCGTCAAAAACGGGAATGCGTGTATATTCGAGAGTAGTGGAGCTAGAACCACCAAATTTGGTAGGAAGATAGCTGGCAACGACCCCCAAAAATCGGCATCAAAGTTTTGGAGCCACGCCCTCCATTTCGCCCCCCTTTCCCCACCTTTTACAAACTTTGAGCTAGGGTCACCAAAGTTGGTATGAAGATAGCAATTGACATTCCACAAACATCTGCATCAAAAATTTGGATGCCACGTCCACCCATACCACCCCCAGCCCCCCTTTCCCCACTTTTTACAAACTTTGAGCTATAGTCAACAAATTTGGTATGAAGATAGCAATTGACATTTCACAAAGATCTGCATCAAAAATTTTGATGCCACAACTACCCATACTGCCCCCAGCCCCCCTTTCACCACCTTTTACAAACTTTGAGCTAGTCACCAAATTTGCAACGAAGACAGCTTGTGGCATCCCCATCTGCATAGGAAAATCTTTAAGGCAGCGTACACCCCTGCCGCATCCGTACCCCTCTGCAATCAGGCCTCTTTTTACCGGTTTAATACTGGTATCGAGTATGCCGCAGTCGGTTGCGTCCGACTGCAACGTTTCCACTTGTTTTTTTTTATTTCACTAAGAGCAATGATTTTTTCCAATTCATGATTCTGAGCGCCATGATTATGCACAACATTTGCTGGTTGGGAGTAAACTTTAGATTTGTCTGCACTTAAGTATACTCTGGCTTTACAGAACTTGACCCGGCACACATATGCGGTTTCGCCAAGTTTTAATACTTTGTTTTTTACATAAATTTGTTGCTCGATTATTGAGAACAACAATAATGAGCAGCCCGCTCGAGAAGGAAGCCTCCTTCTCTTAATTCAAATTTAATATTTTCATAATCCATGTTCGTTCTGTTTGAGCAACCGCAACCAAGTGAATGTATCAAAATAATGCGGCACATTTTTGGCGCGCGCCACGCTCACTTTTCCTATTACACCGAAAATATTATCTGTGTACAAAAATTAAAATAAATAATCTACTAAGGGACAAATTATATTATACGTTTTTGTTACTTTAAATACTGCACGGAATATTTCACCAAAAAACAAATAAATAAAATATAATAAAACAAGTAAGAAGGCTCAAGTCGGGAGAGCCCGACTAGAAGATACCGTGAACCCAATTGCAATAAATAAATTTAATTTAAATAAGACTTTGGTATACTGACTTAACTTCAATCGATTAAATTCGATATCTCCGGTGTTTCTTAACCGATTTGGTCGAAATTTTTAGAAAAGTTCTATCGTAACCCATTATTGCAACCCTCATTTTTAGATTTTCCAAATTCTATATTTTTTTGTTATCGATTCCATGTGTATATCGGAAACCAGAATAGTTATCGGTAATTTGAAGCAAACTTGTTCTGCTCATGGTATAGGAGAACTTATATCCCAAATCTGAGGTCTCTAGCTCTTGTAGTCTCTGAGATCCACGCGATCATACAGACTGTCAGACGGACGGACAGACGGACATGGCTATATCGTCTCGGCTGTTGATGCTGATCAAGAATATATATACTTTATGGGGTCCTTCTGCCTGTTACATACTTTTGCACAAAACCATTATACCCTTATTTACCCATTTTATGGGTTAAGGGTATAAAAAAGCAATTTACACACTATTAGAAAATTGTTTTTTTCTGTGCACTTACAGTTAAAAATCCAGTTGAAAATAAAGAAGTGAATAAATAAAGTAATGCAAAAGAAAATAAATAGGCAGGGATAACAAAAAAGCGGCATCGCACATGTACAGTGGCTCAATAAAGTTTAAGTACACCTTGAAATAATAAGATACTATTAAGAACTATCTTCTTATTTTAAAGGTGTACTTACACTTTATTGAGCCAGTGTACATATGCGATACCACGTTTTTGTCTATCCTGCCTATTTATTTCTTTTGCATTACTTTATTTATTCACTTCTTTCCTTAAGATTATTATGGTAACAAGTGGAAACGTTGCAGTCGGGCGCAACCGACTGCGGTATACTCGTTACCAATATTAAAACCGTCAAAAACAGGCCTGATTGCTAAGGGGTACGGATGCGGCAGGGGTGTACGCTGCCTTAAAGATTCTCCGATGCAGATGGGGATGCCACCAGCAATCTTCCTTCCAAATTGGTGACTTTAGCTCAAAGCTTGTAAAAGGTGTGGAAAGGGGGGCTGGGGCGTTTTGGGTGGGTGTGTCATCCATATTTTTGATGCAGTTTTTTTGGGGGTTGCTAGTAACTATCTGCTCACCAAATTTGCTAGTTCCAGCTGTAAGAATGCGCGAAATATGTCGATTTATCGGTTTTGAGTTATCGAATTTATCGATTTGCCAGCCCCTCAGTTATCGTAGAATCCCCATCTTGACACTTTAATTTACTATCCCATATATAAAGAGAATTGGAAAGTTTCAAGTCTCTAGCTTGAAGGGTGTGGAAAAAACTTGCATACATACGGACGGACAGACGGACAGACACCATGACGGACATGGTGTTCTAGCTGTAACGAGTATAAAAACTAAAATTGCCGCTTGACCTATAGGTTATGTCTCTAACACAGCCGCTAATGCTGCATTCACACTTGTTGACTCAGCGTCAATTATCGATACGTCAAAAATAGTAATTCAATGTCAACGCATTACTTGTGTTTAGACTAGTTGACTGAGTTGACCAAAAAACCGATTTGTCAACTAATTTTCGTGTTGAGCAACGAGCTAGATGCCAAAGCGTTGATGAAGTTGACAGTAATTCACACTGGTTGATATCAACGTTCATTGACGTCAACGTAGCTAAAATATTTTTCGTTGACGGTGATATTGTGTAATGCTGCATTTACACTAGTTGATAAACAAGTCAACGTTGATATCAACTTTATCAATCCTAGTGTGAACAGCTATCAACTTGATCAACTTTTGCGTTGACAGTAGATTGACAATGCGAAAATCATCAATTGTTGCTCTGAGTGTAAACATAGTGTAAACACTTTGTGTCAGCAGTTGAAGTCACAATCGGCGCGTTGACAACACAAAATTAAGTTCAGCACATGTTTATTCTTTTCCTTTGTGTTGACAAACTTTATGTTCATATTATAGGTGGCAGCACTACGCTTCGCCACCCGTTTTTATTAATGTTGTCTGCTTTTTCAACTGTGCAGTCTATAAAAAACAATAATTAGTAATAAAAAGCTATTTAAAAATACAATTTTATTAATTTTTATGCATATTTATTGAACCATATTTTAATATCGAAAGAAGACCTGCTTCAGTTGCTAGAATCAAAACCACTGCTGCCGCTATTTTCATCTTCTTCGCTGTTGCCATTGTTCTGATTTTATTCTAAAGTAAACAAATTGCTTATCAATTAGTTTTAAGTTACATATGCATTAGTACTTACCACTTTTTTACTTTTTTCAATTAACAAAACAACACAATATCGATTACAATCAGTTTCAATACATTCACAATATCGACGTCAACGAAAAATGCTTAGTAACGTGAATGTCAACGAATGTGGATATCAACTGGTGTAAATTACTCTCAACTTCAATATCAACGCGTTTGCATCTTGCGCGTTGCTCAACTCGAAAATTAGTTGGCAACCCGATTTTTTTGTCAACTCAGTCAACTAATGTAAACACAACAAATGCGTTGACGTTGGATATCAATTGTTGATATAGCTAGAATTGACGCTGCATCAACTAGTGTAAATGCACCATAAGTAACGGAAGTGATTTTAATTTATTTGGCGGATTGCGCGCGGAAGCGGCCTGACCGCTTATAGTCGATTTAACCTTGCTTTGTGCATTCTAAAATAAATTCAATTATATTAAGTAAAATAAAAATAATAAAATGTAAATATAATTAAACGAAATTGCTGGCGCAACAAGTTCCATTTATTAGCCAAATGCGATAATTCAAAACCGATAAATCCACATATTTCGCACATCCTTACAGCTAGAACTACCAAATTTTGTAAGAAGATAGCTACTAGCAACCCCCAAAAAACTGCATCAAAAATTTTGGAGCCACGCCCACCCATTCCGCCCCCAGCCGCCCCGCATTATGAAATCAGAAATGGCTATATCTCCCACAGTTTTTGAGCTAGAGCCACCAAATTAGGTGCCAATATAGGTGATGATGACCCCCCCAAAAACTGCATCAAAAATTTGGATGCAACGACTACCAATACTGCCCTAGCCGCCCCCATCCACCCCAACGCTTCGTCAAAAACGGGAATGCGTGTATCTTCCAGAGTTGTAGAGCTAGAGCCAGCAAATTTGGTAGGAAGATAGCTGGGAACGACCCCCAAAAATCTGCATCAAAGTTTTGGAGCCACGCCCACCCATTTCACCCCCCTTTCCCCACCTTTTACAAAATTCGAGCTAGAGTCACCAAATTTGGTATGAAGATAGAAATTGACATTCCACATAGATCTGCATCAAAAATTTGGATGCCACGCCCACATATACCGCCCCAGCCCCCTTATTCACTTTTTACAAATTTCGAGCTAGAGTCACCAAATTTGGTATGAAGATAGCAATTGACATTCCACAAAGATCTGCATCAAAAATTTGGATGCCACGCCCACATATACCACCCCCAGCCCCCCTTTCCCTACCTTTTACAAAATTCGAGCTAGAGTCACCAAATTTGGTATGAAGATAGCAATTGACATTCCACAAAGATCTGCATCAAAAATTTGGATGCCACGCCCACACATACCACCCCCAGCCCCTCTTTCCCCACTTTTTACAAACTTCGAGCTAGATTCACCAAGTTTGGTATGAAGATAGCAATTGACATTCCACAAAGATCTGCATCACTAATTTGGATGCCACGCCCACTCATACCACCCCCAGCCCCCCTTTCCCCACTTTTTACAAACTTCGAACTAGATTCACCAAATTTGGTATGAAGATAGCAATTGACATTCCACATAGATCTGCATCAAAAATTTGGATGCCACGCCCACCCATACCGCCCCCAGCCCCCCCTTTCACCACCTTTTACAAACTTTGAGCTAGAGTCACAAAATTTGTAAGGAAGATAGCTTGTGGCATCCCCATCTGCATCGGAAAATCCTTAAGGCAGCGTACACCCCTGCCGCATCCGTACCCCTTTGCAATCAGGCCTCTTTTTACCGGTTTTAATACTGGTATCGAGTATGCCGCAGTCGGTTGCGTCCGACTGCAACGTTTCCACTTGTTTTCTAATAAATTTACTTGAGCGCGCGAAAATCAACACAAACTTTTAGCTCTAGAGGAGGACAAATAACAATATACCATTATCGATAGCTGTTGCGCGCAATATCGTTAAATAAATATGTGTCAACACAATACAAAAGAATGAACATGAAGTCAACTTATTTTGGGCTGTCAACTCGCCAATATTGACGTCAACTGTTGACACAAAGTGGTCATACTATGTTCACATTGGAAACGTCAACTGATGTTTTACGCATTGTCAATCTTCTGTCAACCTAACAGTTGACTAAGTTGACAGCTGTTCAGACTAGGGTTGACTAAGTTGTTATCAATGTTGACTTGTTTGTCAACTATTTTTTTTTTTTTTTTTTTTTTAATTTAAATTAAAATATTTGGTTTTTTGGGTTGTGGGTTATGGTGTCCTGTGTCCGTCCTAGTGTGAATGCAGCATAAGATTTTTTCCACACCTTCACAAACAAACTTCAATTCTCTTTTACGGATAGAATACGTTATATTTTCAAATTTATAATAAACACACCATAAAGATTTCGTACATGACAAAACAATGCTGACATCAAAAATAGCCACCCCCATTCCCCCCCCATTTAAAGTCAAAGCCTATTCTTCCCAATTGGGCCAAATAGGTGATGACCCCCCCCCCCCCCCCATCCAACCTAACGGGAATGCGCGTATCTTCCAGAGTTACAGAGCCACAATTTGGTAGGAAGATAGCTGGCAACGACCCCAATCTGCATCAAAGTTGGAGCACCCCCATTCCGCCCCAGCCCCCCGCATTTGAATCAGAAAGCCTATAACTCCTCAGTTTTGAGTATAGCCACCTAATTTGGTGCCAAGATAGGTGATGATACCTAAACTGCATCAAAGTTTGGATGCACGCCCACGACGCCCCCACCACCCCAACGCTCAAAAACTGGAATGCGTATCTCCAGGAACCCCAAAAAACGGCCCCCTAAATCTGCATCAAAGTTTGGGCATGCCCACCCATTTCGCCCCCTTTCCCCACTTTTTACAAACTTCGAGCTAGATTCACCAATTGGTTGAAGATAGCAGTTGATATTTCACAAGATCTGCATCAAAATTTGGTGCCACCCCCCACCCCAGCCCCCTTTCCCCACTTTACAAACTGCTAGATTCACTTTGGTTTGAGTAGCAATATACATTTCACAAGATCTGCACAAAATTTATCCCACACCATCCGCCTACATTCTACAAACTTTGAGCTAGAGTCCAATTTGTAGAATGCTGTGGCATCCCCATCTACATCAAAATCTTTTAGGCGCGCCCGCCGCATCGTCTGCATAGGCCTCTTTTACCGGTTTTATCGGTATCGGTATGCCGCAGTCGGTTGCGTCCGACTGCAACGTTTCCACTTGTTTAATCATATGACACTAGACAACAGTATTGCCAACGCAACTACGATACAGTTATGCAGCAATGCGCATAAATGGCGAAAGTGTATTCAGCATTGTATTAAAAAATAAATCCCAAAAATAGGCCAAGCAAGAAATGTAAAAAACACACATGCATACAAAAACTAACACATTTTTACCGTTCTTTGTTGCCGCTGCACTATGGGGCAGTTTTCCAAGAAACTGGCCCATAATAATTTTTTAAATTTCTTTAAACTAAACAATAATTACTGCAAACCTCTTGTAAAATTGATATAGTAGACCGATCTAAATTATTTTTTCCAACAATATTTGTATTACACGAACACACTACTATAGAAACGACATATCTCCGCGCGGAGATATGTCGTCGGAGATATGTCGCGACCCCTGTATCGACATAATTTGCTTAAAATCGTCATAGCTCCGCCGTTCCATAAACGTTATATCTCCCAGCGAAGATATGTCGTTTGTGGATCGACATATCTCCGCCGATCCACAAACGTCATATCTCCGCTCGGAGGTGTGTCGCTAAAAAAACATATCTCCGCCGTTCAACAAACGACATATCTCCGCGCGGAGATTTTTTAGAGGACTTGCGAGCCGATATAGGGGACTCAAAGTTTGGTCTCCAAATAGTTGAGTCAACGGACATTAGTGTCACCAAACTTTTAGGTACGTATTACATAATATATTTAACTCTTATTTTGTATTGAATTTATCAAAACTCTCATGTATTGTAATTGTGTGTGTACCTATGTAGCCATAAATTATTTTTCCAAACCACGCGGAAAGTTTGTGTCCACGTTTTTAAACTTAATTTTCTTGGACCATGGAAATGCCTCCTTCATTGCTGACGCTGTTAAAAAAAATTGATGGAAAGAAAACTGGATAGGGGTTTTCACACGCAACGTTGTTATTCGTTATTCGTTAAAGTTCTACATGTATTTTGTTTTTGTAAATTTAAGAAAATGCCGGCTTAATGAATAACACTTTAACGAGCTGGCAACCCCGACAAATTACTTGTTATTCGGTAAAACATTAATCAGCTGTTTTGTGCTTTGTGTTTTGTCAGTTGTGTTGCAAATAATTGATTGAAAGTAGGTATTAAATATGATATGAGTTTTATTTATTTCCTTTTTATTAATAAAAGCTTTTGTCTTAAGTGGAAAACATAAAGAAGAAGCGTGTATTCCAATAATATTACAACTTATATTTATGTACCTTCAATCAACGTTATTCGTTGAATCGTTTTTTCAATCAAATGTTTAATTATTTTAGATTTCTCACTTTTTTTTAGGCATTTTACTCTTTTCGTGTGTGTTTCTGTGTCTTACTTGCAATATCAGCTGTGTTGAAAATATTTAAACGATTAACAGCAGACGTAAAAAACGAGTCTTCACAGTTGGCAAGCTTTAACAAATTTAACGAAAAACGAATAACAACGTTGCGTGTGACCTGATATTAGGAAATTAATAGGCATCGGTACAGACAACGCCAACGTCATGGTAGGCACAAATAGAAGTGTTTATACCGAACTAAAAAAGAAGGCACCAGCCATAATTTTAATAAAATGTGTCTCTCAGTCGATACACTTGGCTATAAGTCATGTAAGCAAGAACATATGCCATGAAGCTTGGAGTTTCTGGTGCACGAAACCTACAGTTCGTTTTCAAAGAGTTCCACCCGACAAATCGAATACAAAAAAATTTATCAGTGTATTAATAACGACGAGGTATATGGGACAATTTCCGCACAGTATATTTTATATTGTGATTGTTGTATTTTGTATTTGTTTAGATTCTTGTTCTAACATGAATTTGCGTTTTTGTGGCTCTAAAAATGTTGATGATTGCAAGGTGAACGTCCCTTTATCTATATATATTTTATTGTGTTGTATCGATTAAAACTTATTTTTAAATTGCATTTCCTTAGGCTCCACTGAAGATCCCAAAAGTGTGTGACACAAGATGGCTGTCAATCGAGTTGGCGGTTTCGCGCATTCTTAATCAATGGGAAGAACTTAAATTGCAATTTTCTGTAGCGGCAAATAAAGAGAAATGCCATAAAGCTGAGCTCTTGTACCAAATGTATAAAAGTCAAGTCAATTACCTATACATACTTGCTTTTTCTGAGACCAATTTTGTCTGTCTTGCAAAAAGTTAACAAAGCTTTTCAAAGCAACAACACAAATGCCACAGAACTATTAAAGGATTTGACATTTGCCATTAATTCTTAAAAAAAAAAGGCATAATTATACTCGTTACCGAAGGTAAAGAGTATATTGGTTTTGTGCAATGTCCGTCAGGGTGTCTGTCCGTCTGTCCGTCCGTATGTGTGCAAGTTTTTTCCACACCCTTCAAGCTAGAAACTTTCCCATTCTCTTTATCTATGGGAAAGTAAATTAGAGTGTCAAGATGGGGGTACTACGATAACTGGGGGCTGGCAAATCAATAAATTCGATAACTCAAAACCGATAAATCCACATATTTCGCACATCCTTACAGCTAGAACTACCAAATTTTGTAAGAAGATAGCTACTAGCAACCCCCAAAAAAATGTATCAAAAATTATATCTCCCATAGTTTTTGAGCTATAGCTTCCAAATTTGGTGCCAAGATTGGTGATGATGACCCCCCAAAAACTGCATCAAAAATTTGCTTCGTCAAAAACGGAAATGCGTGTTTCTTCCAGAGTTGTGGAGCTAGAGCCACCAAATTTGGTAGGAAGATAGCTGGCAGCGACTTCCAAAAATCTGCATCTAAGTTTTGGAGCCACGCCCATCCATTCCGCCCCCGTTTCCCCACTTTTAACAAACTTCGAGCTAGAGTCACCAAATTTAATATGAAGATAGCAATTGACATCCCACATAGATCTGCAGCAAAAATTTGGATGCCACGCCCACCCATACCACCCCAGCCCCCCTTTCCACACCTTTTACAAACTTTGAGCTAGAGTCACCAAATTTGGAAGGAAGATAGCTGGTGGCATCCCCATCTGCATTGGAGAATCTTTAAGGCAGCGTACACCCCTGCCGCATCCGTACTTCTTTGCAATCAGACCTGTTTTTACCGGTTTTAATACTGGTAACGAGTGTACCGCAGTCGGTTGCGTCCGACTGCAACGTTTCCACTTGTTCCTCCTGAGCCAGATGTAGATGTATTCACAACAGACGACATCGAAGAATATGTCGATAGAGAAATATACAAGGGATATGAGTTTGAAAAATTTATTAATTTTGCGAAGTTGGATCCAAATTCTGAAAAAGACATTCGGGACTGCTGCCCAAAATGTTTGATACAACTCATTAAGCAACTGAAACAGAGGTAAAAATCTAAGTTGGATACCGTATAAACAAACATATAATTTTCTTACTATTTTTAGTCTTCCAGATAATTATAGCATCCTAAAGCAGGTCGATATTTTTTCAGTCGACAATGTTTTAAGGGCAAACAAAAAACAAGATATTGTTAATCTGTTGGAGGGCCTTAACTATAAAAATATTGAAGAAATTGAAAGCCAATAAAAAAATATTCATTTGGTAAAATGGCATAACACAAGCGACTCGCCTAATTTTTAGATAGAAGTAAATTCATACAAGGACTCTGGTGGCAACAAAACATTTGCAGAGCTGTTCACGGTAGCTATTGATATTTTATCATTACCCTGGTCCTACGCCGAAGTGGAACGGATATTTAGCCAGGACAACATTGTTAAGTCGAAACTCAGAAACAAATTACATCTGAGCACGCTTAACAGCATTATTCATATAAGGTAACTGACTCTCTTGTTTTCTAGAAAAAATAATTTCAATACTGGTATGGCCTGCGCAGAAATGAAAAATGCTGCTATACGTACGATTAGAGCTGGAGAAAACATCGATTGCACTATCGATCAATCGATGGTTTTGTGTATTTTGCAGAAATCGATGCTTTGTCACCACTATAGATTGTCTTGGCGCCTAAAAACAAGCGGCAGCAAATTGCGAACAAAAACTACAAATAATTAATGCGGAATAAGTATATAAATATATAATAAATATACCATGGAGAAATACCTTACAAGTAAGTTTTTTTTTTCCAATCGCAATTGTGCTCCCCAATGTGATGAAAGTTTCAACTTGAAACACAATATTTCGACTATGAACGCATCATGACGAAATAAGTAAAAGGTGCCACCGTCGTGAAACAAGTGGCCATTATTGTACAAGTGAAATGCACTTTGTCGACAAGTCAAGCAAGGTTAATAATGCGCCCATTGTGAGAGTGCTCGTTATTCGACGGATGCACCTTATAGTTATTTAATCATGGTACTCAGGTTTTTTCGATTATATGCATATGGCACGCGGCCCAAACATTTTTGGTATACAGTGTAATTTGCTTAGCTGCCTCGATACTTAGCTGCATCGGACAGTTATCTGCATCAAGTTTTCATTTTATTGCATTAAGGCCCATTTTTGTATGAAAATCTTTACGTTAGGTGCATCAAACTTAACAGCCTTTTGCACTTAAGCGCCTCATATCGGCAGTAATTTTTGTAATTTTCTTTTAGTATCATACAAGTTAGCTGCGTCATCTATAAAAACAGCTGACTGCGCAAAAGTGAGACGCATTGAAACGCAAAATGCTGTTCACGTGAATTCCCTCATTATTATTTGTGAAATTGCAAAGATGGGTAAAACAAAGCGCGTTGTTGGGTTAACTTTTAAAGAAAAGCTGCAAATTATTGCAGCTGTAAGCGAAAAAGTCGACAAAAATGATTGTTGGGTCAGAACCCAATAATTAGAATTTAACATTTTGTATGAATATTTGAATATAGCGGCTAAACACTGTTAAAGTTAAAGCGCCCAAATCTGTTAGTTTAAGTTAACATTACTCACTCTCTCACAACTATTGTGAATGAAATGCAATTGAGAGGAGTGAATAAGAACATGAAAAGGAGTTGAAAATTATACCTGAAGTCGATCGCACGTGAACTTTGTGGTGCAGCAAAGATAACCTTAAGCAATAAATCTAAATTACTTTTGTATGGAAATAAACACCCCCGACACATTTTATAGAAACATAGCAACAGTCAAGAAAACGCTCTTGAACTTACATTTTGGCGCCCGAGCAGGGACTGTGTTTATTTCTCATATATCGGGTTTTTGTGAATTTGCAATTATTCTTGCATGTACACACATACCACATGTACATTGCTCGAAAAGTGAGGTTATGTTCGCCGCAGCCGACTTAGTTTCACATCTTGCCCGCGTTTATAAAATTGCCCTGCCAATTGTTATATTCGTATTTTCATTATCGCGTACATTCCAACTAACTATTTTGGATTTGCGCTCACGGCCGGCGGCCCAAACTGATCGCCGCAACCTAACGCACGCCGCTGCTACATTTGGTAGAGCTGCTTGTGCTCAGACATATTCCATCGCTGGAGTCGATATAGTATCCTCCTAATCAGAGCGTCGTTGGAGTGGACATCTCATCCTCCTTCGACACAACTTGTACGCGCACACTCGCACTGCTGCACCCCCCCTCGTCGCCCAGCTGCATACAGCGCAGCTTACGCTCACTACCTATCGTCGTCTCGCTCTCACACGCATACATACTGTGAGGAGCGAAACACCTGATCAGAAATACATTCGAATTGGGTGACCATAGTGACAACCGCATACGGCGTTGCCATACCGGTCATTTAATAAAGTAAACAAATACCTCGCTTATTTGTCATTTGTGTAATTTGAGATGGCATCGTTGGAGCAACTCAAAACACAACGTTCTAATGTTCGCAGAAATATTTCTCGCATTAGCAAATCGGTCGAACCTAGCCAGCAGCTTTCACCGTTGGAATTAACCTGCCGGCTATCAATATTGGAAGCATATTTCAAAAATGCACTTCGAATTCAAGGAGACATTGAACAAGCTGAGCCGGAGGAATCACGCGATTTTCACTGCGAAATTGAAGAAATATTTATTCGCACCAAGGTGTGCATTCAGGAACAGCTCGGACCTGACGCACATAGCACCGTTAACGAAACTACCGTAAATGTTGGGCATACATCCTCAGTCAAACTGCCACGGCTGTCTCTGCCAACATTTGACGGCAAGTACGCCGATTATCAGAACTTCATTACATCGTTCAAACAAGTGGTGGGAAATCAATCCCTTTTGTCACCCATTGAGAAGTTTAATCAGCTATTAAATTGTCTCCGTGGTCCAGCGCTAGAAACGGTCCGAGCATTCCAAGTGACTTCAGACAATTACGCAAAGGCTCTGGAGCACTTGAAGAATCGCTACGACAACCCAACACTAGTATTTTTGGATAACATATCGTCGCTCTTCGCACTGCCGCACGTTGCCAAATCCAATGGCCAACAGTTACGCAGTCTCATCGACAATGCTTCCGCATTGTATAACTCATTGCTGTCGCTGGGTAATGAAGCACAGATTGCCCAGGCCATGCTCATCTTTATAGTCATGGGAAAGGTGGACCAGGAGACGAAGCGAAAATGGAATGAATCTCTTGTTTACACATCCCTACCATCGTGGGACAACTGCATCCAAATTGTGGAACGGCAATGTCAGTATCTTGAAGCAATTGGAAAGCCGGCTGCTGACGCGTTTGTGAGCCAACAAGGTGGTCACAAACCTCGCTCGCAGCGGCCTCAGACAAGTTCGTCATTCAATTGTACAGCACAAACTTGTAACATATGCTCTAGTACAGATCATCGAGCATCAAGATGTACTCAATTAATCAATCTTGCCATCGAGAGTCGCTTAAACGCAATAAAGCGGCTTGGACTTTGTATCAACTGCCTTAACAAAGGACATCACGCAGCGAAATGCCAATCGAAGCAGCGATGCCGTGCCTGCTCGTTACCGCATCACACTTTGCTACATCGAGACGCACCGGGCTCAACATCGACACAGACGTCAACTTTCCAACCTGGCTTAACTGTCTCGCCAGCTCAGAGTGCAGTCGCGCATACGCATTCAGACATACGCTCGGATTGTGTCATATTAGCCACAGCATTGGTCTTTGTAAAGGATTCCTCTGGATGCTACAAGGTAGGACGCGCTCTGTTGGACTCATGCTCGCAGGTAAACTTTATATCCGAAGAGTTTGCCCAGACGCTCCGCTTGTCGAGAGTCAAGCGCGATTTGGAGATTCGCAGCATCGGCGAGTCGCGAACCCACATTAAGCACCGCACCTCCACTACAATCAAATCACGGCATAACGAGTTTGAGCTTCAGCTAGACTTCTGCGTTACGCCGCATATCGCATATCATCCGGACTCGGAAATTGATATATCTACATGGAATCTGCCAGCAAATTCGTTACTGGCAGATGACGACTTCAATAAGTCGCGCCGCATCGATGTGCTTCTAGGCACAGAGACCTTCTTCGACATACTGGCAGTTGGCCAAATCAAGCTTGGTCATCAGCTGCCCGTGCTTCAGAAAACCTTACTGGGATGGGTAGTCTCTGGTCGATGCCAAGCCATCCCCGGGACACTTCATCAATACTCGCTGACTGCAGACGAAGCTATCAGCAAAAATTTGGAACGCTTGTGGCGCATCGAGGATGTCCACAAGGAGTCGGATACACTTACGCCAGAGCAGCGCAACTGTGAGGAATCATACACCAAAACCGTTCATCGCTCACCTGATGGTCGCATAGTTGTTCGACTCCCATTTAAGGATGACTCAAGCATGCTTGGATCATCGTTCGACACTGCAAGCAGACGATTTCACGCACTCGAACGCAGTCTCGCCAAAAGGCCTGAGGTCAGGTCAAAATACGTAACTTTCATGCAGGAGTTTGAAGACTTAGGACACATGAGCCTGGTAGAGCTCCCACAGCTGCACACTCCGCATTATTATATCCCGCATCATTGCGTGCTCAAGCCAAGTAGCACATCAACAAAATTGAGGGTTGTCTTTGACGCTTCGTGTCAAACAACGTCTCAAAAATCGCTTAATGAATTGCTTATGGTTGGACCGACTATCCAACCCGATCTCTACACACTGCTACTACGTTTTCGAACTCATCAGTACGCGATTACTGCGGATATCGTCAAAATGTTCCGTCAGGTTCATGTGGCTGCAGAGGATCGCAAGTTTCAATACATACTCTGGAGAGCTTCGCCATCTGAACCAGTTCGCACCTTCGAACTAAATACGGTAACTTATGGTACCGCCGCCGCACCATACTTAGCCATACGTAGTATGGCATATCTAGCAGATCAACACATGGATACATTTAAGCTTGGTGCTAAGACCATCAAATCATCGTTTTATGTCGACGACTTCCTTGGTGGAGCGGACACTGTCGAAGCCCTCCATCAAATCAAGAAAGAAGTCACAGCCGTTCTCAAGGATGGTCATTTTGAACTCGCAAAATGGCATTCTAACCACATAGATTTCGTAGATGACCGCACAATTAAGGATCTAAATTTGGATAACGACACAATTACCAGTACTCTTGGTCTGAAGTGGGACCAACGATTGGACACGTTTACGTTCTCATTCTCTCCAAGACGTAGCTCGGAATTGGTCACCAAACGCACAATTTTGTCGATCGCTTCATCGTTGTTTGACCCTTTGGGACTCGTCACGCCTGTCATCATAGTCGCTAAAATCATTCTGCAAGAGCTGTGGCTACTTCGACTACATTGGGACGAATCTGTTCCCCAAGGCATCCAAACAGCATGGGCATCGTTGCTCTCATCACTCTCGTCGTTAGAAACAGTAGCAGTACCTCGCTACTGCCTGCAACCAACTCTACACAGCCTACAGATACATGGATTCTGTGACGCCTCCATCAGGGCGTATGGCTGTTGTATCTACACGCGCTTGCTTGGGCTAGATGGCTCGCTTAAGGTACAGCTTGTCACATCAAGGTCACGAGTTGCCCCAACTAAAAAATTGTCGTTACCTAAATTGGAGCTGAGTGGAGCTCATCTGCTTTCACAACTCAATCACAAGATATCTGGAATCTTCTCGGACAAGCAGCCAACAATATTCCTATGGTGCGATTCACAGATAGTCCTCCACTGGATTCGGCAGCACTCTGCCACATTGTCAACCTTTGTCGGTAACCGTATATCAGAAATTCAAGAGCTCACGTCAGATTGCTACTGGAAGCATGTTCCAACACACTGCAACCCAGCAGATCTGTTGTCTAGAGGATGTACAGTGACTGATTTGCACCAGTCTATATGGTTCGAGGGACCTTCGTTTTTACGCCTAGATGAGCAACATTGGCGATAGCATAGACATGGACGTGATCAATCTAGAAAAGCGAAAGTCAGCCTTTGTCGTAGCAATCAGCAGCAACCAACTTCTTACTGTTGTCTACGGAATCAGCTCTTATCGCAGATGCTTACTTATGGTTGCTTGGATGTTTCGATTCACTCATCGCATCCGAAACCTTTCGTCGTTTGATAAGCCGTTGCCAACCCCCATGGAATTGCAGCGTGCTCTCTACTGCATCGTTTGGAACATTCAAGTCAAACACTTCACTGAGGAAATGTCACTGCTGCGTAAGAGCCAGCCAGTGCACAACAAGCTCAAAAGCCTTTGTCCCTTCTTACAAGTCACGGATGGTTTTGAGCTAATAAAGGTTGGAGGTCGTTTGGAACTGGCAACTATGCCAGACACCCAGAAGCATCCCATTCTACTACCAAGCAAGGATTCGTTCGTGGAGCTGTATGTACGCCATATTCATCGGCAGAACTATCATGCAGGACCAAAATCACTTGTTGCTCTGGTGCGCCTACAATTTTGGATAGTCAACGCTCGTGACTTGGCACGCCGAGTCGTTCGATCTTGCGTACACTGCGTACGCTACCGACCAACTCTTCAAGGACAGCTCATGGGACAGTTACCGAAGGACCGTCTCACGCCGTCAAGACCATTTTCGCGGTGCGGCATAGACTTCTGTGGCCCAGTCAATGTCTATATGCGCATTCGCGGAAAACCACCCACAAAGGCCTACATAGCGGTCTTTATTTGCTTCGCCACTAAGGCAATACACGCCGAAGTCGTATCCGATCTCACAACGGATAGCTTCATTGCAGCGCTCAAGCGATTGATCGCCCGACGCGGACTCCCGGCAGATATCTTCTGTGACAACGCAACGAACTTCACAGGGGCAAACAACAGGCTTGAGGCGCTGAAGCTGTTTCTCTTCAAGAACGAAACAGTTCACTCAATCACCAACTTTTGTAACTCTGAATTTATTAATTTTCATTTTATTCCGCCCAGGGCCCCACACTTCGGAGGCATATGGGAGGCAGCAGTTAAAAGCGTCAAGGGACTGCTCAACCGCACACTTCGGGACACCAGGCTCACCTTCGAAGAGCTTACCACTGCTGTCGCTGAAGTGGAGGCAATACTAAACTCTCGACCCTTGTCACCACTCTCCTCGGACCCGAACGATTTTACCGCGCTCACACCTGGTCACTTTTTAATCGGTGAATCACTCCGTGCACTTCCCGAGAATCCGATACCGGATGCTAAATTGGACACTCTAGAGCGCTGGCAACGGGTAACCGCTATTAAGCAGCAAATTTGGCGACGATGGTCGCACGAATACATCAATGAGCTTCAAGTCCGCACGAACTGGACCAAGACATCACCAAACATATCCGTTGGTGACATGGTCATCGTGCACGAAGATAACTTGCCGCCACAGCGGTGGCTTCTTGGTCGCGTCATCAATAGCATCCCTGGAAAGGACAACCTCGTACGTGTAGCCGAAGTCCGCACCTCCAAGGGAGTTATTCGCCGACCCATACGCAAACTCGCATTGATACCAGTTTCTTGAAAGTCAAGCACATACTTTCAAGGAGGCCGGAATGTTGGGTCAGAACCCAATAATTAGAATTTAACATTTTGTATGAATATTTGAATATAGCGGCTAAACACTGTTAAAGTTAAAGCGCCCAAATCTGTTAGTTTAAGTTAACATTACTCACTCTCTCACAACTATTGTGAATGAAATGCAATTGAGAGGAGTGAATAAGAACATGAAAAAGAGTTGAAAATTATACCTGAAGTCGATCGCACGTGAACTTTGTGGTGCAGCAAAGATAACCTTAAGCAATAAATCTAAATTACTTTTGTATGGAAATAAACACCTTTTTAAAAAAAAAAAAAAAAAAAAAAAAACCCTTTTTAACTTACAATGATATTTTTAAGAAGTACAAGTAAAAGTGACCGATCAACTATTAGCCGCATAAATTTAAAACAAGCTAAATCCAACAATCTGCATCCGCGTTTGATTTAAAACGAAAGCGCCAACGAAAAGGTTCGCACGACTTGGTAGAGGAAGCTTTGTACATATGGTTCAAACAACAGGAATCAAACAGTGTTATTCTTGATCGGCATGTAATTTTAGCTAAGGCAAAGGAGTTTTGTACAAAGTTTCACGACAAATATGAGCCTTAAATTTTGCTTTATGCCACCAAATACAACGGCTTTAATTCAACCTCTGGACCAAGGAATTATTCACTCAGTTAAATTAGAGTATAGACGCATTTTGGTTAAACAACAGCTGATTGCAGTAAACTGCGGAATAACAACAACTGAATTTTTTAAAGCAATGTCATTGCTGGATGTTCTACATTTTGTAGACCAGGGTTGGAAAAAAGTAAAAGAGTTAACAATTATAAATTGTTTTAAAAAGGTAAGCAATGCATATTTTTGGTATTGCTCTTAATTAATACTTGCTTTTTTTTGTAGGCGGGGTTTAATCTGTGTTTCGATGATGGAGGTCGTTTTGAAGAACATAATCAAGAGTCTGCTGAGTTTGAGTTCGAAACACATATTAATTGGGACGAATATGCTGATATTGACGCTTATGTGGGTTGCCATGGTCAATTAACTGAGGATGAAATTGTACGTTCCCTAGTTCAAGATGAAAACAGTGGCGATGAAGAGTATGAAAGTGAAGACAGTAGCAATGAAGTTATCACCCATACTTTCAAGGAAGGGTGTTGCGCAATAAAGGTGTTGAAGAACCTTTGTATGCATCACAATTGTGAAGAATTTTTACCAAACCTCACTTCATTGGAATATAAGTTTTTAAATTTAAAATTGAATACGGCAACAACACAAAAATAAATAACGGATTACTTGTGAATAATCCTTAACAAGTTCTTGAATTAAATATTAATTAATATTATTAATAATCTTACGAACTGAAACTCATTTCAAGAACACTATTAAATTAAATTAGTTTTTATTATGTGTACAACATACGATATTGAAATCGACAAAAATAAACTGAATGTGTACATAAATTGTTTTTAAAAAAATATACATCATTTGGCACTATAACAAATTATTTTGACCAAATAAACATACTTTCTGTAACGCTGAAATTGTTTCACTTTTAGCAACGAACAAAAAAAAAAAAAAAATAAGTTAGCTGCCCTTTTAGGATAGCTGCCTTAAATGCTTGTGCAAAGTACTCGAGGCAGCTAAGCAAATTATACTGTACTAGTATTTATATATTTGCACTTACAGTAACTTCTACATCTAAAGAAAACGAAGCTGTAGATGATTGTTCCAGCCCACAGCTCACACGAAAAAGGGATAAAATTTCAGTGGTGTGGCAGTTTTTTGAAAGAAAGGAGAGAGAAACGAATGCATCCGGATGCACTAAATAATGAAAAGGTTGAATTGAACCATGGTATGGATAAATTTTTGCAGAGGAGCTTGCCATATTCAAACGGATCCGCAACTAAGTTGAAATTTGACCATTTGGTTATGCAAATGATTTATTCTGATATGCAGCCATTTAATAAAAACCATTTGTTGATAAGCTTCTATTCCTGAACAAAAACACAGATTTATTAAATGTTAAAACATTCTCTTAAATACCCCTGATTAATTGAAAATCACAACGGGCATTGTGCACAATTTTGTTTACTTATTATTATTATTAATGACACTGTTTTTTATTTTTTAATTTTTTAAAATTTTTTTTTTATTATTTTGTAGTAAAGAAATATTACAAAAAAGCCAATTCTGCCATGCACATTTCTAAAAAAATCAAATGGACTCTTTTGAATATAAAAAATAGGTTTTTTTTATGACTAAAATACGTTTTTTATGACTTGAAAAGAGATTTTTAAAAAATCACAAAACATCGATGTTTCATCGATGTTCGTTCTAAAAACAAAATTTTATATAAACAGTAAGTGGCCCGCTTACTTCGCTGCGCGGATAGTTTATATAAATTTTAGCAACAGAAGATAGATACAAAATAAATAAATAAGAAAATATTTCACAAAATATTTAAGCAAAGTATTTAATATTCTCTTTTCCACTCCACCATTGAGGTAGAGAATATTGTGGTTTCCCCAGTAGGCCTTATCCACTTATTGAATTTAATTTGCAATTATTAACAACTTTAAGAGCTTCTTTATAAACGACATAGGTTGTTTTTCCGTCAGGTGCTAATACAAATAAACTTTTTGGTGAACTGACTCTTGAGCAGGCTACATAAAATTGGCCATGAGAAAAACAATCGTGTCTTAAGTCTACTCCGGCTAATTTAAGAGTTTGTCCATGTGATTTATTAATTGTTAAGGCAAAGCTAACTTTTAAAGAAAATTGCAATCTTTTAAATTGAATTGGCAATTCAGAATCAGAAGGCATTAATGGAATTCTCGGTATAAAAACCGTTTCCCCTATACCATTGCCAGTAAAGACCATTGCTTCGACAACATTCTTATGAAGGACTTTAACTTGCAATCTTGTACCATTGCACAGTTTTGGCGGTTTCAAGTTGCGAATCAACATTACAGGTGAACCAATCTTTAATTTATGTTGAGGCAGGCCAGCCGGATTTAATGAATTAAGAAACTCGACGGGGTAATGAACTGCATCTTCGATTTCAGTCACAGAATCAATAGAGTTATATGTCATTTCTTCACTTTGAAATGATTTTAATAAAAACTCGTTTATTTCCAATGCATTGTCATTTCTCGCAGTCAAAATAGCACGTTCTGAAAACCATTCGAGTGATTTTTGAGAGATATTTGTAATATCCGGAAATATTTTAGAGTTAGCTCTTCAATACTTTTCACAACATGACACAAAGTTGATGGTAAAGTTATTTTGCCATCATTGGTTGGAAATAATCCATTTCCTATTTGAAGAAGCATTTCTGCAAATTCACCAGCTATGCTATCACCTTTTAAGTGCACTCGCATATTCTTCGTTAATGCAATTTTCTGTATTTTGGGCCACAAAATTGAAGACTTTAAGCACGCATTTATTTCATCTGCTCTTGTTCCTCTGGAGATCACTGGGAGAGTTGGTCGAAAATCACCAGCTAAGAGAACAGTTATGCCACCCATTAAGTATTCACTATCTCGAATGTCTTTCAAAGATCGATCTACAGCTTCAAAAGCACCTTTATGGCCCATAGTACACTCTTCCCAAACAATAATTAACTTTGAGCACAGCAGCAATATAAGATTGCTTTGAAATTGAGCAATGTGGTGTTTCTAAATGAATCAAATTAAATGGAATCTTAATTGTAGAATGCGCTGTGCGACCACCATTAAGTAAAGTGGCTGCGATACCGGAAGAAGCAACGGCCAATGCAATTTTTTTACTTTGCCGTACCTTTGCCAATAATAAATTTTAATAGATAAGTTTTACCTGTTCCACCAGGTGCATCTAAAAAATAGATTTCTCCCCTTTCTGCTTCAACGCTATGTAGTATCTCTTCGTATACTTGTTTTTGCTCAGCAGTAAGGAGTAGCTTATTATTAACAACAAAATTATCGCAATTTTCATAATTTGTTTCTCTATGATATTCAATATTTGGAACAATTTCCTCGGATCTAATTGGTTGTGGAAGTCCATAGTAAGTCAAGTTTTGACCACCAATAGACAGTACAATATCTTCAATGTAAATAAGACATTTATTTAATAAATATTTCTGTCTTGTGAAAAATGAAAGGCTCTTAAAATATCTTCTGAGAAACTCTCTTTATAAGTATTCCAAAGTTTAAGAGCATCTGAAATTTGACAAAATACTAACATTATTGCAAAAAGTTCTCTCAGTTTTGTAGGATTTTGACATATGACAGCTTCGGCTGATTCAACTATAGTTGAATCCCAGTGCTTATCCTCTTCTAGTAATCCTAGAGCTTTACACACCAATTGAAATGATGCGTATGCTATACCATTAACGGTTTTTAAATTTAAAAATGAAGTTGGGCCCCTTACAAAATGTAATAAAAGTCTTAAATAAAAACATTCTGTATTATTGGGATGAATAGTGTAAACTCTTCCCAAAGCTGAATCTCTTTTAACTCCAGGAAAATTTGGCACATCATGCCCTCGTTTTCTTCTTTGAAATTCTTTATTGTTCCATGTAAAATACGATGGAACTTCACAATATAGAAGCGTTCTTGCAAACTCATCACGTGTGCATAGCTCAAAGAAGGCTAGCAAAGTGGTTTTGGGTCTAGTGCTTAATCTGTCAAGTAATTGTTGCAGATTATTGGGGTTAAAATATATCCGTTGACCATTTTCTAAATGAACAGCTAAGTGTGTAATAGCCGGAAGACGTTCATGTATGGGAAATGCAAGGATTCTTCATACCGCTTCTGAGCTACTTATTTAACGTCCACTTTCGTACATATTAATTTCATTACGTTGGTCTTCAAGAGTAAATGATGCTTGATCACTGCCCTTGTTAACATATTTACAAATGTATTTAATAGACTTTACAGAACTACATTACTCAACATTTATGTGAGCTTCAAATGTTCTCAATAGTACACAGTTATAAGGCACAACCCAACGATTATCTATGCAATTACCATTTATATTTATTGCATTACCACCATCTTCTATCGATCTTCTACGATATAGCGGGTAAATATCTTTTCCCGTCACAGTTTCTTTAAGTAATTGTCGAGGAAACCTTTTGGAACATTTTCCATTTTTCATGCATGGCGATTTATTGTTAAATGCACCGCAAGGACCATGAATCATATTTGATTTAACAATGTTAAATAACAATGGATCCTCATCTGCGTTTGGTATTTCGGCACAAATAATCTTATCGATTTTATCAGGTCTTATTTTATTTTCTAGCCAAAGTAGAATATGTATATGTGGTAAGCCCCGCTTTTGCCATTCCACAGAGTACATGAAACATTGAACGCTTCCAAACAAAGAACCTTTTGTCAATAGTGACATTAAAGCTTTAACTTTTAAATGAAAAACTCGAGCTATAATATCGTGACGATCATGCGGTTTGACCCGGTAATAAAACACATTTGATGTCATTCCATTGTGGATTGCATGTGAATGTTATGCAAAGATCTGGTCGCTCATAATGGCGAACATATGTCATAGCATCTTGAGTCTTTTCATGCATATATCGTGCAGAGCTTGTAAAAGAAGACGGTAAAATTACCATCTGACCAAGTTGAGCTGCGTCAACATCATGTTGGCCTATTGCATCTTGTAGATGTATATAGCTAACTGCTCTGAGTTTCGCTTGATTGTAGCGAATATAATTTAACCTTGCTGTTTCAATTTTAGCATACAAGTTAACGGTGGAGCATAGTGCTAACGCTGCACACAGGCCAGCGACCCAGCGGGCCCGCCGCTGACCAGACCGAAGCGCGATATCTTGCACGAGGCGCAAGATCAGCAGTTTCGTATCCGGCGCAGCGGCCGCATAGCGACAACACATGCCGTTGTATAGCGGCAGCAAAGCGACAAGCTAGGGCTTTATAAGTAAACAACTTGTATCTTAGCTTTAGTTCTTTATCGGCTCCTCATCAAGACGCCTCGTCTGATGTGAGAATAAATCAAATAATAACCCACACATTGTATTATTACTTGAACCATCGGCTGTTGTCCGATCAATGTATTATTACTTGAACCATCGGCCGTTGTCCGATCAATATATGCAAAGCTAATTGCAAAACTGTCGCCCAACGTTTACGGAATCCACCGTGATACACCCAACATACAACACACAAGTGTAACAAATTAAACAAAAGTACTTGCAAAATAAAAAATCTCAGTGCACCAAAAAATAATTCACAGAATATTGACAAAACAAGCATGAACAAACAAAAAACGAGATAATTCACAGAATATTGACAAATACATAAATAACATGACTTATGAACATCCACAAGTGCAAACAAAACTCAGTGCGTGAACAAAAACATAAAGAGATAATTCACAAAATAATAAAAAAGAGTACATGAAATAAGTGCATGAATGAACAAAATAAAACAAAAAAATGCTATTAAAGCTGCTAAACAAAGTGTCGACAAAAATATCTCAAAAAAAAAGATTAAAAAACAAGCCCTATGTTTACAAACGACGAAAGCGACTCAGACAGCATTTCTGATTTATTGACTGTATTAGAAAAACTCAAGTTAGCTAACAACATGTCGAAAATAGACGCAGAGACTCTTACAGACCTTATAGGAGCAGCAGTAACCGCTGCACTCGACGCACAGAGAAAAGAGTTTAACGAAACAGTTCAGCAACTCGCGAATAGCGTTAAACAGGTATCAGTAAGCGAGCCGGTTGTCAAAACTTTTGAAGATGTTACTTGTACAAATACAACAGGCAACGAACCACTCGACGCCGTTAAATCTCTACCCGAGTTTAACGGAATACAGGAAGACTATGTCTCCTGGCGTCAAGCGGCCACAGCCGCTTATAAGCTTTTCAAAAATCACCAAGGTAGCACCAGCCATTATCAGGCAGTGATCATAATCAGAAACAAAATTAGGGGCGTGGCAAACCGCACACTTTCATCTTTCAACACCAAACTTAATTTCGAAGCCATCATTGAAAGGTTAGACTTCACATACGCAGATAAACGCCCTGCACACCTTATTGAGCAAGAATTAACAACTCTTAGGCAGGGAAACATGAGTCTTTTAGAGTTTTATGATGAGATTGAGAAAAAGCTCGCTCTCCTCACAAATAAATCTATAATGTCATATGACACAATGATAGCTAATCATATGAATGAAAAGTATCGTGCAGACGCATTGCGTGTCTTTATATCGGGACTCAGAAAGAACCTTACCGATGTACTATTCTCAGCCCAACCAAAAAGTTTGCCAGCCGCCCTCGCTATGGCACAAGAAATTGAAGCCAACCACGAGAGGTACAACTTTGCGGCAAATTATGCAAGAAGTCTCGAGGAGAGAGAAAAACGGCAACAAGCCGAGCCAAAAGATAGGGGGCCTTACAGAGGCCAGGGTAAAAACCCACACTTCAAAAGGGACAGCCCTAACCAACCCCAAAACAAGCCTCGGGAAAACGACCGAGTAGAACCAATGGAGGTAGACCCTTCATCATCCAAGTTTAGGCAACAGACAAACTTTCAGCGGCAAGGTCAAAATCAAAACCAACAATCTGCCCGCACAAACCCTAACCGTGCAAAACGGGCAAACAGTACAGAAAGGCAATCAGACCAAAGACGCCAAAGAGTCAACCACCTTGCGCAAAACGACTCGCAAGAGGCGGAACAAGCTTATGAAATCATAACCAACGCCGCAGTTGCTGACATCGAAGAATGTGCCCAAGACGATTACGTTTGCAACACTGTTCATTTTTTAGAGGACAGTCCCTGCTCGCGTTCATCGAACGCAAAGTCGCAGGGCAAACACTAAAACTCTTGCTTGACACAGGGGCTTCAAAAAACTACGTTCGATCTACCCTAGAGCCAGATCACAAGCTTCCTGTAAAAGAACTTTTCGATATCGGTACCATCCACGGGTCTAGCGATATCACGCATAAATACATTTTCAAAATTTTCGGACTTGAGAGTCCATTTTTCTGCTACCAGGACTCACAAACTTTGATGGCATTATTGGCTTAGATTTTATACGCGAAGCCGGTATATTGCTCGACTTCCCTCAGGGCAAAATTTTTAAGAAAGACGGTTCATACGAAGAGACCGTCCAATTTGTAAAATGTAAAAATGTTAACTTTACAGAAATCGGAGAGCTACAAGCTCCCGCACACGTCAGACAAGAATTTATTCAAATGCTAAAGAGCAATGTTAAAGCTTTCGCAGAACCAAATGAGTTACTGCCATTTAATACATCAGTTGTCGGAACTATTCGGACTGAAGATAACGAACCGGTTTACTCCAAGCTGTACCCATTTCCAATGGGCGCAGCAGACTTTGTCAAAAAAGAGATAAAAGACCTCTTAAAGAACGGAATAATCCGTCCTTCTAAGTCACCCTATTATAACCCCATTTGGGTCGTTAACAAAAAGGGAGTCGACGACTCAGGAGCCCGAAAAAAAAGATTGGTTTCGATTTCAGAAAGCTCAACCAAAAAACTATCGCCGATAGATACCCCATGCCAAGTATTGCTATGATATTATCAAACTTAGGGAAGGCCAGATTTTTTACAACACTGGACCTTAAATCTGGTTATCACCAGATAACCTTAGCAGAACAAGACCGTGAAAAGACGTCTTTTTCTGTTAACGGGGGAAAATACGAGTTCTGCCGACTGCCGTTCGGCCTAAAGAACGCAGGAAGTATTTTCCAGAGAGCAATTGATGACGTGCTACGAGAGCACATTGGCAAGACTTGTTATGTCTATGTCGATGATGTCATCATCTTCTCAAAAAACGAAAAGGACCACGTTCGAGACGTAGGCCAGATCTTAAGATGCCTTCATGAAGCAAATATGAAGGTCTCAAAAGAAAAATCACACTTCTTCAAAGAAAGTGTAGAATACTTGGGATTCATCGTGTCCAGTAGCGGCACAAAGACCAGTCCCGACAAAGTAAAAGCAATAAAAGAATTTGCTCAGCCGACAAATCTCTTCGCAGTTCGCTCATTCTTCGGATTGGCTAACTACTATAGGTGTTTATCAAAGACTTTGCATCAATCGCAAAGCCGTTATCCGATATCCTAAAAGGGGAAAACGGGAAAGTTAGTAAACAAACTTCCAAAAAAATACCCATTGCCTTAAACGAAACACAATACCAGACCTTTGACAAGCTCAGAAATATTCTGGCTTCTGAAGAAATAATTCTTCACTACCCTGACTTTAAAAAACCCTTTGATCTTACAACGGACGCCTCGTCCTCAGGCATAGGAGCTGTATTGTCCCAAGGCGGGAGACCCATTACCATGATCTCTAGGACCTTGAAGGATAGAGAAGCAAATTACGCAACAAACGAAAGAGAGTTGCTAGCGATAGTATGGGCCTTAAACACCCTGCGCCACTACCTGTATGGGGTCAACAACCTTAACATTTACACAGACCACCAACCCTTAACATCCGCGGTATCTGACAAAAATCCCAACGCAAAAATTAAACGTTGGAAAGCCTTCATAGACGAACACGACGCCAAAATTTTTTATAAGCCCGGAAAAGAAAACCATGTGGCTGATGCCTTGTCCAGGCAAAATATAAACGCTCTAGAAAATCCTCCTCAGTCAGACGCAGCCACAGTACATAGCGAGGAATCACTTACCCACACGATCGAGTCAACCGACAAGCCGGTTAACTGTTTCCGAAACCAAATTATTCTAGAGGAAGCTGACAATCCTTCCAAGAGGACCTTCATACTCTTCGGAGAAAAAACTCGACATTTAATCAACTTCAGTAACCGGGATTCAATCATTGACACAGTAAAAGATGTGGTGAAACCCAATGTTGTAAACGCAATACATTGCGAGCTCCCCGTCCTTGGCCGCATACAACATGCCATAGTTGAAACATTCCCTTCAACAACATTTTGGTTCTGCAAGAACAGAGTAATGGACGTATTTAACAAAGATGAGCAAAAAGAAGTTGTTACCATTGAGCACAACCGTGCTCACAGAGCAGCGCAAGAGAATGCAAAAATGAACAAATTAGCTACCGAGGTAGCCACAGCATGCAGGATTTGTGCGCGATCAAAATACGATCGCCACCCTAAAAAACAGGAACTCGGTGTCACACCGATCCCTTCCTATGCTGGAGAAACAGTACATATAGATATTTACTCCACCGCAGGGAAACATTTTCTGACAGCAATTGATAAATTTTCCAAATTCGCAATAGTGCAACCAATTGCTTCACGCACAATTCTGGACATAAAGAGCCCCCTTTTACAAATTATAAATTTTTTCCCAAAAATTAAAACAATCTACTGCGATAATGAGGCAGCCTTTAACTCAGAAACAATCAAGTCCATGCTGAGAAATTTTTACAACATAGAAGTCATATGTTGTCCGCCGCTACACAGCACATCAAATGGTCAAGTGGAGCGTTTCCACAGTACTTTGGGTGACATGGCAAGATGTCTTACAGAGGAAAGAGGTATTACCGATATAGTAGAATTAATTCTACAAACAACAATAGAATATAACCGGTCAATCCACTCAGTAACGGACAAAACACCCATCAACACATCCATTCGGCTCCCCCAGAATTAGAAGAGGACATACGGAACAGACTCAGTAAGGCACAAGAAACGCAGCTAGAAAGAAACAACCCAGCTAGGCAGAACAGAGTGTTCGAGGTAGGAGAAAGGGTATTGGTAAAAACTAATAGAAGGATAGGGAACAAGATCACCCCCTTGTATGTAGAAGAACGAATACAAGCTGATTTGGGGACAACTGTTCTCATTAACGGGAGGACGGTTCACAAGGATAACCTGCGAAAAAGCCCAAACACCAATCACCAAACATAAAAAAAAAAAAAAAAAAAAAAAAATAAAAAAAATCATACAAAAAAATAAACAAAATTTTTATTACAAAAAAAAAAAACAAAAAATATAAAATTAAACTAAGACCATTTTCATTTTCGCTCGATTAGGTATCTTTTCATTTTATTATGGGTTACAATGACGACCGCCAAACTAACAGACTACACACACTCTAATTACATACCGATACTCGACGGGACTGCCATACTCTGGAACGAGACAAACTACCTACGCCACTCGACGAACCTCACCGAATACGACGGACTAGTACGAGAGACTGCAGACATGACAAACTTATTTCCCCAATCACACATGAGGAAGATACTCGACGCGGACATCGGACACTTGACAACACTACTATCGACGCTGGACGTGCATCACCGACATGCAAGAAGCTTAAACTTCTTAGGCTCTGCGCTAAAGGTGATAGCAGGGACGCCGGACTTTGACGACTTACAAGAGACGCGACAAACAGAAGCAGAATTAATAAAAGAAAACAATAGACAAATTGTAATTAACACAAAAACTCAAGAACAGATAAATAGTTTAACAGCTACAGTCAATAAAATTTTAAAGTTCACAAAAAAACAAGAAATCGATACGTCACATTTATACGAAACACTCCTAGCAAGGAATAGGATACTTACCTTACAACTAGAAAATTTAACTATCGCAATAGGATTGGCCGGCATAAACCTTACTAACCCCGCAATAATAAACAATGACGATTTGAAAATAATTCTGCGTGAAAGTTTCACGGGCGTTAATGTAGCCCAAATAATGAGCGTATCTAAGGTTAAGGTTTTAGCAGATAGCAATTCCATTCATTTTATCATTAAATGTCCTAAACCTAAGTTAGTCTGTAATAAAGTTATTGTTTACCCTGTCGCTCACCGCGGGATAATCCTGCAACTACCAGAAAACGCAGTAGCGGAGTGCAACGACAAGATAGTGGCACTGCAATCCTGCAGCGCATCAACAACAATGGCTTTCTGCAGGGAGGCATCCGGTCCTACTTGCGCACAACAACTACACTCCGGTGGGACAGCGCACTGCAACACCCAGCCGAACCACCTGGCCCCGGTAGAGGCGATAGACGAAGGAGTAGTCATCATCAACGATAGCCCAGCCAGGGTAAGCCTCGATGAGGGACCAGAAATCAACATCAACGGTACTTACCTACTAACCTTCAACGAGGTGGCACACATAAACGGAAGAAGGTTTACCAACTATAACGGCAACCCCAAAAAGATTCCCAGTTCAGCAGCTTCGCCATCGCTCAACATAATTGAGCACCAAAACCTACTAAGCATGCCACTTCTTCATCAAATGAGCATCGAAAACTTGAGGCACATCGGCGTGCTACGGTCGCAGATGAAAACCAGGCCCATAGTAGCGTCTACAGTTGGTCTGATGCTGTGCGCCACGGCTGTCCTTATATTGTTATTTATCCATTACAAGAGAAAGAGTCAACAGAAAGCAGCGATTCGTAACGTGATAAAAGATCTTACTGTGACCGAGGACGGTCCCAACTTGAAGGGGAGAGTAGTTAACGGTGGTGCATAGTGCTAACGCTGCACACAGGCCAGCGACCCAGCGGGCCCGCCGCTGACCAGACCGAAACGCGATATCTTGCACGAGGCGCAAGATCAGCAGTTTCGTATCCGGCGCAGCGGCCGCATAGCGACAACACATGCCGTTGTATAGCGGCAGCAAAGCGACAAGCTAGGGCTTTATAAGTAAACAACTTGTATCTTAGCTTTAGTTCTTTATCGGCTCCTCATCAAGACGCCTCGTCTGATGTGAGAATAAATCAAATAATAACCCACACATTGTATTATTACTTGAACCATCGGCTGTTGTCCGATCAATGTATTATTACTTGAACCATCGGCCGTTGTCCGATCAATATATGCAAAGCTAATTGCAAAACTTACATATCAACGAAAAGTTGACTATAAAGCAGCGTTGTCCAAAATTTGAAAAGGCAGCCACGCGTGGTTGGCAAGAAAAATTCTGCCGGCGTAGCAGCCGACACATGTATAGGGAGAGAGAATATGTGTGTTCTATAAATAGAACGCTCGGCAGCTTGTTCTCTTACGATGCGCGTGTTCGGCTGCATTTGCTCTATCGACTCATGTGTTCGGCTGAAGCTCAAAAGTCAAACGCGCAGTCATTCCCTACGCTGCATTGCAAAAAAATGTTTCACGTTGCCTTCGTGTTTCGCTGCTTCGCACACAAGCGCAACTCTTTCATTGTGTGAGTTTGGACATCACTGCTATAAAGGGAACGACATTAAATTAAATGATTTAACTCAGATTGACGAATCATTATTTAATAACTGTAAAATCTTAACGCAGATATCTTTTTATTTTGGTTCCTCCTTTTTTAATAATGAATTCCATTCTTGTATATCCACTGAATAGCCATCTTCGCCATAAGCAAAGGGTTCTGTAAGGCATCATATGATCGATGCACCTCACTAATACGATGTAATTTATAATTATGGCTTTCAATAATAATATTGCGCTTTTCAAATTGCTGACCAACAATAACTTCTACTACAATAACTGCTACTTTGCTTGATAGAGGTGCATTGTAAAGCTTTTATGTGCACCAGCGGGTGTTCGATCAGCATGTATAACCAATTTATAGTCTTTGGTACTTGTTTGTATTTTATTGAGAGCCATTTTTAGATCTTTTACATAACGATTATGATGATGAAACATACATTGAAGATCCTTTACTACGCTTAAATCAACATTTGAAATATTTTTGCAACGTAGTTGAGCTTCCTTTTCATCATCACAAACAAAATAAATTTGAAGAAACTGCATTTCTTCATTTGGCAAAGGTCGGACACTACCAATTAAGTGATACACTTGTCCTTGGACTTTAAAGGTTGACCAACTTTCATTTATAATTTTTGTACTTCCAAAAGAAGTCATTTGAAAGCAGCTGTTATACTTTCTTATACGATCAATGAAATGATCATGCTTGGGATGTCCACCAATTATTACTTTCATTTTGTGAAAGTTTAACTTTTCCTGCCTTGCAACAGATACCCAAAGGCTCATTTTTCCATTTTAAAGCATTACAATGTTTGCATATCAAATTCATACTACCAAGTTGAGTAATTTTATCTGACTTGTAAGCTATATCAAAATCATAGTTTAAGCCAGACATGGCTTTAACACTCCATGCGCGCAAACGCCTTTCTTGACGTGCATTAGGATTTTTAGCCTGATGTCTTCTCACTGCAACTCGATGAGCTTCACTGCAACTCTAATAACATCAGGATTATTAACACGATATCTTTTTGATGCTTCTATGCGCTTACCCCTATTGATATCACTATTTTTTTCAAATGAACGTTTTTTTACTTTTTTTTCTGTTTTGCCGGAGAATCGACTACGTCTTTTAACAGGATTTTTAACATTTTCAGTTATACATTCACTTGACGTATCAGATTCTTGAGTTAATACTTCCTCTAAAGAAATATAAACATCAAAATGTCCATTCATTAATATGACCGGTAAAACGCAATCTTTTTACAGGATGCATATTATTTCCGAATGCTTGTAATAAATTTCCATTTTGAAAAACTTGAAAATTTACAGCATAAATTTCTTTCGCTGCTTGAAGCTCACATGCAGTACCACAAGTATTTGAATTTGACATATCGCACTCATATTTTTCAGAAGAACTATAACACTCTCCATTTAAGTTTATGGTGAAGCAAGCAAAAATTTCCCAGTTGGTTACAACATGTTCACAAATATTTTGGAGTATGGTGCCATGGAAGCCTTGCCTATCAAATAAACGGTAGGAAATAGATCTAAAAAGGCAGGCTCCATCACCAATTATAGCAACAACTGATTGCGGCACCAAAACACCACTAATATCTAAAGTTTCAATAGATATATTTTAATTTGGCTGTGAGTCAATTGACTTCACTGTAAAACGATTGTTACAACGATACAGCGTCTAATCATAAGCATAAAATTCAATAAAATTGAATATACCAACTTATACTTTTGATAGAATATTCAGACTGCTTAGTTTTATTTGATTTTTAAATGCACTTAAGCAGAGTCTATATAACTATTATATAATATGCAAAATAGAAGACAACTATAAATAAGGTTGCTTCAATTATTAAGTCGAAAATCTACTTAATATTCTTGGTTTTAAAAAACAACAAAAGAAATTAAAATACGTTGATCGTTATGTAAATATTTAAATAATAGCAATTAAATATTTTTTATAACTTATCATTACATACGAATTTTAAATGAACGTATATACATACGTATTTTAAATGAATGTATATTTATATAATACGAAAATCAGAATATTAAGAAACTCACTGATTCAAAAAGTAACTTTCGATGTTAACCTTGTCCTTAATTTAACAATATTAAAAAATTCACTGAAACGAAAAGTAACTTTCTTTGTTCACATTAAATATGGACTAAAATGCGCTCTGCAAGTTAGACAAAGAGCGTAGTATCGCTACCTTCTTCGCACGCACTGAATCAACGCAAAACATATCTAAGAGGCTGCAGTTAAGTGAATTGCATATTGCCTTTAGCTTTATTTTAGTGTGTGCGGAGGAAGTATGGTTATTTAACTTTATGATTGACATGCAAAGCGCGCACATAAGATAGAGAGTGAACGTAAATGAGCAACAACAAAGGAGCATGATCGGAGCGAGATTTCAAATTATCTGATTATCATTATGTGAACGCCCTTTGCTTGTTCGAAATTGTATATCAATAATATATCAATAATGTTAGTGTGTTACGTTTTGTCTAAGTTATATAAGCAGCAAGCAGGCGAATCCACCCCCATAACATATTCTGGTGTGGGAAATTTTTCTAGACGCACCAAGTTTTGTTATGTTGTTGTTGTTTTTTTTTTTAAATCAATGACACCAACAAAAAGTAGCAGTGCGGGCCCAACAACAACAACAACAACAAACGCTTCTTGCAAGTGTACGAACCTTTTTTTTATGACACTTTGCTTGCGGGACTCAACGGCGTCATTGCCCATTGTTTTGTTTTTGTATTCTAGCTCGCGATCGAGCTCTCAGCTTGTCCGACAATCTGGCGACAGTAGTGGAATGGGTAATTGTTGTAATTGTAATTTGATTTTTAAAATGGGTAAAAAGTGCTCCAAATCGTATGTGAGGTACTTGAAGGAGTTGTCCAAATAAAAATTCCTTTCTTAGTGCTCACTTTCAACCTGCATAAAATATTGTGTGAAAATTTCAGCCTTGTAGCTCTTTTCGTTTAGGCTGTGGCAATGTCAACAATCACTTAGGACAAACTCTTTTATATATATAGATGTACTAGGGGGTCCCCAAATGCTCGCTTCGCTCGCCAACCCCCCTCGCGCTGCACGCTCGATTTTCGAATGCAAGCAATTATAACGTTTGAAAATAACCGTGTGTTGAAGCCCCTGTGTATTCACTTGCACATCTGATGAAATCCTACATTTCCGTTTATACGACATAGTAAGTGCCCCGCTTACTTCGCTGCGCAGATAGTTTATATTATTTTAGCAATAAAAGATAGATGTAAAATAAATAAATTAGAAAATATTTAACAACAAATTAAAGCAAAGTATTTAATATTCTCTTTTCCACGCCACCATTGAGGTAGAGAATCAGGTGCGTAATTTTTTATTGTGGTTTCCCCAGTAGGCCTTATCCACTTGTTGAATTTAATTTGCAATTACATATATAAAATTAAGTGGCAAAACTTCCTGTTCGCTTACTCCTCCTAGACGGCTTGCCCGATTTCAATGAAATTTTCAGGGGTGATTGGGGTCTGTGTGGAGGGTGCACATCAGTAATTTAATGTGTGTATCGTTGCTTTTTTATCATTGTTTTGCCGCAAAATTGCCTTTTACTAATAAACAGAAATAGCAGGCGGATGTTTTTAAAAAACATTGACATAGCACGTTGATAGTTTTTGCCTGTCATTCGTTCTTTCTATGGATGACTGTCAAGCTAACACCACCTACAGAAAAATACATAAATATTTTTAAAAAGTCTTAATATGTTTTCTATGAAGTTTTAAAAATAAGTAATACATTTTTTGTACACTTTTTAATACAAAAAAAAAAAAATGCCTCGACAACGCAAAAGTAATACGGTTGGCAGGCATACGCGTGATTCACGTCGAATTACAATATCGAGAAGAAATCAAGGCGAAGAGCAAAGCGCTCAAATTAATGCCCGTGGTAGAGCGGTGTACAGAGAGCGGCGTGCACAGTTTAGAGCTGAATCCGCAGACAATCAACGGCCAAATTATCGTCAAGGCCGAGTTCCGCTTCGCCTTCGCGATCAAATGGAACATGTTGCCTGCATGGTGCCATTGGAGCAATGGATATTATTTGTACGCATTGCAATGCAGCGAAGTTTCGAGGAGAAACAGCTGGCATGTGCTGCTCCAGTGGCAAATTGAAACTGCCTGCATTGGAACCAGTGTTAGCAACCTGAAGCGAGCTGACTATCGTACCAGGGGCGTAAAATTATCGTACATGGACCGAAATTATCGTACTTTTTTTAAAAGACCGCTTTCAAATCAACAGAACATATGTTCACGCTTGGTACAAACCTGAACCGACTCCCTTTCCACTTGAAGTCCAATAAACTCGCCCAATTTGAAATTAGCTCTTACATAATTTTATTTATAAAGAAGAAATGGATATGAAAACGTAGTAACAAATAAAATAAAAGAATTTTTATTTAACAATAAGTAATTTATTCGTAAAAACAAAAAATAAAATATCTCTATTTTAATATAACACTTCACGTAAAAATAAAAAAATAAAATATCTCTATTTTCTCTCTATTATCTCTATAACACTTCAAAAAAAAAATTAAAAATCGTTTGGCATTAAAATACTGTTGAACTCATCGACATCTGTGTCACCATACAAATCTTGCACTGTTGCAGTGCTTTCTGTTGTGATTTTTTTTTTATAAAGTAATGACTTGTTCATGCGACTGTATTCACTCTGTGATGGAGTATACGTTGTGCAATTGTTTTCTTTTCCTTTAACTCGTTGTTTAGCGAGGAGCACACCGTTTACCGTCAAAATCGACATTTTATTTCAAGTCTTAGTTTTAATTAAATTAATTTGACTGAATATGCGTTCGCTGTCAGCATTGGAATGTGGAAGTGAAATTACTTCGAGCACAAATTTTGACACGTTTTTAAATGTCATTCCTTGATCTCCTTCTTCATATTTCAACAGCTTTCCCCAAAAAATATCGACCGGATTATGAACATCAATATCTGCCGGGAGGTCAAAAGACGGTAATTGACGCCACTCGTCATCGATTATTTTATGTTGTTCAATTGATGCAATGCGAGGCAAAGATTTCATCAAGGGCAGCAAACTGGGGACAATGTCCCTGGTCTTTCTCAACATTGCTTTCGACGGATTCAGATTTGACACTAATTTTAAAACAGGATCCGAAAAATCGTAGCGCTTTTTAATTTCTTTACAGCCTTCCATTAGAAAATCGACACAAGTCATTGTGAAGTCTGATTTTAATTTTTCGTTGTTGCGAATCTCCACCTGATCTAGCATTTTTCTGACATTAACGCCGAAGTACATATTTTCCGGACGTAAACGATGCGTCTCATTGCATGGATCTAGTTCGCTTAAATCGGTCCGATAAATATAATCTCGGGACATGTATGTTTCCAAAAGCTCTTGATAGTTTTTACTCATTCTATCATGGAGGCTCGTAACGACTACCGACGATGACTGGAAGAGTTCATTCAGTTTGGTGAATTTAGGTAGTATATAGTCCAGAAAAAGATAAAATAATTTGATGATCGGATTGTTGAGAGCTTGGACAATCTGTTCAACAGATTTCAATCGGATAGTCAGCATTTGATCTCTAAAGTATAATTCGAGTGCAGGCCACTGTTCAATTATCCTTGAAACAACCGCTTTTAAAGATAACCGGAGAATTTTGTGAACGTCAATGTCTAAAAATGTTTGAAACTTTTTAAACAAGTGCTGTCGTTTAGCGCTTTTTTTAAATTCACCATAGACATTCCGAGCCAGATCTTCACAACTCCTTGGCAATTTTTTGCATGCATTGCTGGCACAAAGATGCAATGAGTGGCATATACACTTGAAAATATAGATGCCAGGGCATTCTTCAAGAAATCTCGAAGCTACAGAGTTATCTTTTCCCATCATTGTACTAGCTCCATCTGACGCGAATCCAATGATATTCTCAAATTGAATCTTATAATCATCCAAGGACTTCAACACTAGTCCGAATAAATATTCTGCTGTAGCACTCTCCACATCCGAATTTTGCTCAAAAATTTGACAAAGATCCCAGAACTTGCTGACCACTCGACCCTCTTCAGCATCAAAAAACCTATTTTCACAGTACAAAATATAAGAATACAAAATAGATAATTATTATCCGTGAAAGCAGCGGAAAAAAATTATTTTTTCTTACCTCACAATGAATCACATCGTTTGTATGCCCCCAATATCGGTCGATTCATCAATTAAAACACTGAACCGATTGGTCTGTAGTTTTTGTTGTAGATGTTCTTTTTCGGCTGCAGCAATGACATTTTTTACTATTGCCGTTCCTTTTGTTGATTTCATCTGCATGTTTTTAATAATTTCAGAGTCAGGCACAGAACTTTGCAATATGCTTGTCAAATGATTTAATGTAGTGAAGGATAGGTTATGTTCGGCTAGAAAACCACATAACTTTATTTCAAGTCCTTGAGCTGCTTTGGCTTTCGTGCTGATTTCGTCAGATTTTTTTATAAAAGAAGAAATAGTTTGTTGGCGTGCTAGAGGTTTACGAAGGTGAGCTTTCGATGTCATGTGATTTTTTATCACAGTCAACTCAGCATTCATTAGAACATTGCATGTACGGCATTTAGCTCTGTACTGATCTTCAGGCACCTTGCAAAGCCATTGTTTAAAATCTTCATTTTGAAGCCAAGCTTCTCTGAATTTTTGTTGGCGATGCTTGCTCATGACTTTGGCTATTTTTCTGGGAGGTGTGGTGTCCGAGTCTGAACTCATTCTTTATTGTACATATTAAAAATAATTGATAGGTAAGTAAAGTTATATATATTATACATACTGTATTTGAAAGATATACGTACTTGTCAATACACTACAACGATTATACCAATTAAATTTTGTTGTCTCACTTGATTTAAATATAGATCTTTGCGTAACAGCTGCGAACATAATCGAAATGTTCGAAATATCGAATATAAACTTATTCTCTTTTGATGGAAATTATCGTACAATCTGCGTACGATAATAATGTGCTATCGTACATCGTACGCAGGCATGAAAATATCGTACATGTACGATAATTATCGTACGGTTTGAAATGGGTAAAACAAGCAATTAAAAAATTGCATATCCAGTATATCTTAAATATCTCAACTCAAAAATAATGGCCCCGACTTCGGCTTATACACGATAAAAGCCTACAATTTCACCTATTTTATGGTCAAAAATGTAGGAAAATCTTCAATTCAGTTTTTGAGTAATTTGCGAATGAGTGTAGCTACCTCGAAACCAGCCCCATACAAAACGACCGCCAAAATCAATGCTTGGTTCTCAAGCCTTAATAACTTTTTTCAGAGATAATGGCCCTAAATGCACGCTATACCAAATTAAAGCTATATGTATCAGGAAGCTATAACAATTAAATTTATAGAGATTAATTAGACAGATTTTGAGAAAATTAATTATATGTAAGTCAACCTTTTTTGTTCATTTAAAAGGCCTATCGAGTTGGTAGTTCCAGCATGAGCTGAACTACTGCGCAACAGAAAGCTGGATGATATGGCATGGGCTATATGCCAAAGCAACACATGTGCATATATGCAACTAGGTGGCACTTCTTTTGCTCAAAATTAAAATCGTTGCTAACTTGTATCTTTTTCCAAGATAATGGCCCAAGTTGCACGGTAGTTGGGGATATAGGCCCTATCTTTCTCATTCTTTTGCCGTTTAAATCATTAAAAAATACAATACAGTTTTTGGGAAAAGGGCATTTGTGTGTTTTTTTTCTCATTTTATGTGAAACATGCATATATATATCGCTATACATGCCATCGCAAACAAGAGCTGCCACATTAAAAAAAAACTTACAAATTATTGACTTTTATAGATTAAAATTACTTAATATTAACTATAGTGATGCATTATTGTCAATACTTAAACATTCTTTAGCTATTTATCACGCATTATCTATGTAAATAGCATTATGTACGTTTTGACTTTTCAGCCAAAGCAACATACGTGCATATAAGCAACTAGGTGGCACTTTTTTTGCTCAATAACTAAAATCGTTGCTAACTTTTATCTTTTTTTCAATATAATAGCCCAGGTTGCACGGTTGTTGGGGATATAAGCCCTATTTTTCTCATTCATTTGCCGTTTTAATCATAAAAAAATACAATACAGTTTTTGAGAAAAGGGAATTTGTGTGTATTTTTCTCATTTTATGTGAAACATGCATATATATATCGCTATACATGCCATCGCAAACAAGAGCTGCCATATTAACAAAAAATTTACTAATTATGACTTTTATCAATTAAAATTACTTAATATTAACTATAGTGATGCATAATTGTCAATACTTAAACATTCTTTAGCTATTACACGCATTATCTATGTAAATAGCATTATGTACGTTTTGACTTTATCCTATATCCTTAACTACCGTGCAACTTGGGCCATTATCTTGGAAAAAAGATAAAAGTTAGCAACGATTTTAGTTTTTGAGCAAAAAAAGTGCCACCTAGTTGCTTATATGCACATATGTTGCTTTGGCTGAAAAGTCAAAACGTACATAATGCTATTTACATAGATAATGCGTGATAAATAGCTAAAGAATGTTTAAGTATTGACAATCATGCATCACTATAGTTAATAATAAGTAATTTTATGCAATCGATGGTTGGGTGTTGAACGAGGGGTGGAGAGTCGTGCTGGCTCCCAATAATCGATTATTGTCTGCGGAATAGGGGAATGGGCACACGGCTATAAAAAGCAGAGTGGCCGTGAGTAGGCAAAATTTCAGCAGAAATAGAAAAGCCAGATCGCAAAGCGCGTGTGATAAAAGCGACAAAGCTTAAGGGAATAAACTTAGTGCTGGCGTGTGAAAGGTAGGAGTGAAATAGTCGAGGTGGTGTAGTTCTTTGTTTTGGTTTTAAAAAAGAGTTTTATTTCATTCCGGTAGTGCACCACGTCCAGCCAGTCCAACACGCCCGGCGCGGCCACACAATCGCTACAGACCACCGGACGAGGATTGGCCAACCCGTCTGGGTGGTCACACAAGTTTGTGTAGTTTAATATCGCCCCTGAAAAATCTTCGTCCAAGCGCTTAATTCCGTGTGCCGGCTGCCAGCCATACAACATACACCAAATCAATTGCTGCCCCAGGCACAGTGGGCCAAGCCCAGCAATCGGCCGTCAACAGAACTGAATTTATTTATTCGCATTACTCGCCTCTGCCCTTATTTATTTAATTTATTATTTAATTTATTGTTTCTTTAATTTATTATTTCTTTAATTTATTATTTATTTATTTTCATTATTTATTAATTTATTATTTATTTATTCTTTCTGTGTTTTTTTGTTTATTGTTTATTTTGTTTGTCGTGTATTAGATATTTGTTTATTTTGTTTCTTTATTTAATTATATTCTTTTTATTTTCTTTATTATGTTTATTTAACGTAAATTTAATATTAAGAGCAAAAATGTTAGATATAATTATATTTATAAATAAATGAATGTCTGTTTATTGTTAATGTAAAACATGTGTGAGTAGTAATTTATGTGTGGGTGGGACGATTGTGTGTTGATGTCGGGGTAAGTTGGTGTTGTTGTTGTTGTAATATGTTAAGGGAGTTGGTAACAAAATGTAAATAGGCCAACTCATAGGTAGGGAGGGCACACATTGGGGGTAAATGTCAACACCTATTTACCCAGTATATCCGTAAATTGTCCGAATATGTGAAGAATATCTGCCAGTCCGTTTGTTGTTAGTTTTTCGTAAAAATATAAATTTTTGTTAACCCGGCTCACACTGTATCGAGGTCGTATCCATCCCTGGGTAACCGATTTGCTAGCTGGCTATCGATGCAGTGTTGGGAATCAAAGGCCGGATCATAACAAGTGGCGCCCAAATGAAAAACTCAATGAAAGTCGCTAGTGAAGTCACAGTACAGTTCAGTTTATTGTTTCAGTTTACATGTTGTATGTTGGTTGTGTTATTAACTATACTCCACAAGTTGCTGGCTCGCAGCAAGGTAGAATGCCTAAGCTGACGCAAAAAGTAACAGGAGGAGGTAGTTGAGCACAAACGACGGACCACATGATAATGCCACATCCTTCAGTACCCAGGCGCATCCCACCGTGGATCAGTACGTCCAGCCGTAGTAGGGCCGATGATCTGAGGATTGGTGGGCAAAGTTAAAGTTCAGTTTTGTTTTAATATCCATACCTCAACTTACTTGTTTGTTTACCATATACGTGTTCATGGGACAGGGCGATGGTCCGTGTCATGTCCTTCAGGACCGGCATTGCGTTTCCTGCCAGGCCATGTACCGTATAGCATGTAGTTTCAATAGCCCAACTGTGATATAGGAATAGAACAACTTTTAGGATTAGGACCAATGTATGTACTCAACACTTACTGTACCCGTATCATGTTCCATGTTCGTCTCACCCCGTTTATATATGTTGTGTGTATTTATCTAAAAGAGAGAAAGAAAGAAAATTTTTAATTAATAGAAAAAGGAAAATTAATGCGTAGCGGAAAAGAATACGTTCAGGAACAGAGAAAAGATAGGCGTAGCGCAGATTTCAACTGAAGTAGGGGTGCTGAATTAATGGCTCCAACCACTCGTTCAGCATCTCAGACACAGGTGAATAAGTCCAACACTCCACTGGACAATACTTCGCCACCAGAAGAGATGGATATTTCGGATGCAGGAGCAGTAGGCGGGGAAGCAGATTCCAACAGCCTAGGAGCAGTGCCCAAACGCAGCTCTTCGACGACGGCGCAACAACAGCCAGCCCCCTCGAATCTACAAAATGAGCTGAGAGCCGCAATCAATTCAGCTCTGACAGAGGCGCGGGAAACCTTTCAGGCGGTCATGGCGACAGGAATGGTCGAGCTCCAGACCCAAACCAGGCGCGAAATGCTCGAGTACGTGAAGGCAATCCGAGAGAGCAGCCTGTATACACAGCTGTCAGGGTCCAAAGAAGCGCCGCCAACTCTACGCCCATCACCCGGACAAAACGCAGCACCACAGGCTAACCATAGCGCAGCTCAACAGCAAAAGCCCCCAGCAGCGCAGGGGCACTGGTTTAACAACCGGGCGTTGGAATCCGAGCAGCGTGAACAGGCCGAACACTGGATGTTTGGAGCGCGTGGCGAAGCCCAGGATAGGAGTGACCAGGACACACGGAGGCCATTCAGTATAGCCGACACAAGACCAGAGGTTATCCCGATGCGTCGATGGGGTCTCGTCTTTGATGCCAGCCCATCTGGAATGCCAGTTGGCGAATTTATTTTCAGACTAGACCATCTGAGGCAGACTTACCAGGTGCCGTGGACGGATGTCCTGCGGGATTTTCACACTCTGGTCGAGGGACGAGCCAAGGATTGGTACTGGATGTTCCTCAGGACGAGTGGAACAACAGACTGGCCAAATCTGCGATACGCGTTGAAGCAGCGCTTCCAGACGCGCAGGTCCAATTTTGTGCGCGAGCAGGAGCTTCGCGAGCGTAGGCAAAAGGCAGGAGAGGGCATCGACGACTATTTGCAGGCCATGTTTGCTCTCAGATCGAGGCTGGAGATACCCGTCAGCGACCACGACCTGATCAAGATCGTGAAGGTGAACATCCGGGACGGGATTTCACGGATCATCTATCCGATGTGGATCACTGACCTGGAGAGGCTGAGAGAAGAATGCCATGACGCAGAGAGGATGCTGTCATCCCGTTGGTCGAGGAGCCAAACCACGGCAGAGCCGGTCGGTCAGCGTAGGGACCGATACCAAGTGAACGAGGCATTTCACGAGGAGGAGGAGGCCACTGCGGAGGTTGCACCAGATGTGGCAATAGAAGCGCTGTACATGCCCAAAGGCAGCAGCGGCGAAAGCAACGCGCTTACGTGCTGGAACTGCGCTCAGCGAGGGCATACGTTCTGGGAGAGCGAGGCCACCGTGCGAAATGTATTTTGCTACAAATGCGGATTGCCCGGAGTAGTGTTGCCGGAGTGTCCAAAATGTCGGGCGGGAAACGGGAGGCAGAGCGTGACACAAGCAGAGGAGCCACGCTCAACGATGTTGCCGAAGAGCCACTAAGACACTCTCCACAATGCATGTTAGATATAAGGACTAGAGATAAGGATTGCATGATAATTAAGGACATAGTCAGGAGAGCCAACAGCGAACACTTACCGAGGCCCAAGTGGTCGACACGACCGCCGTTGGCAGAGCGCGAGGCCGCGTACAAAGAAGCTAGAGCCCGGATCTTTGCCGAAGAGGATGACTCAAAACGGAGCCAGCGCTCACCAGTTTCACGGAGGCAGAGGAGGCCCACATTACGCAGTAGGGAGCGCAAAAGCGTTTGCGAGGCGATTGGATCGGTGCTCAAGGGCGACGATCGAGCTTTTGCCGAAGTACAGATCCAAGGACATGCAGTAAAGGGTCTACTGGACACCGGGGCGACCGTAAGCTTGTTAGGCGCAGGGGCAGTGGAGCTCATCGAAAAGCTAGGGTTAGCGTGGCACCCTCAAAGGTCTAAGGTGCGAGCCGCAGGAGGTGCGAGCTACTCGGTGTTGGGTAAGATTCTTGTCCCGATCCAATACAAGAACGAGACGCACAAGATGACGCTGTATGTGTGCCCCGCACTTGTCCAGAATTTGTACCTGGGTATCGACTTCTGGAAGAAGTTTCGCCTGGCACCCGAGATCGTAGGAGTCGAGTCGCTTGAACAGGTGGAGTCGGAATTTGTGACTAAGGGAGAGCCAGTCGAACCGCACAAGTTGAATGCCGAGCAGCAGGAGCAGCTAGAGGCGATCAAGGCGGAATTCCTGGCGTTCGAGCAGCGAGGATTAGGTAAGACCCACGTAGAGCGTCATACTATCGAGCTGGTAGAAGGCACCGTACCAGTGAAGGAGCGTTTTTACCCCGTATCCCCAGCGGTGCAGCAGCTACTATTCGCGGAGGTCGACGAAATGTTGCGACTGGGAGTCATCGAGCCAAGCGAGAGCCCGTGGAGCAACAGGATGACGTTGGTGCGGAAACCTGGGAAGAATAGGTTGTGCTTAGACGCTCGTAAGCTGAACGATGTGACAGTGAAGGATGCTTACCCGTTGCAGAATATCGAGTCGATCCTGAGCCGCGTGGATGACACGATCTTCATCAGCAGCGTCGACCTGAAGCACGCATTCTGGCAGATTGAGTTGGAGCCCCAGAGCAGAGCATACACGGCATTTACTATCCCCGGACGTCCACTCTACCAGTTCCGTATGATGCCTTTCGGGCTGTGTAATGCTGCTCAACGGTTGTGTCGATTGATGGACCGGGTGATACCACAACGTCTGGGGAATCGAGTCGAGGCGATTCTCGGGCCTTTCTGCGTCGATGACTGACTGCCTGAAAATCGGCAAGAAGTTTGAGATGTCTGACGACGCAGTCGAAGCGTTTCATAATCTGAAGAAGGCACTTACCTGCGCGCCGGTACTTGTACACCCAGATTTTTGCCGACATTATTTCATCCAGTGCGATGCAAGCCACCTGGGGATTGGTGCAGTTCTCTTCCAGCGTGACGACGAAGGTGCAGACCGACCAATCGCGTTCTTTTCAACTAAGCTGCGTGGAGCTCAGCTGAACTATAGCGTGACGGAAAAAGAGTGTTTGGCAGCGGTGAAGGCAGTCGAGCGTTTTCGGCCATATGTGGAGCTCATGCCCTTCACAGTCATCACGGTTCATTCGAGCCTGCAATGGTTGATGTCGCTCAAGGACCTGAGTGGAAGATTAGCAAGGTGGTCCCTAGCGCTTCAGGCATTTGACTTCACGATCGAGCACCGGAAAGGGAAGGACAATGTGGTAGCCGATATGCTTTCTCGACCATTTGAGGTGGAAGAACTCAACTTGTTCGAGTTTGAGACGACAGCCTTTGAGAGCGAGGAGTATCTGTAGCGGTTGGCGTTGGTGCGAACAGAGTTAGAGCGTTTTCCAGATCTCCGGATCGAGGACGGTCTGCTCTTTAAGAGGTCGCAGTTCGCTCGAGAAGATAACGAGGAGTTCTGTGGGTCCCGGAGGCGCTAACGAGCACGTTGGTACAACAGGCTCACGACAGCGACAAGGGTATGCATGGAGGCATAGCCCGAACGTTGGCGAGGCTACGCCAGTTTTACTTTTGGCCGAGGATGGCAGCCCAGGTGCGGTCGTACGTGCTCAGCTGCGAAGTGTGCAAGGAGGCGAAACACAGCACGCAAGTCGGAAGGCCAAAGATGGGAAAGGAGGTGGTAACTGAGCGCCCGCTGCAGAAGCTGTACTTGGACTTCTTAGGGAAGTACCCACGTTCTAGGCATGGCAATGCGTACATTTTTGTGGTGCTGGACCATTTCAGCAAGTTCGTCTGGCTTAAGGCGATGCCGAAAGCGACATCTGCGGCGATCATTTTTTGAGTGAGGAGGTGTACACCGTGCTTGGAGTCCCCCAGATCGTACACACCGACAATGGTAAGCAGTTCGTGTCGCAGGAGTTCGAAGCCATGCTGGAGCATCACGGCATTAAGCATGTCCGTACAGGCAACTATGCTCCACAATCCAACGCGTCTTCTTGCCGGGTGAACCAGACGACTTGGGACGAGAAGCTGCCAGAAATCGCGATGGCGTTACGCAGTGCGGTGCATACGGCGACTGGGACATCTCCATACTTCGCATTGTTTGGACAGCATATGCTGAGTAACGGCAGCGAATATGGACTGGCCAGAAGGCTGGGCGACGTCAGCGACTCAGCCATAAAGCCATTAGAGAGGTCAGCAAAGCAACAGATATACCGCGTTCGCATCCAGGAGACGCTACACGAGGCGTACGAGAAGTCGGCGAAGCAGTATGGTCTGAAGGCACGGGACGTTCAATACACAGCAGGGCAAGAGGTATTCAAGCGCAATTTTGTGTTGAGTGACTTCGCAAAAAACCACAACGCGAAATTCTGTCGCCGCTTCATCAAGTGCCGAGTGGTGCGGCCAGTAGGACGATGCCTCTATGATCTAGAGACATTTCAGGGCAATCCGCTCGGGGTGCTCCACGCTAAGGATCTCAAACAGTGACACCCGAGCGTTGGATCTATGCCCGATTAGCTCAGTCGGTAGAGCATGAGACGCTTAGTCTAAGGGCGTGGGCGATGGCCTACGTTGGGCAGCGTAGCGGACGGACGCCTCCGTTCTGGCACTCCTGTTCTAAGCGGGCGCAAGCGAACCGGAGTGTGGTGTTATGGTCGGCTTGTATGCAATCGATGGTTGGGTGTTGAACGAGGGGTGGAGAGTCGTGCTGGCTCCCAATAATCGATTGTTGTCTGTGGAATAGGGGAATGGGCACACGGCTATAAGAAGCAGAGTGGCCGTAAGTAGGCAAAATTTCAGCAGAAATAGAAAAGCCAGATCGCAAAGCGCGTGTGATAAAAGCGACAAAGCTTAAGGGAATAAACTTAGTGCTGGCGTGTGAAAGGTAGGAGTGAAATAGTCGAGGTGGTGTAATTCTTTGTTTTGGTTTTAAAAAAGAGTTTTATTTCATTCCGGTAGTGCACCACGTCCAGCCAGTCCAACACGCCCGGCGCGGCCACACAATCGCTACAGACCACCGGACGAGGATTGGCCAACCCGTCTGGGTGGTCACACAAGTTTGTGTAGTTTAATATCGCCCCTGAAAAATCTTCGTCCAAGCGCTTAATTCCGTGTGCCGGCTGCCAGCCATACAACATACACCAAATCAATTGCTGCCCCAGGCACAGTGGGCCAAGCCCAGCAATCGGCCGTCAACAGAACTGAATTTATTTATTCGCATTACTCGCCTCTGCCCTTATTTATTTAATTTATTATTTAATTTATTGTTTCTTTAATTTATTATTTCTTTAATTTATTATTTATTTATTTTCATTATTTATTTAATTTATTATTTATTTATTCTTTCTGTGTTTTTTTGTTTATTGTTTATTTTGTTTGTCGTGTATTAGATATTTGTTTATTTTGTTTCTTTATTTAATTATATTCTTTTTATTTTCTTTATTATGTTTATTTAACGTAAATTTAATATTAAGAGCAAAAATGTTAGATATAATTATATTTATAAATAAATGAATGTCTGTTTATTGTTAATGTAAAACATGTGTGAGTAGTAATTTATGTGTGGGTGGGACGATTGTGTGTTGATGTCGGGGTAAGTTGGTGTTGTTGTTGTTGTAATATGTTAAGGGAGTTGGTAACAAAATGTAAATAGGCCAACTCATAGGTAGGGAGGGCACACATTGGGGGTAAATGTCAACACCTATTTACCCAGTATATCCGTAAATTGTCCGAATATGTGAAGCATTTAAAACTAGCACTGTAAAGCCGGTTATCGCGACTTGGTTTAATAGTCAAATAAGAAGTGCAATTAAAAAGAGAAATGAGGCTTACGACAAGTGGAAACGCTATAAAACGGAAAGTTGTAATATAATTTTTAAAGCAGCCCGACGTAGAGTTAATATTTTGATATCAAATGCCAAGAGAACCTATTACGGTAATAAATTCAAAAGTGCAATAAACATGAGACAGACTTGGAAAACTTTAAATAGCTTAGGGATAGGCAAAACTAAATCTGTTATGAATGATGACCTTGATGTTAACGCTTTAAATCAGCAATTTTTAAACTTAAATATTCCTGTTAGCTCGTGCAATCCATATATTAGTTCTGTCCCGTCTATGAATGTTAATATGTTTGAATTTACTTGTGTGAGTGAATGTGAAGTCTTAGAAGCCATGTTCAGAATTAAATCCAACGCGATCGGGCTTGACGAAATCGACCCAAAATTCATTAAATTATTGCTACCCACAATTATTCAGCATATTACACATGTCATCAATACTGCAATAACCTCTTCGACCTTCCCAAATCAGTGGAAAGAAGCAAAAATAGTACCTATACCAAAGTTGAATAATGAGTATAGACCAATCTCTATACTGCCATATTTTTCCAAAACATTCGAAAACATAATGGCGAAACAAATAACAACTTTTCTAGAAACACATAAACTTTTAAATAATAAGCAGTCAGGATTCAGAAAAGGTAGAAGCTGCACGACAGCAATTATTAAAATAGTTGAGGACATTAGAACAAAAATGGACAATAATGAAGTAACCTTTTTAACGCTACTTGACTTTAGTAAGGCTTTTGACACGGTTAACCATGAGATCCTCATAACCAAGTTAATAAAATTATATAATTTTTCCTCTACTGCAAGTAAATTGATGTCCTCTTACTTGACTAATAGAAAACAAGCAGTAATTGCAAATAAGTCGAGATCTAATGTTCTAGTCAATTCACGTGGTGTTCCTCAGGGATCAGTACTAGGCCCGCTTTTGTTTACAATGTATGTTGATGATCTGCCTAACGTCCTATCTATGTGTAATGTCCATATGTATGCTGATGATGTGCAAATGTATGTAAGTCGTCCTCTTAGTCAAATAAATGAATGTATTAGATTAAGCAATTATGATCTGTCCTGTGTGTCCAAGTGGGCAAGTAACAATGGTTTATGTCTAAATCCGTTTAAGTCTAAATGTATAGTTATCTATAAAAAGTTCCTGAACACAAACAATTTAAGCAAACTTGTAATTGACAATGCAGAAATCAGCTATGTATATAAGGCAGATAACTTAGGCATTACAATTAACAATACTCTCTCCTGGAGAGACCATACAAACAAAGCTGTAGGAAAGACATACGGTGTCCTACGCCAATTGTCTCTGGCACAACCATTTTTGCCAATCAATATTAAAATGACGGTTGCAAAAGCATTAATTATACCAGTTCTAATGTACGGTGTAGAAATTTTTTGTAAGTGTGACGCCGCCAGCCAGCAAAAGATAAAAGTAGCCTTTAATAGCATAGCTAGATTTGTGTTTTCACTAGGTAGTACAGACCACGTTACTAGTTTTGCTAATAAAATATTTGACTTGGACATAAATAACTGGACGAATTATAAAATGTTAATACAGCTTCACAAAATTATTTTTACGAAGACTCCTGATTACCTTTTTGAGAAGCTGCGTTTCAATTTGTCGCAGAGGACCAATAATATTGCTTGCTTTAGAGTCAAACTCTCTTGTTCTAATAGACACTTCTTTATCTGGGCTGTCCGACTTTGGAATCAGTTACCACCTAACTTGAAAACTATTAGTAGCGCACCATTGTTTAACCATAAATTGAAGAGTTATTTACAAAATCAAAATATCACTAACTAAACTTTAATAGGCATGTATTACCAAAATTCCAAATTTATTTATAAGAATAAATGTTTTAAATTATTTGCTTTTTAATGTGATTTGTTTAGTATTTTAAGTTTTAATTAAATTTTATAGTTTCTTAAGTTAAGTTTAACCGTTTCGTGTAAAATCTGATGGTGACTAGTGCATTAATTTAAAAGTGTAAAACTTGTAGCACTAGGAATATTTAAATAATAAATAATAATAATAATAATAATAATATCTGCCAGTCCGTTTGTTGTTAGTTTTTCGTAAAAATATAAATTTTTGTTAACCCGGCTCACACTGTATCGAGGTCGTATCCATCCCTGGGTAACCGATTTGCTAGCTGGCTATCGATGCAGTGTTGGGAATCAAAGGCCGGATCATAACAAATTAGTAAATTTTTTGTTAATATGGCAGCTCTTGTTTGCGATGGCATGTATAGCGATATATATATGCATGTTTCACATAAAATGAGAAAAATACACACAAATTCCCTTTTCTCAAAAACTGTATTGTATTTTTTTATGATTAAAACGGCAAATGAATGAGAAAAATAGGGCCTTTATCCCCAACTACCGTGCAACTTGGGCCATTATCTTGGAAAAAAGATAAAAGTTAGCAACGATTTTAGTTATTGAGCAAAAAAAGTGCCACCTAGTTGCTTATATGCACATATGTATGTTGCTTTGGCTGAAAAGTCAAAACGTAAATAATGCTATATACATAAATAATGCGTGATAAAAAGCTGAAGAATGTTTAAGTAATGACAATTATGCATCACTATAGTAAATATTAAGTAATTTAATTGATAAAAGTCATAATTAGTAAATTTTTTGTTAATATGGCAGCTCTTGTTTGCGATGGCATTTATATCAATGTATATATGCATGTTTCACCTAAAATGAAATAAAATTACATAAATGCCCTTTTCTCTAGAACTGAATTGTCATTTTATATGATTTAAACGGCAAAAGAATGAGAAAAATAGGGCCTTTATCCTTAACTACCGTGCAACTTGGGCCATTATCTTGGAAAAAAGATAAAAGTTAGCAACGACTTTAGTTTTTGAGCAAAATAAGTGCCACCTAGTTGCTTATATGCACATATGTTGCTTTGGCTGAAAAGTCAAAACGTACATAATGCTATTTACATAGATAATGCGTGATAAATAGCTAAAGAATGTTTAAGTATTGACAATTATGCATCACTATAGTTAATATTAAGTAATTTTAATTGATAAAAGTCAATAATTAGTAAATTTTTTGTTAATGTGGCAGCTCTTGTTTGCGATGGCATGTATAGCGATATATATATGCATGTTTCAAATAAAATGAGAAAAAATTACATAAATGCACTTTTCACAAGAACTGAATTGTCATTTTATATGATTTAAACGGCAAAAGAATGAGAAAAATAGGGCCTATATCCCCAACTACCGTGCAACTTGGGCCATTATCTTGGAAAAAAGATAAAAGTTAGCAACGACTTTAGTTTTTGAGCAAAATAAGTGCCACCTAGTTGCTTATATGCACATATGTATGTTGCTTTGGCTGAAAAGTCAAAACGTACATAATGCTATTTACATAGATAATGCGTGATAAATAGCTAAAGAATGTTTAATTAATGACAATTATGCAACACTATAGTTAATATTAAGTAATTTTAATTGATAAAAGTCATAATTAGTAAATTTTTTGTTAATATGGCAGCTCTTGTTTGCGATGGCATGTATAGCGATATATATATGCATGTTTCACATAAAATGAGAAAAATACACACAAATTCCCTTTTCTCAAAAACTGTATTGTATTTTTTTATGATTAAAACGGCAAATGAATGAGAAAAATAGGGCCTATATCCCCAACAACCGTGCAACCTGGGCCATTATATTGGAAAAAAAATAAAAGTTAGCAACGATTTTAGTTATTGAGCAAAAAAAGTGCCGCCTAGTTGCTTATATGCACATATGTTGCTTTGGCTGAAAAGTCAAAACGTACATAATGCTATTTACATAGATAATGCGTGATAAATAGCTAAAGAATGTTTAAGTATTGACAATAATGCATCACTATAGTTAATATTAAGTAATTTTAATCTATAAAAGTCAATAATTTGTAAGTTTTTTTTTAATGTGGCAGCTCTTGTTTGCGATGGCATGTATAGCGATATATATATGCATGTTTCACATAAAATGAGAAAAAAACACACAAATGCCCTTTTCTCAAAAACTGTATTGTATTTTTTAATGATTTAAACGGTAAAAGAATGAGAAAGATAGGGCCTATATCCCCAACTACCGTGCAACTTGGGCCATTATCTTGGAAAAAGATACAAGTTAGCAACGATTTTAATTTTGAGCAAAAGAAGTGCCACCTAGTTGAATATATGCACATGTGTTGCTTTGGCATATAGCCCATGCCATATCATCCAGCTTTCTGTTGCGCAGTAGTTCAGCTCATGCTGGAACTACCAACTCGATAGGCCTTTTAAATGAACAAAAAAGGTTGACTTACATATAATTAATTTTCTCAAAATCTGTCTAATTAATCTCTATAAATTTAATTGTTATAGCTTCCTGATACATATAGCTTTAATTTGGTATAGCGTGCATTTAGGGCTATTATCTCTGAATAAAGTTATTAAGGCTTGAGATCGATGCATTGATTATGGCGGTCATTTTGAATGCGGCTGGTGTCGAGGTAGCTGCACTCATTCGCAAATTAATCAAAAACTGACGATTTTTTTTAAAAATTTCACCATAAAATAGGTGAAATTGTAGGCTTTAATCGTGTATAAGTTGTTTTTGAGGCCATTATTTCTGAGTTGAGATATTTAAGATATACTGGATATGCAATTTTTTAATAGCTTGTTTCACCTATTTCAAAAGCTGAAATATGCCAAACGGTGCATTAAAACAATAAATAACAACATTTCTGCATATTATTTTGATTCCATGCTGAAAAACGTACAAAAACACGAAATTAATCGGTGGTCCCAACTCTTGAGTCAATATCCGATATTCGTTGCTGGCGATAGTCGTTGCTAACTTGACGCTCATAATACTTTATAGTACTTGTAAGGAATATCAATAGCGCAACAATCCGATTAATACTATGTTGGCAAATTTCAATTTTAATAAAAGATTGGTCGGAATTTCTTTTATACATTTTCTTAGCTGTAAAAATTAAATAAAACAGCCACAATATGGAGGAGCAGGCATGTCCGCGTTGCAAGACCACCAAGTACCGCAATCCATCGCTTAAGTTGATGGTGAACGTTTGTGGACACACGCTATGCGAATCATGCGTGGATATGCTCTTCCTCAAGGGTTCGGGCGCCTGTCCCGAGTGCATGGTGCCACTGCGGCGCAACAACTTTCGCGTGCAGCTATTTGAGGATCCAATGGTAGAGAAAGAGGTGGATATACGTCGGCGCATTTTGCGTGATTACAACAAACGTGAGGAGGACTTTGGCACGCTGGAGGATTACAACGACTACCTGGAGGAAATCGAGGACATTGTCTTCAATCTTTGCAACAACATTGAAATCATAGAGACAAATAAACGCATCGAAACCTACAAGCGCGACAATCGTGAGGTCATTCAGCGAAACAAGACGCGCGTCGGACGCGATGATTGTGCCCTGGAGGAGTTGCTTGAGTTGGAGCGTGCGCAGGATGAGTGCCGCAAGAAGGAGCTAGACGAGCTGGAGACGGAGCATAAAAAGAAAAAGGCGCGCGACAAGCAGGCCCTCATCGAAGAGCTCATGTACAGTGGCAAGGACGCCGCCACAATCGTCAATGAGTTCGCCGAAAAAGCCGAAAAGCAACGCGAGGAGGAAAAGCAGCTACCACCACCGAAATCAATCAACGAATTCTCCTCGGGCATCAAATTTGGGCAGACAGCAGATCCAAGCCTACAGCCGGTACCTAAATCCGATGAGGGCCCACTTTTCGTTTACGAACCGCTTATACCCCCAACTGATGGTCCCACGCCTCCGCCCGCGAGCGATGTTGAGTCCCTTGGTTACATCTCACATGTACGACCTGAAACGCCTCAGGAAAACGCTGGTGGCTTTACGTCCGCAATGGCCTGCCAGCGTGCGCTGCAGGAGGCGCTCCAATGCCTATACCATACTCCTAATACCGGTGTTGGTGTGGGAATATAGTTTGAATCGATGTTAATGTTTGAAACTAGCAGAGCACAGCACGCTTAATTACATTTGTTGAAACAATGTGTGTCTCATATAGAAATGCATTGTTTAGATAAAAGAATAAGAAAAACAGTTTGTAACTATTACTATTAAATTGCTTAATATAAAAATATATATATATATATAGTATACTATTATCCTATTTATACTAAATACAAGTAAAATTTACTCTTATCATCTAAATATATATAGTTTTTTTTTAATAGACAATTGACACATGATCGCTTGTACATACTATTTTACTTAGATTTCTCAGCACCCAAACGCTTTAAATGTTTATGTAATAAATGTAGACAGCACTCTAATGTAATTCTTCGGTAAATTTTCTAGGCAAATAGAAGTTGACCAAGCAATAAAGCGATCTCGAAAAGTTATATAAGTATAGCAAAAAGACGAACATCACCAAAGTTTAGTTTTGTATAAAAACAGACGGATCGACGGACAGCGATATGGCTATGTCGACTGAACTCGCGATTCGCATTTTAGGGTGGGAGGGGGGTCTCGTAAAACTTTACGATGCGTTACAGTGGCGGGAGGGGGTCTTTCTTACAAGACGTTGCGTAAAATTGTTTCTTATTTTTAATAAAAATTTAGGGAATTAAAACTAAAAATGGTCACTTGAGAGGGGGGGGCGTACAGAAAAACATTACAGTGCGTTACAAAGGGGGGGGAAGGAAGGGGTAGTCTAAAATATACTTGAATGCTCCCTAATATGCAAAAACATAATACATACAAACATAATAAAACCTAATAAAATAATTGCAGACTGCTTTATATGACTACAGACTTGGGTTTTATGAAATAATAGTTTAACAGTTATTTTTATTAGGGGTAGATGCTTATGCTACACATATATGTATATATATTTGTAATTATAAGCGGATACAATACACATAAGTTATGTGCTATTTAATTTATACATTGCTTAATACAAATATAATGATCATGTATGTGAGAGAGTAGCTCGCCACATTTCATATTCTAGTTGCACATTGAGAGGTAAATCAGTTTGCGAAAGTGCCACATGATATTTTGGCCACAATTGGGGGTTCCGTCAATTTCATAATAAGAACCATAAACTTATATGCTTGCTATATACGCATTCAGATGTACGATGCAAATAATGGACCAAGTTTACAATGTACGTGAGAAGTAAAATTAATACAGTTATATCGAAAATTGTGGTTTGATCTATGAATGTTGCACGCTTCTTGATATTTGGAGTTTCGGTTATCAATTGGAAAGCCAGAAGAAGCATGCAATTTCCATTTACAAATTATACATCAATTTAAAACTTTAATCTAATGTGGCTTGTTTTAATTTATCCTCAGGTTACAGACGGCCAACCCCGGAATGTGGCCGCTTTCACTGCCGGCGCGGCAGCATCGAATAAACCGTGTATTGGATTAGAGGGGAACTTTACAGAGCCATCTTAATTGTAAGGGGCGTCAATAACGATTAATTTTGACGTTAATTTTGTGTCTTACATTTATATTTAAAATGTTAATTGTATATAGTTTGTTATTTCATTTTTATACAGTTCTTGTTTTTATGTTTTAATAGTTTTTATTTTTAATATTTTGCCTGCATTGGAGTCGTTTGTGTGATATAATATATAATTATTTGTTTAACTCTTTGCTGATGCTCAGCAACGCCATTTGTTGATTTTAAAGGTATTGTAAGTATGTACGTAACTTTAGATATACACTTCGCATGTTTTATATCTTAAGAAATAACAATTCGTTATTAAACTGTCACAGCTAATTTAAAACTAAAGCATTTCAGCCTTAAGAAGAATTCTGAGTCGTTTTTGTATTTACTGAAAATTGTTTTTGATTCGTTGGCTTGTTTATTGGTAGTTGGTTTGTGATTTCTGCTGTTGTTTGGGTGTTCTGTTTGCTGTTCCTGTCGGTATCCTTGCTGGCAGCCATTAAAAAAAGGTTTTGCTTTGTGATATCATTGAGTTGTTGTTGGATTGTTGTTGTTGTCTTGTATGCGCATCGCAAGCAGTAGTCATTACTTGTAACGTTTACTAAACAGAATCATCTGCAAGAAAATACACACGATATCATTTATATAGAATTTATGCATACATATGCGATAAGTTGAATAAGTGAATATCGCATACATACCATGGTACCACCATTTAGTCTTTTTTGGATTTTTATTGCAGGTCTTTACGTATAGTGTGTTATCCGGCGGACGCTTTTTTTCGCGACAGCTGCTTAACATGGAGGCTATGCTTAGGCACACCGCTTGCACTGACAGTGCCGGAGACCAGTCCTCAGTCAAGATGGATAAGCATATGTGGCCATTGCTATATACATGTGGATGCACGGGTATATTGGTGCCAATGAATGTAACCTGCAATCAAAAAAGATTTTCTCAACAACCTATTCTTAATATTTAGCTGTATTAAGACTTACCTCAGGTGACTCGAAGGGATATTTGTTGTTGAATTTAAATAGCAGTTGGAAGTCTTCTCCTTCATAAAGTGTGCCCTCAGAACCTTTAATATTTATTTTCCATCTGCAATTAACACATCGCCATTACATTAAAGAGAATATATCTCTAAATGGGGCACATTATGGAGTTTTTATATGGCACTTACTCTGATAAATTTTGATGTACGCTTTCGGTGTCAACAGTCACACCTTGCGGCGGCTCCTTAATCAAGGACATCAGCTCTTTTTGCAGGCGTCGCTGAAAGTATAGAAAGAAGATTTAATTAGCTTGCTTTCTTTGGGCAAGTGTATGTAAGCGGATATTTATTAATTAAATTTAATTTTTTTAGAAGTTGCTACACAATTTCTTTTGGTTAACAAACGTCAATCAACGTCATATATTTTCAATGCGGTTGAGATCTGGACTTCGGGCAGGAGATTCGAACACCATTTTACAATTTAAACATTTAAAAATCTTAATGTGTTGGCACTGGCTACCAAATGTTTGCGCAGAGTATTCAAATATTGTTGGGCATCCATTGTATCTTCAAAGAAGCACAATTCTTCAACTTTTTGCTCGAGATGCACCCCCAAACCTCCACTACATATATCATCACTAAATATCATCATCATCATTTTAGTATAGCATAATTTTTGATTCAACACAAAATACCACGTCGTCCCAATACGAATCTGGCTGTCCCACGTAAATCCTGGCGAAAGTTTAACGTCGCTTAATGTGCTCCACCGACATCGACGGTTTTTTTCGACCAGCTCTTTTAATGGCTTTTCTGACATATTCGCGTGATTTGGAAATGCCACATTCTTTTTTCCTTTCATTGACAAGCGTTCTGATCGAAATAGTTGGATTTTTATTGATCTTTCTGACCATAATTCGCTCTGCCTTCGAGATTATTAATCGCGGCTGTCCAGTTGAAGGCTTCGTCTCCAGCCTTTCCTCGTTTTTTACGCAGTTTTAAATATTGTAAACTGTTTTTTTGCTGATTGCAAACGTTTCTGCCATCTTCAGGGCCGATTTCCTGAAGGTGGAGTTGCAATAAACCAATTTTAAACCGTCTAAAACTCTTTCAACAATAAATAAATTCTACCGACAAATTATATAAAATTCTAAGAAAATTGCATTACCAACAGCTGCTCGATTTAAATTTTAAGAACAAGTAAATCAAAAAAAATTTTGAAGACATGCTTTTATACGCTTTCTTGCAAACATTTGTAATCGATTTTTTATCATCATCCATGCAATACATAAATATTAAACATGTTTTGCTATTTAAAAAAATAAAAAGTTTAAATAATACAAAAAAGATGTCCGGTGGAGCCGAACCCACGATCTTCGACAGGAAGCGGCAGGCCCCCAGCCACCAAAGCTTGTCATATTTGACAGTCTAATTAGTAAGTTAACAAAGGGAAAACGTTTTCGTGGTTTTACATGATATTACATATTTTATCGCGCCAAAAACTTTAAAAACATGTATTGTCATCTGAAACACATCTTGGTGAAAATCAGACTAGGTAGTCGGGAACTGGGAAAATTGATTACAAGATTCCGGTACAAACAGACAGACAAGTCAAGTTAAATAAAAGCATGTAAAAATAACTGTAAAAACGAAAATAAACAAAATAAATATAGTTTAAAGCTTACTACAAAATACGCTTTTTAAAAACATTGAACTAAAAATTTTATAAAACAATTTTGAATAAGATTAAAACAATACTGATCTAAAAATGCTAGTATTATTGTGAAACAAGTGGAAACGTTGCAGTCAGACGCAACCGACTGCGGTATACTCGATACCAGTATTAAAACCGGTAAAAAGAGGCCTGATTGCAAAGGGGTACGGATGCGGCAGGGGTGTACGCTGCCTTAAAGATTCTCCGATGCAGATGGGGATGCCACCAGCTATTTTCCTTCCAAATTTGGTGACTCTAGCTCAAAGTTTGTAAAAGGTGAGGAAAGGGGGGCTGGGGCGGTATGGGTGGGCGTAACATCCAGATTTTTACTGCAGATCTTTGTGGAAAGTCAATTGCTAACTTCATACTAAATTTGGTGACTCTAGCTCGAAGTTTGTAAAGAGTGGGGAAAGGGGGGCTGGGGACGGTATGGGTGGGCGTGGCATCCAAATTTTAGATGCAGATCTATGTGGAATGTCAATTGCTATCTTCATAGTAAATGAGGTGACTCTAGCTCGAAGTTTGTAAAAAGTGGGGAAAGGGGGGCGGAATGAGTGGGCGTGGCTCCAAAATTTGATGCAGATTTTCGATGGTCGTTGCCAGCTACCTTCCTACCAAATTTGGTGGCTCTAGCTCAACAACTCTGGAAGATACACGCATTCCCGTTTTTGACGAAGCGTTAGGGCGGATGGGGGCGGTTAGGGCAGTATTGGTGGGCGTGGCATCCAAATTTTTGATTCAGTTTTTGGGGGGCCATCATCACATATCTTGGCACCAAATTTGGTGGCTATAGCTCAAAAACTGTGGGAGATATAGGCTTTTCTGATTTCCAAATGCGGGGGAATGGGTGGGCGTGGCTCCAAAGTTTTTGATGCAGTTTTTTGGGGGTTGTTAGTAGCTATCTGCTTACCAAATTTAGTAGTTATAGCTGTAAGGATGTGCGAAATATAAGGATTTATCGGTTTTGAGTTATCAAATTTATCGATTTGCCAGCCCCCCAGTTATCGTAGAACCCCATCTTGACACTTTAATTTACTATCCCATAGATAAAGAGCATTGGAAAGCTTCAAGTCTCTAGCTTGAAGGGTGTGGAAAAAACTTGCAACCATACGGACGGACAGACGGATAGACACCATGACGGAGATTGTACAAAACCAATATACATACTCTTTACCTTCGGTAACGAGTATAAAAAACGTGGGCGCTTTGTGCCCTAAAAGTATGATTTGCTTCTTTGAGAGTTTTCAAAAATACAAGTAAAGCTAATAAAAAGCTATTTAAAAGAAAATGTGTTAACACTTTGTTGGCAGTTGATTTTAGTGCCATTTTAGTATTTGTTATTATTTAAGTTAATGTTAATAGTTTTATAGTTTTGTTAAATAGTAAAAATATTAATTTAATAACAAACATTTTTTCACAGTGTGTAAGCACTTTGTTCCCAAACTGTAAGTATTATGTGGTGCCACAACTTTCCATACCGCCCCCAGTCCACCCTTTCCCCACCTTTTACAAACTTTGAGCTAGAGTCACCAAATTTGGTATGAAGATAGTTTGTGGCATCCCCATCTGCATCGGAAACTCTTTAAGGCAGCGTACACCCCTGCCGCATCCGTACCCCTCTGCAATCAGGCCTCTTTTTACCGGTTTAATACTGGTATCGAGTATGCCGCAGTCGGTTGCGTCCGACTGCAACGTATCCACTTGTTTTTTTTTTCAAATTTGTGTGCCTTTGACAATTGATTTACGACCCAAGTAGCGTTTGTTGTTGTTGTCAGTTTTGTTGTTGGGCCCGCACTGCTACTTTTTGTTGGTGTCATTGATTTAAAAAAAACAACAACAACATAACAAAACTTGGTGCGTCTAGAAAAATTTCCCACACCAGAATATATTTTGGGGGTGGATTCGCCTACTTGCTGCTTATATAACTTAGACGAAACGTAACACACTAACATTTATTGATATATTATTGATATACAATTTTGAATAAGCAAAGGGCGTTCACATAAGCGCGTGTGTTGCTCTTATGATAATCAGATAATTTGAAATCTCGCTCCGATCATGCTCCTTTGTTGTTGCTCATTTACGTTCACTCTCTATTTTATGTGCGCGCTTTGCATGTCAATCATAAGGTTTAATAACCCTACCTCCTCCGCACACACTAAACTAAAGCTAAAGGCAATATGCAATTCACTTAACTGCAGCCTCTTAGATATGTTTTGCGTTGATTCAGTGCGTGCGAAGAAGGTAGCGATACTACGCTCTTTGTCTAACTTGCAGAGCGCGCGCATACATAAGAGAGTTAGCTGAAATAGCCAACAACGAAGGCGCATGATCGGAGCGAGATTTAATAAATAATTTGTCATCTAGCGCCGAACATGAAGAGCGATGCGTGAGCGTGTTCAAGTTTTAAGCTGCCTCTTTGGGTTTGGGACCAGCAGCGCTCAACTCATGATGCAGGTGTTGAATTGCCGACTGTCAGCACAACACGAGAATGAGCGAATCTGAAAACAAGTAAGAAGGCTTAAGTCGAGAAATCCCGACTAAAAGATACCCTGAACCCGTGAATTAAAATTACTTGCAGAAGTCTCCTGTGTTTCTTAATCGATTTGGATTATTAATTTTCACAGAATTTATAAAGTTATCCATTGTTTTAACTCCTATTTTTACATTTTCTAAATAACAGACATGTGGACTCGGCTGTTGAAGCTGATTTATATGGTCGGAGATGCTTCTTTCTGCCTGTTACATACTTTTGCACAAATCAATTATACCCTTTTTTACCCATTTTATGGGTTCAGGGTATAAAAATAATGTAATATTTTAGGCATGCTTTCAAAACAAAGTTTTCTTATATTTTGTAGCCACAGATAACAGAGAGAAGAACAAAGAAGAAGAAATATAACTGTAAATGGTACTCACTGCAAGCAGCATGCACAGCTGAGCGAATATATGCTGCAACACAAAGAGCGGGTTAAAGCTTGATCAGCGCGCGCGTCTCTCTTATGACTGCCGCTAGATATAACATAATTTGAATGCAATCATGCTCCTTTGATGTTGCTCATTTACGTTCACTCTCTATTTTATGTGCGCGCTTCGCATGTCAATCATAAAGTTTAATATCCCTATCTCCTCCGCACTCACTAAGTTAAGCTAACCATAACTAAGAGGCTGCAGTTAAGGGAATTGCATTGCCTAATTTACACCACCCATACATAGCTCTTAAGTGCAAGCGTTGTATGTATGAGCTCGGGATCTGCTGCTTAGAGGAATAACTGTAATGCTCTTTCCAACATTATGGTTTTACATACAATGGTAAGGGAATTGGTTATGCATTTTAGTTCATATTTAATGTGAACAAAGAAAGCTACTTTTCGTTTCAGTGAATTTTTTAATATTGTTTATATTAAGGATACGGATAATAACAACGAAAGTTTCTTTTTGGATCAGTGAGTTTGTTAATATTCTGATTTTCGTATTATATATATGTATGTACATTCATTTCAAATACGTATGCATATACGTTCATTTAAAATTCGTATATAATGATAAGTTATAAAACATATTTAATTGCTATTATTTAAATATTTAAATAACGATCAACGTATTTAAATTTCTTTTGTTGTTTTTTAAACACAAAAAAGTTAAGTTGATTTTCGATTTAATAATTGAAGCAACATTATTTATAGTTGTCTTCTATTTTGCATATTATATAATAGTTATATAGACGCTGCTTTAGTGCATTTAAAAATCAAATAAAACTAAGCAGTCTTAATATTCTATTAAATTAATATAAGTTGGTATATTCAATTTTATTGAATTCTATACTTACGTATAGACACTGTAACGTTGTAACAATCGTTTTACAGTGAAGTCAATTGACTCACAGCCAAATTAAAATATGTCTATTGAAGCTTTAGATATTAGTGGTGTTTTGGTGCCGCATTCAGTTGTTGCCATAGTTGGTGATGGAGCCTGTCTTTTTAGATCTATTTCCTACCTTTTATTTGGTAGGCAAGGCTTCCATGGCACCATACGCCAAAATATTGTTGGACATGTTGTAACCAACTGGCAAACTTTTGCTTGCTTTAGCATAAACTTAAATGGAGAGTGTTATAGCTCTTCTGAACAATATGAGTGCGCTATGTCATACTCATATACTTATGGTACTGCATGTGAGCTTCAAGCAGCAGCAGAAATTTTTGCTGTAAATTTTCAAGTTTTTCAAAATGGAAATTTATTACAAGCATTCGGAAATAATATGCATCCTGTAAAAAGATTGCGTTTTACCGGTTCATTAATGAATGGACATTTTGATGTTTATATTCCTTTAGAGGAAGTATTTGTTGAAAATAATTAGTATTTTAATAGCAACACAAAAATGTATTATTTCAGTCTAACAATCTGGTAACACTTTTGCTTTTAAGTTCGATAGCTATCATGTTTGTATGAAACGAATAATGTGGTGTTTACACTAGCACTGCTTATTTGAGTTATTGCGTTAAGGGCAACAAGCAGCTTTTTTCCCATACATAAAGTAGTGGTGACAAAAAGTTGAGTTAAGTTTGGATGCAGTTGCTTGTACTCGATATACATTCGGTTAACTCATAAGTTCTGCCCATTTAAGTATATAATCGGTTACATTTTTGAATTGTCACCACTGGTGCTAGTGTAAACACAGGGCTGCCAATTCCGCTTTTTTCCCGTCAGATCTGGCTTTTTTCAAAACGCGATTGCGGGAAAAATTTTCAAATATTGTATGGGACAGCTTTTTTTTTGTATGAGTCATTTGGTATCATTTGTATGTAAATAGCTTTTTTTGCTTTATTTTTTCGCCTATATAGCTTTTTTTGCTCAACAAAAGTTGGCAGCACTGTGTAAACACCACACACAACTACACAACTGAAAAAATATAAATTATCACTGAATAACAACAGAGACGCCTTCATATAAAAAGCGGCGACGAGTAGACAAAATTGACAAGCTCATAGAAATAGAGGAGCGCAAGTTGGCGGTCATGGAGCGTATGGCAGAACGAGCTGAACATTTTCAAAAAGAAATGCTAGAAATAACGAGGGCCAGTGATACATAAAAATAAATTCTATTTTTTTATAAATTGAATTTATTTATTTAAATGGAATTATTGTTGAGGAAATTTATTGCTAGGGCTTGCCTAATTGTTTCAGCACTTGGATTCATATTGCCAAGCCAAACCTCAAACCCTGGCTGATCATTTTGGTGTGCATTAAGATGTCCAAACGCATTCTTGCATTGCTCTAATCATCATTGCGTTGTTTTGCTCCATCACAGATAAAATCAAACATAATTTGTTAGTGCTCATTACTTTTTAAATTTGTTTAATTAAATTTTTCGGCTTTTACAAACTCTAAGCAAAACACAGCGGTTGACGCTTAACGCAATAACTCACTTTTGAGCCAATGTAAACACCAATTCTGAGTTATTGCGTCGATGACGTTATCGCTAGCAAACTCACTGTAGTGTAAACATAGCATTAATGTATGTATGTATGGATAAACATAGTACATATAGAGATAATGATTTATAGATAAGATAAAAAAGTGCTCGTAACGAACTCTAAGAGCCCATGGAATTGTCGATTTTGTTATTCTCTTTTATATTTAAAAGCCGCACAAAACAGGTATAGTTATCGATAGCTTATCTATGCCAAAAAAATTTAAGGTTTCGATACTGTTTTTATACCCTTAACCCATAAAATGGGTAAATAAGGGTATAATGGTTTTGTGCAAAAGTATGTAACAGGCAGAAGGAAGCATCTCCGACCCCATAACGTATATACATATATTCTTGATCAGCATCAACAGCCGAGTCGATATAGCCATGTCCGTCTGTCCGTCCGTCTGTATGAACGCGTGGATCTCAGAGACTACAAGAGCTAGAGACTTCAGATTTTGAATATAAGTTCTCCTATACCATTAGCAGAACAAGTATGATTCAAATTATCGATAACTATTCTGGTTTCCGATATACAAATGGAATCGATTACAAAAATATATCGAATTTGGAAAATTTAAAAATTAGGGTTGAAAGAATGGGTAACGATAGATATTTTCTGAAAATTTCGTCCAAATCGGTTAAGAAACACCGGAGATATCGAATTTAATCGATTGAAGTTAAGTCAGTATACCAAAGTCTTATATAAATTTAATATATTTATTGCAACTGGGTTCAGGGTATCTTCTAGTAGGGCTCTCCCGACTAGAGCCTTCTTACTTGTTTCTTTTTGTAACTGTGAATTTTTTACCATTAATGGTTAAGATACACGGGAGAAAACTGTGATCGAAATTTTTTAAAGCACGGCCTATCAAGTCCAGGCTTATTTGTTGTTGGGTACAGACAGTGGCTTAGGATGGCTCCTAATCGAGTTATGGTGACTAGAGCCTTTTGTAAATATTTTGCTATTATCAGTAAGCAAGCTGGCACTGAGAGCGATCAATCACAGAAATTAGACCGCGATAGCATCAAAACTCGCCAAAATAGAGGGGGTGTCCGACTTAGAGACAGTGTCCACCAGTAGGGCTTCTCCCTTACTAAATATTATCTTGGTATTTTTGCACAAACATACATACATACATAAATGTATCTGTATGAATTAGTATTTACAGAAACAAGGTAAGGATCGCGTTTTTTTGTTTTATACTTGCCTCCCAGCGCGAATTGTCCAGCAGTAGCGATTTGCCGCATTTCGACAAGGCCAGCGACTTGGAGTCTTTGGGTTCGGTGATAATCTCAGATTTTTGAGAAGACGGTATTTTTGATTTCTTGAATAAACTCAGCATTTTGTCACACGTTTATATTTACACTTTTATCACACAAAACTCAAATTTATTTTTTTATTTATTTTGTATTTAGCTTTTTTGTCTTTAACTGCTTACAACCAATCACAATGGATTTTGAGGTTTCCGGTCGTGTACTTTGATATGATTTGATTTTTTTTATCACTTGTCAATAGCCAACTAAGTTCAGATAATTTTGCCCAGGTTCCAGCACCATTTATAATCGCACTTAACAAACCTCCTCATTTTAGCGATAACAACAAAATGAATTAACAATTCTCAACGCTCGAGGCGACTACAGGTAAACAGCTAAAAGCGTCAAAGTTCCACAAACGACTGGGGCAAAAGTGTCGAGAAATTTGCTCAAAACCATGCCAATTTCTCTCGGCCTACCAAGTACGAGCTGGTCGAGACGACGCGTCGACAGCACCGCAATCGGCAATGTTCGTCATCATCATTGTAACTTAGATAATGGCAACGGCAATGTGCCTCTGTCTCTGGGTAATAAACACACTCTCTCTCTCTGTTTTTATACCCTTTAAAAGAAGAGACACGATCCCATTGCAGTTTGTAAACAAGTTTTTTAAAGTGGGTGTACAAATGTTTAACGGGAATAAACATATGTATGTATATATTTTCATTTTCATTATCTATATAATTTTTTATCCGATATATACAAGCCAATTTTTTTTTGTGCTTGAAGGTTGGCAATAATTTTTTAATTTTTTTAAATTTGTAATTGCTTTCACATATTTTTCAGCCAATTGCAGCAACTGCCTGCATTTAACTCTCGCACCAACTGCGTGTCAGTTGGCATGCTTTGTCCGCCTGATAAGCAACTGATTAGATTACATACAATATATTGTATATGCATGTATGTAAATATGTATATGTTTTCATTAAAACTTATCATAAAACATAAAAAGTCACCAAAACATTTGCAAAAAATATTAAGGCCAGCACAGGCCATAAAAATAAAATTCAGAGTCAGCATTGGCGACGACGCCAGTTAATATGTTATTGCAATTAAATGAAACGACAAAATGTTTCAACTGCAATTGCAATTGCAAACGTGAAAGAAACAAATCAACGTAAAAGTCAGCAGCAAAACTGTATCTATCTCTTTCAGAGTAGATTGTCGAGAGTCGGGAGAGCCCGACTAGAAGATACCCTGAACCCAGTTGCAATAAATAAATTAAATTTATATAAGACTTTGGTTTACTGACTTAACTTCAATCGATTAAATTTGATATCTCCGGTGTTTCTTAACCGATTTGGACGAAATTTTCAGAAAATATCTATCGTTACCCATTCTTTCAACCCTCATTTTTAAATTTTCCAAATTCGATATTTTTTGTTATCGATTCCATGTGTATATCGGAAACCAGAATAGTTATCGATAATTTGAAGCAAACTTGTTCTGCTCATGGTATAGGAGAACTTATATCCCAAATCTGAAGTCTCTAGCTCTTGTAGTCTCTGAGATCCACGCGTTCATACAGACAGACAGACAGACAGACGGACAGACGGACAGACAGACGGACATGGCTAAATCGACTCGGCTATTGATGCTGATCAAGAATATATATACTTTATAGGGTCGGAGATGCTTCCTTCTGCCTGTTACATACTTTTGCACAAAACCATTATACCCTTATTTACCCATTTTATGGGTTAAGGGTATAAAAACTAAAGCAAATAAACAAATCAACGAAGCAAAAGCGTAGATATATAGCTGATAAACTTGATAAAATGCAACTTAAACAAGTAAGAAGGCTCTAGTCGGGAGAGCCCGACTAGTAGATACCCTTAACCCAGTTGCAAAAAATAAATTAAATTTATATAAGACTTTGGTATACTGACTTAACTTCAATCGATTAAGCTCGATATCTCCGGTGTTTCTTAACCGATTTGGACGAAATTTTCAGAAAAGATCTATTGTTACCCATTCTTTCAACCCTCATTTTTACATTTTCCAAATTCGATATTTTTTTGTTATCGATCACATGTGTATATCGGAAACCAGAATAGTTATCGATAATTTGAAGCAAACTTGTTCTGCTCATGGTATAGGAGAACTTATATCCCAAATCTGAAGTCTCTAGCTCTTGTAGTCTCTGAGATCCACGCGTTCATACAGACGGACAGACAGACGGACAGACGGACATGGCTAAATCGACTCGGCTATTGATGCTGATCAAGAATATATATACTTTATAGGGTCGGAGATGCTTCCTTCTGCCTGTTACATACTTTTGCACAAAACCATTATACCCTTATTTACCCATTTTATGGGTTAAGGGTATAAATATGTGATACCAACGCGTTTCGGACCAAAACAAAAGCTAAAAAAATAAATAAAACAGACACAGACAGATACCGCCGGCAGGTGTATGACGGAAGTTGTGAGTCATGGCCAACTTTTTAGATGCTGTTTGCAGTTTTTTTTATTCGGTACTGAAGGTATGCAATATCCGAATGAATCGAAACATTGAAAATATCTTTTTCTATGGGTGGGACAGATAAAGTGTTAGGATTTTGGTGCCACGCCCACCCATTCCGCCTCCAGCTACCCGCATTCTTAAATTGGGAACACCTTTATCTTTCAAAGTCGCCAAATTTGTCGGCAGAATAACTAGAGGCACCCCCTAGAGATTTGCATTAAACTATCTTCAAATGCAGCGTATACCCCGTTTTTTGTACTGGTATCAGAGCATAACGTAGTCGGTTGCGTCCGACTGCAACGTTTTCACTTGTTAATTCTTATTTTGTAAGCTTGCTTGGCCAGTTAAAAAGTATTTTTAGGACCCAGCCTTAAAATCAAATTATTCACACAAGTTACGGAACTACAATTTCTTTAACATGCGCCAAAAGCGGTTTAAAAAAGATTTTCTGAATGCTGCCAGAACACTACAGCAAAAACAAGCGCAAAAACGATAAGCTTATTACATGAAAAAACAAGAGGAAGGGCAAGAATTACAGAATGCAAGGTGGGCAAAGTATTGGCAAAAAAAAGAAACGAGCTTTGCTAAAGAGTAAAAGGATAGTCGGACAAGGGTGGCGGAAGTGTATGCAGAGTATAACCTTAAACTTGCAATTTGGTAAATTAACAATATTGACCTTTGTGAAAAAAGCCGTTAAGGACACATAGACTCATTGAAAGCTGTCATCAACTAAGTCACTGTGGCATGGATTTGTGGGGTCAGACTTTGCTAGCTGTTGCTCTTGAGGCATTAATTTTTAAGAAATTTTTCCCAAGCAAATTAAAAATTTTTTTTGAACAGTAAGTTTATCTATGTTTTTATAACCTGAACCCATGAAATAGGCTATGGTTTTGTGCCAATATATGCGAATTTCAGAAGAAAGCATCTCCGACCCCATTAAGTAAGTATTTATGATCAGCATCAACAACCGGGTCTAAAAACGAATGCCTACCTGTCTGTAAAAAAGTAGCATCGAGCAGATGCAGCGTAGTGGAACTACTGCGTTATGAATTCTCATTAAAAAAATGTCCGGAAACTAGGAAAAGCGGAGCAGAGCGAAGAACGCGCACACGAGACCATGAGTGACTTATAATAATAAAGATGCCAAAATAAAGGCATACACATTTTTAACTACGACGGATTCTTCATGTTACTGCAACTGACTTTTTATGTTGCATCCTATTGTATGCGAACCTTGCCTGTTTACAAAATAGCATCTGCGACTGATGCAAAACTTAAGAAACAGCTGATGAATGTTTTAAAGGTGGTTTACAATTAATAATTACCTATTGTATTACTTAAAGATGGAAAAAGTACAAATAAGTCAAAGTAGCTCGCTAGGAGATACCCTGAACCCTACATATTATGCGTACCTTTATTGTTTTTATGTTAAAAAAAAAAATCAAATAAATCTTAAATATGTACTCAAAATTGATCGGACAGCACATTTTTCGCAAGGCACAATAACTTATTACTTCATTGTGTTTCTGTTTACAATAAGGAAAGCAAACACCGAGTACATACATACATAAGTACAATTTGAATACTTGCCAGATCCGCGAATGCTACGAGACATGTACACAAAAGCTTTGATTTCGAAACAAAACATAGTTGATATCAAACAACTACCTTTATAGCGCACAGGTTGCATATACAAAATATGAACAAACTGGATATTTTTATCGAAAGGATAACTTAGAGTTATAAAGCCGATATATTTAAAAATATATTTGCGTATATAAAAAGCTACACCGCGCTTCATTAAAAAATTTAAAAGTAGAAGAAGGATTTAGGTTATAATTGTAGGCTGTGTAAAAAAGTTAAACTACAATGTGCTGAAGAAAAAAAAAATAAAAAATGGGTCCAGCCGTTTCGATATTAAAAGCATACAAATTTGTTACACATATGCGCATCTAAGGAACTGAACAACTGAACTGAAACAAACAAAAGGCGCAAAAACTGAACGAGATGTTGTTAATCTGCGTGTCAACGAGCACTGTATGAAATCCCAAAGGTGAAACCAAAAAAACATTCGGGCAAACTGCGCGTATTAGATGATGTTCCGTTTTGATTGAGCGACTCTGTAGGCTGAGAAGCACGATATAAGAACAATTCAGAAAACCGCAAGAGGGAGCGTAGATTGGCAGCAGAATACGTCACAGGATCGATAGATGGCGCTGGCGTTTCAAGGCCTGTTGTAGCAGCGTAAATAAAGTTCGCCTCATTTAAACGCTGCTAACATAAACAAACAGAAGCCTACATATAAACAGATAGAGACGGTTGCAATTGGTTGCATAAACACAAGACGGAATTAATCGATAGCTACATACATGTATGTACGTATGTACTTAAGTGGGTGGTGACTGAATTGGTAGTTCCAAGTAAAAGTGCAGAGCAGAAACCATGCGATTACAAGCTGTGTGGAGAAAGTGATGACTGGATCGCACACACAGGAAAATAAATATTTAAAGATTTATATATTTCCTTCAGAAACCTTGTTGGGTTGTTGTTGGAGCATCTGGAGTAATGAGATGACGTTGAACTATTGAAATGCGCAACAACAGCGCCTACTAGCAGTTGGCAGCCGTAGCACTTGACAACAAACAATTTGAACAATTGTTTTGCACTGAACACGATATTTCTGCGCCGTTTTAAGTGTTTTTGGGCCTGCGGCTTCAGCTGCTGATGCTTCACTCTAGCCACTCACCTCACTAGGCGACATTGATGACATATTCCTTGTCGGTATTTGATGGCCGTTGCACTTTGTTCGATCTGCGTCCGACTTGTTCGCAGTGCTTGCTCTGAAATTCAAGGCGATTGTGCTTTGGCCTTCTATGCTCTTTAATCTGTACTCTGTAGTGTACAACTGTAAATGAAAACAAATATGTAAATTTATGTTATTAAAGCACACTTTGTTCAAGTAAATACTTTTAAGACTTTGTGTGTTTTTGTTTTTACCTTGCAACTGTGACGTTAGTCACAGGCAAAATATTCTTAGTCTGTTATTGTTGATTTATTGCGTCGATGTTGCTATCGATAGTTTAACAGTTTACAACAGCAGATTCGAACAAATGTTGCCATTCCAAACGAAGTATATTGCCATAAAAACTTGCTGCATTTCGACATTAAATTAGCTTTTAAGAATGATTTTTTTTAAATAAATAACTTTCATATGTCACAACAGCTGTTGCGAACTTAGGCAATTGGAATATTCTTTTTGATTAGAGACAATTGCTATTCAATATAAGTTATCGTTAGATTTTGCACTGATATCATACCATCGATGTTTCAGCGCGATTGAACTGAAGTATGTGCGTCAAGTTAGCAAGGACTATCGCCAGCAACGAATATAGCATGTTGACTCACGAGTTGGGACCACCGATTAATTTCATGTTTTAGACTTTTTCAGCATGGAATCAAATAAAAATTGATGCAGTAATGTTAAATTATTTATTGTTTTCATGCACCGTATTTTAATCGAAAAACAAAAATCGTTGCTAACTTTTATCATTATATGCATATATGCACATACATGTACTGAAGAATGTTTAAGTAATGACAATTATGCATCACTATAGTAAATATTAAGTAATTTAATTGATAAAAGTCATAATTAGTAAATTTTTTGTTAATATGGCAGCTCTTGTTTGCGATGGCATTTATATCAATGTATATATGCATGTTTCACCTAAAATGAAATAAAATTACATAAATGCCCTTTTCTCTAGAACTGAATTGTCATTTTATATGATTTAAACGGCAAAAGAATGAGAAAAATAGGGCCTTTATCCTTAACTACCGTGCAACTTGGGCCATTATCTTGGAAAAAAGATAAAAGTTAGCAACGACTTTAGTTTTTGAGCAAAATAAGTGCCACCTAGTTGCTTATATGCACATATGTTGCTTTGGCTGAAAAGTCAAAACGTACATAATGCTATTTACATAGATAATGCGTGATAAATAGCTAAAGAATGTTTAAGTATTGACAATTATGCATCACTATAGTTAATATTAAGTAATTTTAATTGATAAAAGTCAATAATTAGTAAATTTTTTGTTAATGTGGCAGCTCTTGTTTGCGATGGCATGTATAGCGATATATATATGCATGTTTCAAATAAAATGAGAAAAAATTACATAAATGCACTTTTCACAAGAACTGAATTGTCATTTTATATGATTTAAACGGCAAATGAATGAGAAAAATAGGGCCTTTATCCCCAACTACCGTGCAACTTGGGCCATTATCTTGGAAAAAAGATAAAAGTTAGCAACGATTTTAGTTATTGAGCAAAAAAAGTGCCACCTAGTTGCTTATATGCACATATGTATGTTGCTTTGGCTGAAAAGTCAAAACGTAAATAATGCTATATACATAAATAATGCGTGATAAAAAGCTGAAGAATGTTTAAGTAATGACAATTATGCATCACTATAGTAAATATTAAGTAATTTAATTGATAAAAGTCATAATTAGTAAATTTTTTGTTAATATGGCAGCTCTTGTTTGCGATGGCATTTATATCAATGTATATATGCATGTTTCACCTAAAATGAAATAAAATTACATAAATGCCCTTTTCTCTAGAACTGAATTGTCATTTTATATGATTTAAACGGCAAAAGAATGAGAAAAATAGGGCCTTTATCCTTAACTACCGTGCAACTTGGGCCATTATCTTGAAAAAAGGTTAAAGTTAGCAACGACTTTAGTTTTTGAGCAAAATAAGTGCCACCTAGTTGCTTATATGCACATATGTTGCTTTGGCTGAAAAGTCAAAACGTACATAATGCTATTTACATAGATAATGCGTGATAAATAGCTAAAGAATGTTTAAGTATTGACAATTATGCATCACTATAGTTAATATTGAGTAATTTTAATTGATAATAGTCAGAAATTAGTAAATTTTTTGTTAGTATGGTAGCTCTTGTTTGCGATGGCGTGTATAGCGATGTATTGTATATGCATGTTTCACATTATGAATGAGAAAAACACATAAATGCAATTTTCTCAATAACGTGCTGATTAATTTTCATGATAAAAACGGCAAAAGAATGAGAAAAATAGGGCCTATATCCCCAACTACCGTGCAACTGGAGCCATGTTCTAGGAAAAATAATAAAAGTTAGCATCGATTTTTGTCTATTGACTAAAACAGTGCCACCTAGTTGCTTATATGCACATATGTTGCTTTGGCTGAAAAGTCAAAATGTACATAATGTTATTTACTTAGAGAATGCGTGATAAATGGCTAAAGAATGTCAAAGTTATGACATTTATGCATAATTATATGCAATATTAATTACTTTTAATGGGAGAAAGTTAGTTTGAAGGAAAATTTTTGGTCAATATGGCAGGATTAGTGACAGTCAGCTGTAGCTCGCGCCATAGCAGCCAGCTTTCTGTTTCGCATTAGTTCAGTTCATGCAGGAACTACAAGTTCGATAGGCCTTTTGCATGAACTTTTTGGGGTTACTTAACATTTAATTAATTTTCTCAAAAACTGGCAGATTGATTTTTCTAAATTTAATTGTTATAGCTTCTCCATGCATGTAGCTTGAATTTGGTATATGCCTCATTCGGGGCCATGTTCTGTGAGAAAATTTATTAAGGCTTGAGAACCATGCATGTATTTTGGCTGTCATTTTGTATGGGGCTGGTACCGAGGTAGCTGCACTCTTCCACAAATTACTTAAAAACTGGCTGATTAATTTTGTTAATTTTTTTTTTTATAAAATAGCTGAAATTGTAGGCTTCAAACGTATATATGTCATATTCGGGGCCATCCTCTCTGAGTTGAGATATTTAAGATATGCTGGATTTGCGATTTGTTAATCACTTGTTTCACCCATTTTAAAAGCTGAAATATGCCAAACGGTGCGTGAAAACAATAAATAATTAATTTTTTAACATTACTGCATCAATTTTTATTTGATTCCATGCTGAAAAACGTCTAAAACGTGAAATTAATCGGTGGTCCCAACTCGTGAGTTAACATGCTATATTCGTTGCTGGCGATAGTCATTGCTAACTTGACGCACATAACTGAAGTTGCAAGTGGCTAGAGCTTCAAAATCAGCTGATTAAAAATGTTTAATTTTGTAGTGTGTATATGCATTAAATAACACCCTGTATTTACATACATAAGTATGCGACACTTTGTTGCATACAATAACAAACATATAGCCAAAAGCGCGAGCCACTTGAGTTTATTGACTCAGGCTCATATTACGCAGCGCGGACCGCTAGTACACTAGCCGGCCATTCAGCTGACGGCGCATATCCCACGCTACGCTTATGTAGCGCATACCACGAGTAATATATATGTACTCGCAATGCATGCATATACCATGCACACTCTCTCCATATTCTTATTATTATATAGTGCAGAGAGCCGCTCCGCTGCCGGCGTCACTGGCAGCGCAGCTCCGCGGCTATAGGCTAAAATATACTTTAAGATATTTTGTACCATTCATTCAATAAAAGAACTCCAACATAATCGTTATAATAAACGAAACTAGAATGTCGCAAATATAGTGAAAAATCTAAGAATGACTTTAGACATTAACCAAATAATGTTATTTGGTTAATGCTTTAGATAATAGCGTACATGGTCGGTCAATGCGTGGACTTCAAACGCGCTCGAATAATGATTAATTTACTTTCAGATTTATATATGTATGTATATATTATTTTTTAATTTAAATTTCAATTTTTCAATTTTGTTTTTAATTTGAATTTATTTTGATTTGATTTCTGATCATAGTTGACAATAAACAAATAAATAAATAATTAGGGTGTTCACAGATTTTAAAATTGTAAGCAACGGCTGTTGATATGTAGGTGTTGTAAACCTTTACCAAAGAGAGAACATTCTCTTTGATTCATGATTGCAAACTGATAAGCATCCGATAGACAGCTTTAAATGCACAAGCAGCACCGCTAAGCAACTCAGTAAAAAGTTCACTTTAACGAACGGCAAATCATAACTTTGGCAAAAATGCATTTCGGTGTTATAGGCAGCGGAATTATTGGTCTTACGACCGCACTAGAGCTGCAGCAGGAGTTTCCAACGTCAGAAGTTTCCATAATAGCCGATCGCTTTAATGAGGATACGGTTAGCTATGTAGCTGCTGGCATTTTTCGACCTGGTACCAGCTTTATGGGGCCAACAAAGGAAATTACGCAGTACTTATAAATACTTATTCTTGAAGATCCGTTACGCACCGAAACGTAAAAAGCTCTTCAATTGTAGACAGTGGATGATAGATGCATTTAATTATTGGGACGAGCTACGTCGTTCCAAGGATGCGGCAATGGCTGGCGTTTGTGAACTCTCCGGCTATATATTTTCACGCACCACGCCCTCGGTTGTTCGAGTAAGCCGCTAACCAGTTGTTCATAACCTGTACTTAATAATGTTATAGAGCAACTGCTGCCAGTTTATCGACGTGCCACAAAGGATGAACTGAAGCTTTGCCAAGGCGGCTGGAAATACGGCTCTTTTTTTACAACCTGTCTCACAGAGAGTCGCTTGTTTCTGCCCTATGCTACCAAGAAGTGAGTTTTTTTTTATAAATATAAGTTATATAATTAAGTTATAAATATGTTCTTACTTTATAATCTATGATACTGCAGGTTCTTTGCAAATGGCGGTCAGGTCTTGCGTGAGCATATAAGCAATTTTTCTGATTTGTACCAAAATTATAATGTATTGGTGAATTGTACCGGAATGGGCGCCAAGGAGCTGTGCAATGATATTAATTTGGTACCTATTAGGGGTCAGGTGTTGAAGGTGCGTGCTCCTTGGATTAAAACTGCCTTCTATGGTGATCTGGACACGTATGTGCTGCCCGGTTTCGAGACGGTCACGCTTGGTGGCTGCAGGCAGTACGACAGTTACAACACGAAGTGGTGCAAGTACGATAGCATGGCCGTTAAAGAGCGCTGCTATGATCTGCTGCCCAGTCTTAAGAAGGCCGAAATTGTTCGCGAATGCGTGGGTCTTAGGCCACATCGTTCAGTAGTGCGCGTGGAGCCAGAGCTTTTAACAACTCCTCTGGGACGTCGTCTGAAAATTGTGCATAATTATGGACACGGTGGTTATGGTGTTACAACAGCACCTGGCACAGCAAAATATGCGGTAAAAATGGTGCGTGGTTTGCTTGCTGGAAACAGCAAACTATAGTATTGTGGTTTTCAATACATTGATGAATTGTAAATTTTTCGATAAACATATTTTTTGCAACAAATTTAACTTGCTTTAACTTTTATTTGCGCTGCAATTAAAACATAAAACAAAACACATTTACGTCAATATGTAAATAAAATCACGATTTTATCAGTATGGTTATTAGTGTTGGGCAATTTAAATAGTGCTGTGCACAGTGCGCAGATGCTCCGCATGAATGGAAAGCTCGACCATCAAGCCCACTGGCCATCGATTTTCACCACTAAAGCAGCAGGAAGAAGCAGCAGCTGTACAATTGAAACGGTTTAAATTATGAAAACGTATACAAAAAGCCTATATTCGCCGCGCTAGTGAATTCGCTGCAAATACCACACACAGTGTGTCACACACACAAGCACATAGCCATTGCTGAAAAAATTTTGTTGCCTCATTAGTGGTCCTGTAAAAGTCGACAACGAGGTGCACAACAGAAAAAAAAAGAAAAGCAAAGGCTGGAAAAGGTGATTACCAGTTTAAAAAAAGTCTATTACTTAATAAACAATTTAATTAAACCGGAATATCGCTTGTTAATCAACTGAATTACTGATTTAATAACCGTTAAAAAAGCAACGCAAAGAACTCTACCAGCAGGCAGAAGGCGAGCACGACGTACTCTAACCCAGTGCCAAACCATTTTACAAGCTTTACGCCACAAAACCTTTAAAGACACAATAACAACCAATCATTTTAACAAAAAATAAATAATAAAAATAAGTTTAAAAAATTGTGCAAAGAACGCAACTCGCGGCTACTTTATCGATTTATGTGTATTTGTTTGAAAATAACAGTAAAGAGCTTACTCCCTCACAAAACACACACACAGACACACAGCAAAACATACACACAAGGCTAGCCTGCGTCATCAACAAGAAACAAACAACAACTGCAGTCACAGGGAGCTGCTACAGCACTTGAAAAATTATTCCAGACATTCGACAGAATCCGAGCCCAAAGTCAAACACACACACTTTTGTCTGCGGAATCAACAACAGCTGCTAAGAAACAACCGTAACAACCGTAACAACCGCAAGACTAATTCACTGTAAGTGCATTTACATTATCCATAACAATATAGATACATATGTATGTATGTAAGTGTACGACACATTCTACTCTTTTTTTATATGTACTTTTACATATGTATGTATGTATGTACAAAGTTGCAAACACCGATTCTATTAAAAAAAACAACTAATACATATGTACAAAGAGAAATTTTTTGTACACTCTTTGTTGTTGCAATTGCTTCCAGGCATAAAAAAGTAGTTTACTTGTGAACTTAGATATGTATGTATGCATTTAGACAGCGGCTCAGCGTAAGGCCTATTTAAAAAACAAGGGCAACAACAACACTTTTTTTTTTGCATTTACGGCTATTGTGCGGGATCGTGGCCCATTCTCTGACCTTTGCTGTACAACTTGTTGCGACGGTGAGCGTCAGTGAAATTTTTTGTTGGTTTTTTATACTCTGATACCAAAGGTGTCTGTCCGTATGAACGCAACTTTTTTTAGAAACCCTAAAGGCAAGAGACTTGAAACTTTGCAAATATTTCCCACATTTTAACAGCTTGAGTCTTCAAATTTTATTGGGAGATAGCTGACAACTTCCTCAAAAAATCTGAATCATAAAATTTAACGCTACGCCCCCAAACGGCTCCACGCCCTACGAACCTGAAATACGGGAATGCTTTTTTAATGCTTTTTTTTAGCTGAAGTGACCACATTTGGTAGCACGATAGCTGGTAACATTTCCAAAGATCTGCAGTGATTTTGATGCCAAGCCCTCCCCCATCGCCACTATCCTCCTGCTTTCAATACAAGAAATTTTGGAAATCTTTCGAATTTTTTTTAGCTTAAGGCCCATTCCCAGCAGCTGCGAAACGGAATTTTTATGTGCAACTCTATATAAAAAAAAACAGTTGTCAGAAACTTTCTTGGTTGTGTTCCGTTTTTAAATTCCCAGCAACCATCAGAAAAGTAAATCGATAGTTCCCATAGTGGAACAATTGTGGATTCCAAAATCAGCTGTTCTTAAAAACGGAATAATAGCTTTACAATTATTACGGGCAGCATATGAAATGGACGCACAAGAAAATTTAAAACGAAAGCGGTTTGAAAGCTTTTTTCGACAAGATAAAATCGAATTAATCAATGAGCCTGAAAAAGAAAAACAATTAAATTTAATTATAAATGAATTCAATGTTTTGTTTAATTTAAACACCAGACAAATTATTTTGCTAAGGAACAGAACCTTCGCTTGAGTTTACATATTCCTTAATGTTATTTCTAACAAATTTTTCACAGCCATCCATTTGGTGGTCAAAATGCTAAATGCATTTTCAATGCAGCGGCGACGTCGACTGAGCCTACAATTAAAAACACGTTCGGGTACGCTGAGTGAGCTTCATATGCCTCATGTGTAGAGGAAACGCATCGTCTGCAACAATTAAATATGGTGTTTCAACTCCATTGAGAACGTTGTCTGGCGGAATATTTAGACTATCTGCAAAAATTGCTTTCCCAAGCGAGCAATGCGAGAAGGCGCTCAATTTGAACAATTTAATCAAATAAGGTGACCAACAAATATTTACATTTTGCCATACAAATATTTGGCACAGCTGGTCACTCTAACTTAATGTGGAACCTAACGTAAAAATTTACCACTTTCCATAAATTAAATTTTTTTTCCTGGGAATGGGCCTTTAAATCCCATTTCCAGCAGCTGCGAAACGGAATTTTTATGTGCAACTCTATATAAAAAAAAACAGTTGTCAGAAATTTTCTTGTCTGTGTTCCGTTTTTAAATTCCCAGCAACCATTAGAAAAGTAATTCGATAGTTCCGATAGTGGAACAATTGTGGATTCCAAAATCAGCTTTTCATAATAACGGAATAATAGCTTTACAATTAAAGGCCCATTCCAGGGAAAAAAATTTCATTTATGGAAAGTGGTAAATTTTTACGTTAGGTTCCACATAAAGTAAGAGTGACCAGCTGAGCCAAATATTTGTATGGCAAAATGTAAATATTTGTTGGTTACCTTATTTGATTAAATTGTTCAAATTGAGCGCCTTCTCGCATTGCTCGCTTGGGAAAGCAATTTTGGCAGATAGTCTAAATATTCCGCCAGACAACGTTCTCAATGGAGTTGAAACACCATATTTTATTTTTGCAGACGATGCGTTTCCTCTACACAAGAGGAATATGAAGCCATACAGGTCGAGCTCACTCAGCGTACCCGAACGTGTTTTTAATTATAGGCTCAGTCGAGGTCGCCGCTGCATTGAAAATGCATTTGGCATTTTGACCGCCAAATGGACGGCTGTGCAAAATTTGTTAGAAATAACATTAAGGAATATGTAAACTCAAGCGAAGGTTCTGTTCCTTAGCAAAATAATTTGGCTGGTGTCAACAAGAATTTATTCATATTTATAAATTCTTGTTGCTGCTGTTTAAATTAAAAAAAAAACATTGAATTCATTTATAATTAAATTTAATTGTTTTTCTTTTTCATGCTCATTGATTAATGTGATTTTATCTTGTCGAAAAAGGCATTCAATCGCTTTCGTTTTAAATTTTCTTGTGCGTCCATTTCATATGCTGCCCGTAGTAATTGTAAAGCTATTATTCCGTTTTTAAGAACAGCTGATTTTGGAATCCACAATTGTTCCACTATGGGAACTATCGATTTACTTTTCGAATTGTTGCTGGGAATTTAAAAACGGAACACAGAAAAGAAAATTTCTGACAACTGTTTTTTTTATATAGAGTTGCTCATAAAAATTCCGTTTCGCAGCTTCTGGGAATGGGCCTTAATACGGGCAGCATATGAAATGGACGTACAAGAAATATTAAAATGAAAGCGGTTTGAAAGCTTTTTTCAAGAAGATAAAATCGCATTAATCAATGCACATGAAAAAGAAAAACAATTAAATTTAATTATAAATGAATTCAATGTTTTGTTTAATTTAAACAGCAACAAGAATTTAAAAATATGTATAAATTCTTGTTGACACCAGCCAAATTATTTTGCTAAGGAACAGAACCTTCGCTTGGGTTTACATATTCCTTAATGTTATTTCTAACAAATTTTGCACAGCCATCCATTTGGCGGTCAAAATGCCAAATGCCTTTCCAATGCAGCGGCGACCTCGACTGAGCCTATAACTAAAAACACGTTCGGGTACGCTGAGTGAGCGCGTGAGTGAGGAAACGCATCGTCTGCAACAATAAAATATGGTGTTTCAACTCCATTGAGAACGTTGTCTGGCGGAATATTTAGACTATCTGCCAAAATTGCTTTCCCAAGCGAGCAATGCGAGAAGGCGCTCAATTTGAACAATTTAATCAAATAAAGTGACCAACAAATATTTACATTTTGCCATACAAATATTTGGCACAGCTGGTCACTCTAACTTAATGTGGAACCTAACGTAAAAATTTACCACTTTCCATAAATGAAATTTTTTTCCTGGGAATGGGCCTGGAACCTACAATTGTTCCACTATCGGAACTATCGATTTACTTTTCTGATGTTTGCTGGGAATTTAAAAACGGAACACAGACAAGAAAATTTCTGACAACTGTTTTTATACTCGATACCGAAGGTAAAGAGTATATTGAGTTTGTGCAATGTCCGTCATGGTGTCTGTCCGTCTGTCCGTCTGTATGAACGCAACTTTTTTCCACACCCTTCAAGCTAGAGACTTGAAACTTTCCAAATCTCTTTATCTATGGGATAGTAAATTAAAGTGTCAAGATGGGGGTTCTACGATAACTGGGGGCTGGAAAATCGATAAATTCGATAACTCAAAACCGATAAATCCACATATTTCGCACATCCTTACAGCTAGAACTACCAAATTTGGTAAGAAGATAGCTACTAGCAACCCCCAAAAAACTGCATCAAAAATTTTGGAGCCACGCCCCCACATTCCGCCCCCAGCCCCCCGCATTTTAAAGTCAAAAAAGCCTATATCTCCCACAGTTTTTGAGCTATAGCCACCAAATTTGGTGCCAAGATAGGTGATGATGACCCCCCAAAAACTGCATCAAAAGTTTGGATGCCACGCCTTCTGATACTGCCCTAGCCGCCCCCATCCACCCCAACGCCTCGTCAAAAACGGGAATGCGTGTATCTTCCAGAGTTGTGGAGCTAGAGCCACCAAATTTGGTAGGAAGATAGCTGGCAACGACCCCCAAAAATTTGCATCAAAGTTTTGGAGCCACGCCCTCCATTTCGCCCCCCTTTCCCCACTTTTTACAATTTTCGAGCTAGAGTCACCAAATTTGGTATGAAGATAGCATTTGACATTCCACAAAGATCTGCATCAAAAATTTGGATGCCACGCCCACCCTTACCGCCTCCAGCCCCCCTTTCCCACCTTTTACAAATTTCGAGCTAGAGTCACCAAATTTGGTATGAAGATAGCATTTGACATTCCACAAAGATCTGCATCACAAATGTGGATGTCACGCCCACCCTTACCGCCCCCAGCCCCCTTTTCCCCACCTTTTACAAACTTCGAGCTAGAGTCACCAAATTTGGTATGAAGATAACAATTGACATTCCACAAAGATCTGCATCAAAAATTTGGATGCCACGCCCACTCAAACCGCCCCCAGCCCCCCTTTCCACACCTTTTACAAATTTTGAGCTAGAGTCACCAAATTTGGTATGATGATAGCAATTGACATTTCAGAAAGATCTGCAACAAAAATTTTGATGCCACAACTACCCATACCGCCCCAGTCCCCCCCCTTTCCCCACCTTTTACAAACTTTGAGCTAGAGTCACCAAATTTGGAAGGAATATAGCTGGTGGCATCCCCATCTGCATCGGAGAATCTTTAAGGCAGCGTACACCCCTGCCGCATCCGTACCCCTTTGCATTCAGGCCTCTTTTTACCGGTTTTAATTCTGGTATCGAGTATGCCGCAGTCGGTTGCGTCCGACTGCAACGTTTCCACTTGTTTTTATATAGAGTTGCACATAAAAATTCCGTTTCACAGCTGCTGGGAATAGGCCTTTAGGTCGCAAAATTTGGTAGGATGATTTAAAAAAGATCTGCACAAATATTTGAAGCCCACATCCATTCCAGTCTCCCCGCATTTTATACTCGTTACCGAAGGTAAAGAGTATATTGGGTTTGTGCAATGTCCGTCATGGTGTCTGTCCGCCTGACCGTCTGTCCGTCCGTATGTGCGCAATTTTTTTCCACACCTTTCAAGCTAGAGACTTGAAACTTGCCAATTATCTTTATCTATGGCATAGTAAATTAAAGTGTCAAGATTGGGGCTGGCAAATCGATAAATTCGATAACTCAAAACCGATAAATCCACATATTTCGCACATCCTTAAGGCGCGTTTACAATGTCAGCGTGAGATTGGAAAATGTTTTGCTTCTGTCTGCCACACATATTTTTCACATAAGTTCGTTTCACTCACTCTCAATCTGTAACCGCTTTCGCTTGCATCTCAGCTTGGAGTGGAAAAAAGCTATTCGAAAATTTTGTTTTAAAAGCTGTCAATAGATGGCATATTTTCGAAATTAGTAACATGTGCTTGAAAGCTCCAAAGTTTTTGCCTCTATTTTACTCAATACTGAGGTAAATGATAACAGAATTCACTATTTAATATATATTAAGTACACATTAATGAATATATAACAATAAAATCATTGTTAAATAAAAAAACAAATAGATAATTTTTTTGCTATTTCACATGTTAGCCGAGTTCGAATCAGCTGATTGCACTGTTCGAATTGCGCTTATGTTGACAATTCTCTTTTTCTACTACAGCAGCAGCAGCAGCAAGAACTGCCTGCGTCATCATGGAATTATAAACTAATAAAATTGCTTGTTTTTTCTCCATTTTTAAAATAATTCCGTTTCTGATTCCGACTTTGATTCACATTATAAATTTTTGACACAAACATAAAACAAACATCAGCTGTTCATAGCTCATAGACAGCGGTTCTACAATTTCGAAATTCGAACATGTTGTTCACGCTGACATTGTAAACTATCAGCGTACATTTCAGATTTTTAAAAGCTTCAATCCAAGCTAAGCTGACATTGTAAACCCTCCTTTACAGCTAGAACTACTATTGGTAGGAAGATAGCTGGTAACGATCCCCAAAGAACTGCATCAAAGTTTTGGAGCCTCCAGTCCTCCCGCATTTTGAAATCAGAAAAGCCTATATCTCCCACAGTTTTTAAGCTAGAGCCTCCAAATTTGGTGCCAAGATAGGTGATGATGACCCCCAACAAACTGCATCTGGATGCCACGCCACCAATACTGCCCTAGCCGCCCCAACGCTTCGTCAAAAAACGGGAATGCGTGTATCTTCCAGAGTAGTGGAGATAGAGCCACCAAATTTGGTAGGAAGATAACTGGCAACGACCCCTAAAAATCTGCATCAAAGTTTTGAAGCCACGCCCACCCATTCCGCCCTCCTTTCCCCACTTTTTACAAGCTTTGAGCTAGAGTCACCAAATTTGGAAGGAAGATAGCTGGTGGCATCCACATCTGCATCAGATAATCGTTAAGGCAGCGTACACCCCTGCAACACCCGTTCCCCTTTGCAATCAGTGGTGCGTTTCTGTATCTCAATCGTTTCATTTTCGATCCTTTTTACGTTAGAGGTTTTTCGATAGTTTATTTCGATTGCTTACTTGAAGCTGTTTCTGTAAAGGCCCAACCAAACGATGCATTCGTGCAGGCAGAGCCGCTGCACGGAAAGTTTCAACATATGCTACGCCGTGTATCCGCCCAAACGATGCTTATGCAAGGGTTCGTTCAGTTTTATTTTTTAACGAATGCATGAGTGCCGCATGCATGGTTTCACTGAATTGAAACCATGCAGCAATGCATTGGGCATAGAGTTGTCACAGTCTTTTTATTGTATGGAAAATATTGTAAAATATTGTTAAATCTTCATTTTATTGTTTATAAACACATTGATATAATATACTAGATATAAGAAACATGTGTTGTCTTTATTATTAACATAATATTACATAAAATGCTAAGATATATTTTTTAATAGAATAAAAAAAGAACATGTGGCAACAATGGTTGGCAAAAAGAAAGACGAAGAAGAGACAATGCACTTAAGCAACGTATGGCTATAGACGTTGATGCATAATGCATAAGCATGCATTTCGTTCATTTTTGCAGCGGCTCTGCATGCACGAATGCATCGTTTGGTTGGGCCTTAACTTGTGAAACTCACCTATCGAAAAATTTATGGTGTGTTTTATTTTAGTAGCAGGAATGATGGTAATGAAACAAATTTATGTTGCTTGTTCATTTGTTTACATTGTGAAAATTGGTTATAAAAATATAATTGTAAATAAAATACAACTCAAACAGTAAAAAAGTGTTTATATATAAACTTAAATTGTGGTAAGATACACGCATTCCCGTTTTTGACGAAGCGTTGGGGCGGCTAGGGCAGTATTGGTGGCGTGGCATCCAGTTTTGATGCAGTTTGTTGGGGGTCATCATCACCTATCTTGGCACCAAATTTGGAGGCTCTAGCTTAAAAACTGTGGGAGATATAGGCTTTTCTGATTTCAAAATGCGGGAGGACTGGAGGCTCCAAAACTTTGATGCAGTTCTTTGGGGATCGTTACCAGCTATCTTCCTACCAATAGTAGTTCTAGCTGTAAAAGAGGGTTTACAATGTCAGCTAGGCTTAGATTGAAACTTTTAAAAATCTGAAATGTACGCTGATAGCTTACAATGTCAGCGTGAACAACATGTTCGAATTTTCGAAATTGTAGAACAGCTGTCTATGAGCTATGAACAGCTGATGTTTGTTTTATGTTTGTGTCAAGAATTTATAAAGTGAATCAAAATGGAGAAAAAACAAGCAATTGTATTAGTTTACAATTCAATGATGACGCAGGCGGTTCTTGCTGCTGCTGCTGTAGAGGAGTAGAAGCAGAGGAGAAGCCGCAGAAAAGCGCTCGACGGTAATGAGCGCGAGGGCATTTGTTGCAGCGGGAACAATGCAATCATCTGATTCGAACTCAGCTAACACATGTGCAATGGCGCAAAAATTAACGATTTGTTTTTTTATTTAACAATGATTTTATTGTTATATACTCGTTAATATGTACTAAATAAATATTAAATAGTGAATTCTGTTATCATTTACCTAAGTTTTGAGCAAAATAGAGGCAAAAACTTTGGAGCTTTCAAGCACATGTTACTAGTTTCGAAAATACGACATCTATTGACAGCTTTTAAAACAAAATTTTCGAATAGTTTTTTTCCACTCCAAGCTGAGATGCAAACGAAAGCGGTTTCAGATTGAGAGTGAGTGAGACGAGCTTATGTGAAAAATATGTGTGGCAGACAGAAGCAAAACATTTTCCAATCTCACGCTGACATTGTGAACGCGCCTTTAAGTTATAATAAATACATATATGTAGTTAAAAAATCTGAATACACGCTTTTAAGTAACATCGACTAAAAAGTTAAAAATAAATAATGTTTATACACGAAAAATATAGCACAAAGCGCCCAAGCTTTTTTCACAATAAAACTAGCATTTTTCGATCATTATTGTTTTAATCTTATTTTAAACAAGTGGAAACGTTGCAGTCGGACGCAACCGACTGCGGTATACTCGTTACCAGTATTAAAACCGGTAAAAAGAGGCCTGATTGCAAAGGGGTACGGGTGCGGTAGGTATGTACGCTGCCTTAAAGATTCTCCGATACAGATGGGGATGCCACCAGCTATCTTCTTTCCAAATTTGGTGACTCTTGCTCAAAATTTGTAAAAAAAAAGGGAAAAGGGGGCTGGGGGCGGATTGGGTGGGTGTGGCATCCAAATTTTTGCTGAAGATCTTTGTGGAATGTCTATTGCTATCTTCATACCAAATTTGGTGTCTCTAGCTCAAAGTTTGTAAAAGTGGGGAAAGGGGGGCTGGGCCGGAATGGGTGGGTGTGGCATCCACATTTTTGCTGCAGATCTTTGTGGAATGTCAATTGCTATCTTCATATCAAATTTGGTGACTCTAACTCGAAGTTTGTAAAAGGTGGGGAAAGGGGGGCGAAATGGGTGGGCGTAGCTCCAAAACTTTGATGCAGATTTTCGGGAGTCGCTGCCAGCTATCTTCCTACCAAATTTGATGGCTCGAGCTCTTCAACTCTGGAAGATACACGCATTCCCGTTTTTGACGATGCGTTGGGGAGAATGGGGGCGGCTAGGGCAGTATTGGTGGGCGTGATATCCAAACTTTTGATGCAGTTTTTGGGGGGTCATCATCACCTATCTTGGCACCAAATTTGGTGTCTATAGCTCAAAAACTGTGGGAGTTATAGGCTTTTTTTACTTTAAATTTCGGGGGGGATGGGGGTGGAATGGGTGGTTCAGTTTTTTGGGGGTTGCTAGTAGCTATCTTCTAAACCAAACTTGGTAGTTCTAGCTGTAAGGATGTGCGAAATATGTGGATTTATCGGTTTTGAGTTATCGAATTTATCGATTTGCCAGCCCCCCAGTTATCGTAGAACCCCCATCTTGACACTTTAATTTACAATCCCATAGATAAAGAGAATTGGAAAGTTTCAAGTCTCTAGCTAGGAGGGTGTGGAAATAAGTTGCGCTCATACAGACGGACAGACGGATAGACAGACAGACGGATAGACAGACAGACGGACAGGCGGACAGACACCATGACGGACATTGCACAAAACCAATATACTCTACTTTCGGTAACGAGTATAAAAATATATGTAAAATGTTTAGTTCAATGTTTTTAAAAAGCGTATTTTGTAGTTTTCTTAAACTTTATTTACTTATAACGGATGTGCATATATCTTCAATAGTTTTTGAGCAAGAGTCACGAAATTTGGTGAGAAAAAAGCTGGTAAAGTCCTTTAACGATACTCATTAAAAATGTTTGAAAGCCACGCCCACACCATCCTTCTTATACACCATACCCCCTTTTCAAACTAACTATTTGCCACATGATTTCATTATGGTATCAGCCGGTTGCGCACAACATTCTAACTGATAGTTAAAAGGCGAATAAACAAATTTTAGACTTAAAAAAAACTCGAAAATGATTTGTATGTGATAAGTTAAAAGTTCATTAATTGACATTAAATTAGTCCGAATTTTAATGTGGTAATTGCTGGCTAATTTTCTTGTTAAATATCCTAGAGCGTTAACATTCACTTTTAAAATTTATTTACTTTCAGTTAAATACAATATATGATTTTATATTTTACTTCAATTATTTTAACTATGTTTTATTTGAATTAATTTTGATTTTATTTCAACTGCTCATAGTTGACAGTAAATAAATAAAGACTAAAGTGTGACTTTCTTTTTCTTGCCTGGTGCAAAAGATGGAATCTAAAGATCCACAAAAGAACACCAATCCTTGCTTCACTTTGAAGACCCTAATTGACCATACCCCACCAATACAATTTGAAGGCGTTACTTCGGACCAACCTTCGCAGGCTAGGTATCTTGGGATCACCCTTGATAAAAGATTGACTTTTGGCCCTCACCTGAAAGCTACGCCTAAGAGATGAGGTCAAAGAATGCAACAACTGCGGTGGCTGATCAATAGAAGAAGCTCCATGTCACTCCGAGCCAAAATAGCAGTCTATGTGCATTGTGTGGCCCCGATTTGGCTTTACGGAGTGCAGTTTTAGGGGATAGCTGCAAAATCTAATTATAAACGCATACAGTTACAGCAAAATCGTGCCATGCTTGCCATTACGGACTGTCCTTATTATGTACGAGGCACCACCGTTCATCGTGACCTGAACCTGTATACAGTGGAGGAGCAGATTGGAAGGCACACAAGCAGATATAGTGATCGACTAGGAAGTCACCACAGTACGCTCACAAGACGCTTGCTCCCTTCCAGGCCCCTAAGATGATTAAAATGAAAGGGTTTTCCAAAACACTTGGACACCTCTAAATACCCCCTAGCAATATGAGACTATTTGTAAGTCCTCAAGCGACTAGCATGAGGTTAGGTTCTATTATTAATTTTCTACCTGTGTTGTTATGATACTATTACTGCATTGTACCGGTTCAACGCTTCACCTAATAATAAAAAAAAAAAAAAAAAACTTTTCTTTAGACTCGGTTTTGCGCAGCTGAGCGATAAAAAGTGATTGCTATTGATCATCCTCTTGTATTCCAACGGAACATTCGTTGGTTCGCGGCTAGGAGACAATGCACGTTCGACAAATTAATCGCTCTTAAAGTAAACAAATTTTTGTTATCAAAATTACATGAATGTTGATCAATTTTTTAATATATAGAGTATTACATCTCAACATATGTATCTCTTATGTACATGCTAACATACAACAATAAAATGTGGAGCTAAATGTGTAAATATTTATTCAATCTATTTTCATTTGGAATTTCGAAACTACATAATTGAATAATTTGTAATTAATTATTTGTTTATAAACCTTTTATTCGACTCAAAATTTGACAGTTGGGTGTCCACTGTTAAGCTCTAAAAACTTGTTTCAATATTAGAGTACCCAAAAACCATGACCATGAAACGACTCTATATAGCTTGGCTGTTGAATAAACCACAGTTCTGACCCTTGATCTAAGCTGAATACCACCTGACATCGCACAAGCACTGCATCGTCATTACCATTATAGCAAAATTTAAGGAATCTTAAGGACTACACTGCCACAGGTGACCGTCAAAATCTTTAGATTTTTTGAATTTGTGTGAAACATTTGCCGACCCTTTATTTGATTTTATTTAATTTTGTTTAGAAGTTTCGGCAAATGACTTCAGCAAATGCATAAATGAATACACTTTCGACCCGTCGCGACGGGCGCATACATACAATATGGCTGGCTGGCTGTGCTACTGTAGAACATGTCGTAGCAGCGTCAGAAAGTAGAATGCCTTGCATTTTTCTCATGACTCGCCAGACCAGCAAAACTAGCCCACAAATGCGCTCTCTGAGAGTGATGTCGTTAGGCTTGCACTTGATACAATTAACAGAGTAGTGTCATCAGAGACAGCGCCCTCTTTTTTCGGTGGTCCCGTCGGCAGCCGAAGTTTTACGAAGTATGCACTTATTTCAGTGCACGTTTGCTTGTTGACGAGAAAGGTTGTGTGCGGACGAATTTTATTTTGTTGTTCATAATAATATGAAATATTGCAAATTTTGCTGCAAATTTGTGACGGGAGTGAGTCTTGTTCATGTACCGAAGTGTGATATGAAAAGAAAATTGTGGGAACAAAGCCTGGGGTGCAGCCTGGGTGAAAACTCTCAAATCTTTGGCACACATTTTAATGATTCACAGTGGAAGTCTACACCGGTCAAAGGTCAGACATATAAAAGAAGGCGACTTAATAAAGATGCAGTTCCAACAATAGAAATAGAGCCAGAACCAGAAAATTTAAAAGAAGGCTACGCCAGTTCCAGTACGCAAACAGAGTAAGTTAAAATAGTAAAAGCATGTACATTTTTGTAAACAATAATGTGAATTTGTTTGTAGGTGCTGTTCATTGTTCAATGAAAATAAGAGCCTGGAGCAGATAATTCGAGCGATGGAGTACGATTTACATCGTTTACAAAATCAGCTTGAGGAGTTTCGCCAATTAGAAGAGTCTCTAGGGAAAATTTTTACCGAGACTCAAATTAAAATTCTGAAGAATGGTGGAAAAAGAGGCACATTTACTTCAGACGACACATCGGCAGCTATTTGTCTCCACACCGCAGGCCCTCGAGCGTATAACCATCTATACAAAAAAGGATTTCCTTTACCCAGCCGTACCACGTTGTATAGATGGTTATCAGATGTGGAGATAAAGACAGGATGCCTGGATGTGGCCATAGACCTTATGGAAAATGATGGAATGGATGTGGCCGACAAGCTTTGCGTACTGGCCTTCGACGATATGAAGGTCGCTGCAGCCTTTGAGTACGACAGCTCAGCAGATGTCATATACGAGCCCAGCAACTATGTGCAACTGGCTATTGTTCGTGGTCTCAAAAAATCGTGGAAGCAGACAATTTTTTTTTACTTCAGCACCCGAATGGACGCAGATACCTTAAACAACATAATAAGGAAGCTACACACAAGAGGGTATCCAGTAGTAGCTATTGTATCCGATTTGGGTTCTGGAAACCAAAGACGATGGTCAGAGCTTGGTGTATCAGAATGTAAGTTTGTCACAAGCATTCAAATTAAAAATAATCTTTAATATTTTGTAATTTATTTTTTTGCAAAAACCTGGTTTAGCCATCCAACGGACGAACATTTAAAAATTTTCGTTTTTTCGGATACACCACATTTGATTCAGTTGGTCCGAAACCATTATGTGGATTCCGGATTAACATTAAATTGAAAAAAGTTGACCAAAACGACAGTTCAACAGACACTTAATCATTGCGCTAAATCTGATGTGTTTATACTGTTCAAAATAAGCGAGAACCAATTAAATGTTCGCTCTCTAGACAAACAAAAGGTAAAATTGGCTACACAGTTATTTTCCAACACTACCGCCAGCTCCATCAGACGCTGCTATTCGTTGGGGTATGACGTGGAGAATGCGTGCGAAACTTCGGACTTATTTAAGTTACTAAATGATTGGTTCGACGTGTTTAATTCAAAACTGTCAACGTCAAATTGCATCCAATCCACGCAGCCTTATGGAAAGCAACTCCAATTTTAAAGAGATGTTTTGGGAAAAATTACGAAAATAATGAGTTCACAAGTTGTTGGCAAATCCCAAAAGCTGCCATTTCAAAAAGGGATTCTCGTCAATAATGCATCCCTGGATGGATTGTACATATATTTAAAAGAAAAATACAACATTGATTATATCTTAACTAGGCGTCTTAACCAAGACATAGTAGAAAATTTTTTTTGCGCTATGCGATCGATGGGTGGACAGTTTGACCATCCAATTCCGCTACAGTTTAAGTATAAGTTAAGAAAATATTTAATAGGTATGTCAAATTTAGAAGAATTCAAAAATAATTCATTTTATTAATTATTTATTTATTTATTTATTTATTTATTGTCAGCTAAGAGCAGCTGACATTAAAATGAAATCAAAATTAATTTAAATTAAAAAATAGTTAAAATAATTAAATTAAGTAAAATATAGAATAATATATAAATCTGAAAATATATTTAAAAGTTAACGTTAAAGCTCTGGGAAATTCAATAAAAAATTGAGTAGTCCAACATTTGTTGCGAGGATTGGGAAAAACCCAGAAAAACCCAATCAGACCAGCGTTAGATTAGTAATAAGTGGTTACGATTAGATAAAGCGAAAAGGATCGATCTTTTAGTACTGGAGTTGAGACCTCCAAGGAGACAAGAGAATAAAGTTTGTTATAGTCAGAACATATAACACGAAATGGTTCATGAATTAAATAGTTGCTGAAGCAACGATCAAGGCTAAGGGGTAAAAAGTTACGTGAAGATCTAATTGGGACATTAAATTTAATTCGACTCAAAAGAACTGATGAGTCGATTTCACCATTAAGTAGGTTAGTAATAAATAATACTCCATGCATTATTAAATGTTTAGCTATATGTTTCAGGGAAGTGTAAATCGAGAATGTAGGTAGTTATTTGGTGTCTTTTGTGTTTTGTCTTTTAAGTGTTTCTTTTAATTTTATCATTTACTAATAATTCTTGTACGTTATCCAGCCAAGAATACAGAATTGTTGAGAAACACTGGAAATGTGGAAGAAGACAACTCTGATAGCTGGCTTAATTTAGACTTTAGCTCTAAAAACATTGAAAATAAGGAAAATAAGCCTGAAGATGATGAGCCTGAAGATGACGAGCAAAGCATAGCAAACAACATACCTGCAAGCATCGAAATGGATGAGTTGACGGAGGATGCCATAGAGTATGTCGCTGGTTATGTCATTAAAAAGCTAAGGTTGAGTGACTGCTTCAAACAAAGTTCGACATTCACTTATGTAGATGAGGTGTCTCACGGCGGCCTTATTAAACCGTCGGATCACTTCAAAAATAAGCTCAAAGAGCTAGAAAACTTTTTTTATACCCTTAACCCATAAAATGGGTAAATAAGGGTATAAAAGTTTTGTGCAAAAGTATGTAACAGGCAGAAGGAAGCATCTCCGACCCTATAAAGTATATATATTCTTGATCAGCATCAATAGCCGAGTCGGTTTAGCCATGTCCGTCTGTCGTCTGTCCGTCTGTATGAACGCGTGGATCTCAGAGACTACAAGAGCTAGAGACTTCAGATTTGGGATATAAGTTCTCCTATACCATGAGCAGAACAAGTTTGATTCAAATTATCGATAACTATTCTGGTTTCCGATATACACATGGAATCGATAACAAAAAATTTGGAAAATGTAAAAATGAGGGTTGAAAGCATGGGTAACGATAGATCTTTTCTGAAAATTTTATCCAAATCGGTTAAGAAACACCGGAGATATTGAATTTAATCGATTGAAGCTAAGTCAGTATACCAAAGTCTTATATAAATTTAATTTATTTATTGCAACTGGGTTCAGGGTATCTTCTAGTCGGGCTCTCCCGACTAGAGCCTTCTTACTTGTTTTCATTTCACACAAGAAAATTTTAAAATAACAAAAAATTTAAAAGAAAAATTAGTTATCGCAGCACAAAATGTAGAGCTGGATAAATTTGTTATTGCTTTCTATTTTAAAATAAGAATATATTTTAAAGTTAGGTTAGGTTAGGTTAGACCGGCTGACACTCCCAGGGGAGCGCCACACATAAACCGCTAAAGAGTCCTTAGTGAGACCGGTGTTTGGAGGTGTTAAGGGGCTATCCCGATGGACCATCTCTATGTGGTGTCCTGCGGGGTACGTGTGCTTCGGGCCAATGCCAGAAGCTTATTGGGTTCCCGCTTGCTGGCTTCATCGAGTGAAGCTAGGAAGAGAACATGTAGGTAGCGTAGTCTTTGTGCTGCCAGTGAGGGGCAGCTGCAAAGGAGATGCTCAAGCGTTTCCTTGACACCAGTAACCTTGCATTTCCGGCATTCGTCGTTGTCAGTTATGCCTAGCTTTTTCGCGTGTACTGCGATTAGGCAATGGCCTGTGAGTAGACCTACCAGCCTTCGGCAGTCATGCCTTTTAAGCTTTAGCACATATTTCGTTAGTTTTTCGTTGTAGGTTTTGCACATTATTTTTGAGATTTTGCAGTCGGAGGTTTTTGTCCACCTTCTCACTGCTGCGTCCCGTGCCTGTGTCTCCATATAGGAGTGTAGCGTTCGCAGGGAGATCGGGACTTCCTCAGTATCACTGTTGAGTCCCGTTGCACCTTGCTTAGCCAGAATGTCTGCTGTTTCGTTGCCTCGAAGCCCTGGTGGCTTGGAATCCAGTAGATGCGCACTTTTTTAACGGTGCCGAGTGCATCCAGCATTTCCCTGCTCGCCAGGACATTCCGAGAGCTTATGTGGTGAGCCTGTAGGGCTTTGATTGCCGCCTGGCTATCTACGAATTTGTTCACCGTGCTCTGCGTTGTATTCGTTTTTAAGACTGCTTCTGCTGCTTTCCTGATTGCGAATATTTCCGCTTGGAATATGCTGCAGTGGTCCGGGAGTTTGTAAGACAGGCTCATGGGTGGTTCGGCGCAGTATACTGCTGCACCGACACCCTCCATAATTTTTGAGCCGTCTGTGTATATATTGATGGCCATCTGCTCAGCTCCTGAGCGCCAATTATCTTTTCCTAGGAGCGTGGGCGTAAAGTTAAAATTGTTTCTTGGGGTCATATAGTCTGTTTCGACTTTGATCCCTCTTCCAATTATACTGTGCCCGTAGTTATGAATCTTCATTTTGCCTATCGTGCAAAGACGTTGAGCAGTCTTTTTTGCTGTTAGGCGTGCCTGTATGTCCACGGGGTTGACATTTAGTATGATTTGTAGTGCTTTGGTTGGTGTTGTCTTCAGCGCCCCTGTGATGCACGTAAGTGCATGTCGCTGAGTTTTTTCCATTCGTTTTAGGTATGTGGATTTCTCTGTGGCTTCCCACCATACCAGTATTCCGTAGAGTAGTATGGGGCGCACAATCGAGATTAGAATCCAATGTGTCAGTCGTTGTGAGAGTCCCCAAGTGCTACCCAACATCTTTTGCGATGTGTAGAGTGCATTGGTGGCTTTCTTCACCCTTTCCTCCACATTGAGCTTCCAACTCAGCTTGCTATCCATTACTATCCCTAGGTATTTGACACTCTCTTTTGGTATCAGTGCCTTGTCGTTTATTTTCGGTGGAGTCCAGCGAGGTACCTTGTATCTCTTTGTGAAAAGAATGAGGTCCGTCTTGTCCGCGTTGATACTTAGTCCGGCTTCCATGGCCCATTCTAGTATCTCTTTGAGTGTGTGGTCCATGACAGAGCTGATTGTCGATGGACACTTGCCCGTGATAATTATGCTTATGTCGTCCGCATAGGCAGTTATCTGCGGGGCTTTCCGTTTAAATTTTTTTAGAAGTCCGTTTACCACCAAGTTCCACCTTGGGGAGTGCCACACTTGGCTTCCCTGACTGCGGTAGTGGTTCCCCATTCCGCTAGTATCCTCCTGCTGCTCAGTAGGTTCTGAACCCAAGAGTATACTGCTTCTGCTGGGGTCACAGCTCTTAGGCTGTGCATTATTGCTTCAGTCGACACATTGTTAAATGCGCCTGAGATGTCGAGAAATGCGCCTAGGGCGTACTCTTTGTGGTGTAGTGCTTTCTCTATGGTAGCTACAAGGGAGTGTAGCGCTGTTTCCACCTACTTACCCATTGTGTATGCGTGTTGGTTCTGCTCTAGAATCATCTCTGTGTTCTCTCTGATGTGGAGATATATCAGCTTTTCTAGAGTTTTTAGGAGGAACGAAGTCAGGCTAATGGGTCTGTGGTCTTTCGGCAGCACGTGGCTACATTTTCCAGCTTTTGGCAGGAAAATTACCCGTGCTGTCCTCCAGGCCACAGGCACATAGCCATACCTAAGGCAACCTCTGAAAATTTCCCTCAGCCATGGAGTGATCACATGTTTGACCTTCTGCATCATGGCCGGGAATATCCCGTCTGGACCTGGTGATTTGTAGCTCTCAAAGGAGTCTATCGCCCACATTATCCGTCGCGTTGTTGTGATACCTTCCGGAATTTCCACTATTGTGGTCGAGGATATCGTTTGTGTGTTTGCATTGACTTCGGTGCAGTTAGGGAAATGCGCCTCCAGGAGCACATTTGCCGCATCTTCACTGCTTTCCGTCCATCTGCCGTCTTCGGTTTTAAATTGATTTTGTACAATCTGTTGGCGAGCTAGCAGCTTCCTTAACCTTGCGGTGTCGGCTGTCTTCTCAATGCCTGAACAGAAGTTTTGCCATGCGTGTCTTTTGACTGCTCGTACTTTTTTCTTAAAGTCACGGAGCCGTAATTTGTATTCGATCCATACTAGCTCCTCTTCCGCTTGTTTTGCGAGTTTGAAGAGTTCTAGTACGTCTTTCTTTATTCCCTTGAGTTCTGGAGTCCACCACGGGGGCGTGTGTCTCTTCTTCTCTTGGGATGGTCTGCATGTTTTGTTGTAGGCTGCCACTAAATTTTTATTGAGTGTCTCTAGGGACTTCTCTAAATTTTTTGTGGAGACTATATTGGGTGGTCGTGGAAGATTTCCTTCGACCTCCTTAACGAACTGCTCCCAGTCCGTGTTTCGTGGGTTTCTAAACACCTTCTTTTCACTATTCGTTCAAAGATCACACGGAATTGAATGTACCTGTGGTCCAAGAAGGAATGTCTACTTAGGACTCTCCAATCTTGAACCACGGTATTCGTAGCCGACGCAAGAGTTATATCTAAGACGTTAGATGAGGTAGGGCCAACATATGTTGGTTCTTCTCCCTCGTTCGCTATCTTAAGATTAGTCTGTAGTATGAAATCAAGCAGTGACTCACCTCTGTCGTTGATGTCCCCGCTTCCCCATACTGTGTGATGAGCGTTGGCATCTGCTCCGATGGTGAGGGCCTGCTTCTTGGAGTCGGCCTCTGTCACCAGTCGAGTGAGCTCTTGAGGGGGCGCTTCAGTGTCGTGCGCCATGTAGCAGGATGCCATTAGGATTGGCTCGTCTCTGCCACCTTCTAGTGCGACCACCGTGAGGTCGTCAGTGCTGTAATTAGACAATAAGTAAGCATATATACCTTTCCTTACTAGGATTGCTGTCCTTGCTCTACTCACTGTTGTTGGGTAGAATGTGTTATAGTTGGGGCTCCTCAATCCAGAAACCTTGTTTGCCGAGGCTATCCAAGGCTCCTGGATTAAGGCGACGTCGGCGAGCCCTGTCTCCAGGGTTATCAGGGTTGGATGACCCTCAGCTCCATTGTTGGCTGTGGCATCTTCCTCGGATGGGACTTCCACCACGGTAATGTCCGCATCCTCGTCATCTTCTATTTCCAGGCTCTTGGTTGCCAGGGTGACCTCCGCCAGGTCACTCTCCACCTCACCCACCTCTAGCGTGTTGTTGTTTTTGTCGTCCGGGTGGCGCTTTTTGAGACGCAGGTATACGCTACCCACGCTCCACGCCATCTTTCCGAACCTTTGGTACAGCAAGTCGTCGGCCTCCTTGTTGATTTGAATCACCATTTGCTGACCCTTGCTATCGGGCTTCGCAACATGGATCACCTTCCAATCAACAGTTGGCACGTCCGGGTTTTGCCTCCTCAGTAGCTGCAGTGCCTGGTCCGCCGGTACGACCCGCGGGAAAAGTACTTTTGCCTTCGGTAGGGACGGAATGCAAGTTCTGTCCACTACCTCCAGCTTGACACCCTCCCACGGTGCGTCCAGAGTCGCCACGACACTGGTGACCCACTTCAGAGTGTGGTCATCCTTGCAGCTCAAGATCTTGACGCCAGAGAGCCAGCCCGCTCCATCAAAAGAGATGGGGAGCGAGCCCGATTCGGGCATCCGACTCAGAAGCGCATCGAAGAGCAGCTCCTCCACCTTCTTCCACTGCTCTGGCTTCATTTTGCTGTTTGGGTCGCTCCGGTCGATGAGCGCGACGACTAGATGTCGCCTCGCCACATTGCTGGCCGTCGGTTTTGCATGCGACGCACAGTGGGGCCTTTGCTCATTTAGCTTATCAAAAATCATATCTTCTAAACTAATGAAGCGATTTTCAAGCTTTAAAATGAATGTTTGCCAAGAGTGCTAGGTATCCGTGGTGCTTAAATATTCAAGGTCAAAGTCAAGAAATATTTCCAGCACATTTTACCTGTAAAATTCCAATTAAAAACGTTTGTTTTTAATCATAACTGAAAATTTTTTATAACTTCAATGACTATTTCGCATTTTTTGTTGTTTTTATTCGATTTTCTAACTTAAATACATAAAATTTAAATTCTTATTTTTGGGTGATTTTTTGAGGTTAATTTTTAATATTTGCTATCGATGGCTGATTTTCAACAAAATAATCATCAACATTAATGCTAGTAAGGTTAACATCTAATAAACTCAACATTTCGGAACTAGAGTTGCTATCTTCCAAATCCTTTCGTGATCGCACATGTCTCAGCGATGCAAGAAGTGGATCCGATGAGGCTGCCAGCATGTTGAAAAGGTCTCCATTTTGTCGCACCCGAGAAATTTTGCACGTATTAGTGTATCTGAACCTCTTGTAGTCCTTGTTTTTACATTCCTGTGCTTCTTCGGACAGCTCTCCAATAGGTAAGCACTGATATTCTATTAAGTCCTTTCCATGAGCCAAAATCCAGTCAAAAGTTGAGCTGTTTTTGATGCGTATTCGCCAAATTTTGCACCATCTATCATTTCTTTGCAGTTTATAACATTTAGGATAACAGCAAACCTTTTAATGATCTCATTATGAACACCTGTTATCAAAGTTGTTATTTGATCATTTTCAAAAAATCTCCTCGAAGTATTTCCATCATTCGTATTCCCGTATCCGTGCTTTGGACACTCAACTTTTATTCCTAGCTTCCGAGAGAACTCAGCTTGTATAACTTCCTTTCTTCTCTGTATATCCTCACGAGGCGTATTATCCGTTCTTGTTTCTCCTGGCCGAGGAAGTGTGTACGCGAGCTTCAGAATAAATTCCATACACTTTATTCTGCAATGCAACGGAGAAATTCCATATTCGTAGCAGTTCTCCTCACTCGTTGAGTCGTCTAAACTGTGAAAGTCTTTTTGAGTTTTTTTTACAAATGGGACACCTCAATGTTGAGGAGGTGTTTGTAATTTCATTTAAGACTTTTCCATCAATCATTGTCAGGAAGAAATCAAACTTCACCGTGAATGTTTTTCGACTCTTGGTTTGAAAAACAGTAGGCTTCAGTTGGCTAATTTGATTTTGTATGTCGGTTACAGTTGATTGAATGAATTCAGACGACTCCTTCGCATATTTGAAGAAAATAGGGCGACAATAATGAATCGATGATGGTCGGCGATTTTTCCAATGTTCAGAAGTTTCACTCCTAAGGCTTAAGGGAACTACAGAAGCCATAAACATATTTTCATCAGAAATAGTTTCGTCATCTGTCTGTATAATTTGTTTGTATATGCTTTGTCCAGACGATCCATCACATCCCCACTTATTGAGTAGAGTCAGATTTTCAGGAAGAAGCTCGACCTCTCCATCAGGCAAACTTTCAACTATACGCCTAGCAGTGTGATCCATTAAATCCTGGAGTTTTACTTCTACAGATGTCTCTGTTATTATTGTATTAGGTGGCACTGCTTCCTTTTTTGGCAAATACAATTTTTTTATATGGGGGAAGAACTTTGACGTTATGTTTTTTTAAGGAGCTGCGTAAAATATCATACTTCTCCTTAGTCAGTCCCAAGTCCATAAATAGGGAAAACGCTTCTTCATCAGTGTACTTAATGGCGACTGAGTTTGGTGGCGTTGGAATACTTTCTTTAATCCTATTCAGCCGTAAAGGACTGGCGACCTGCACAGCTTTCGTAATTGTCGCTCTTGTCCTCTCTTGTTCCTTCATATACTTGGATGAAAGTGCTTCCGACAGATGTTCAGCTGTTAAGCTATCCGTAGCATCCTCAAGCTTACGTTTCCTTGTAACACATGAACACTCCTCCATACTTTTTTGCGGCCTTCCTCTTCCTCGGCTAATTCCTGTTCTGAATATCCGAATGTTGTACATTCCTCCAACCAATTTTCATGCTTTTTTATGAAAGCCGACATGGTTCTATGGACCAATCTCTTTAAGCAATGCCACTTGAAAATCGTTAATATTTTCAGAAGCACGAAAAAGTTCAAAAATCTTTGAATTTGTTAAATCCATTATTGCGCTTATTTATCAAAATTTCGTGAATTATATTGAAAAATACTATTCAATCTGAAAATTTCTTATTGTTCGCAGCAATAAACAACAAGTGTTTCCTCTATGAAGTTATGAAATAACTGTTGCCATCAAGTGACATATTTTGCACTTTATACCATATTTTTGAGTTAGCTAGGTAAGCAAGCAAAATTGGTATAACCCTTTTCCAATTAGCTAGGTAAAAAACAATATATACCTAAGGTATTGATTTACATTAAAAATAGGTAAACGGGGAAATATAGAAATTTAAAAAAAAATAACCTGTAGTACCGCAACTTTCCATCAACTACAATTATATTTACGTGCCTCCTCAGACCTTTTCCATTCAGGTAATTAGAAAGGATAGGAAGGAAAAAAGGATTAGAAGGGATATATATAGACAGGTAGTACTTATAATACAACATTTAGAAATGTTGTCAATAAACAGCACACACGCTACAGCCAAATTTGTATGCGCTCTTCTTCTTCCTTATACCTGCCGCGTGTTTTTAACTCGAGGTATCCCTAGTTTTTTGGCTCGCGTTTCCAAAATGCAGATTTTCGCAGATTGTGACTATATACATATGAAAGGTATATATTATAGCTTTCAAATGCATGTGGTCCCACCGTGACTCTGAGAAATACTTTTTTGTTATAGTCCACGAAAGTTCAAAAAATGCCAAAATTTAGTGTATTTTTTAAACGATTCTAATTTAATAAGTATTTCAGCTATATTTAAACTGTATACAGAAAAACACTGAGATTGAACATACTTTTCAGATAAAGAAAAAAGATCGAAGATCGGTTGTGTACGTCGCCCAATATTCAGTTCGAAAGTGGTAAATTTCTGTAAAAATTGTCATTTTTTCGTACTCACGTAAAATTACTCAACTTTGAGGAGCTCTACCACCCATAATTATTAACCGATTTAAAAAATCTTTTGGATCCATAATCTTTGAAGTATTCTCTATCGATTACATATTTCACTTTTGCCAAACGCGTTCATGAAAAAAATGATTTTTGATAAGCTATCCGAGAAAAGGCCCCACTGTGCGACGCTGGCTTTTTGCAGGGCCGCTTGCTGGCTGGCACCTCTGCTTTAGCGGTTTCAGCGGAGCGCTGGCGTTTGACAGCCAAGCTCTCCTCCACCTTGTTTGCAAAACTGACGTTCTCAGACGCCATGTTCTTCCTTTGTTCAAAATGGGCCCTGCCCTCTTCAATCCTTTCGTCGGCCCACTTCTGCTGGCGGATCTCATCTGAAGTGAGAGCGCGCTTGCAGTCAGAGAGCCGAGCACGGATTTTTAAGGCGGCCTTATATTTTGCCTTGGCTTTCATGCCCTCCTTTGACCTTTTGAGCCCAACCCTACTGGGGGGTGCTGGTACTCTCCGGGCCGGGGCATGAGACGTCCTCGGCTTCTGAAGTTAGAGACCCTTTCTGTGAGTCACAATCCGAGTTTCCAAGGACTACGGTATCGCGCCACATTTTGGGTTTGGTAATGGCAGTAGCTTTACAACCGTCCTGGCTTGCTCCAACGAGTACGGAGGGTGGGCTGCTGGCGACACGCAGAGAGGATTTCTCTCCCCCGTGCCCGCCGTTGGTAGCACCCTTTTCCACCGACGTTTGGGTTGACATCCCAACCCGTGTTTGACCTCTAGTCGCCTCCATTTGATTTTTATTTCTGGGGAGTCTACCCATAGCATTTTAACCTTACTGCCAAGGACCTCGAGCCATGATTTGCTCTGCGCCCTTGCAGTGCCGAAGCCTTTGAGTGGTGCAGAGCTCACCTTAGCTGGACATTGTACTGCCTCTCCACAGGCGAGTAGATTCGCAGTACCTTTGTTTGTTTTGGGGCAGGCCGACATCTGCTTCGGTTAGCCCCTTGCCTTCGCAGTGCCGAAGCCTTTGAATGGTTTGGGGTTCACTTTATTTAGACGCCGTCCTGTCCCTCCGCAAGGCAAATAGCACCAGGTACCCCTCGTTTGTTTTGAGGTAGCACGATGCCCATTGCCCAGCCGGCACCCTCGTGGAGGGTTCAGTTGAGGATTTTCGCCAGCCTATTTTAAAGTTAAGTACTTAAACAAAAAAAAACTTTATTAAGAACCAAAAGCAGCGTTTAATTGGTAACTCAAAATTATTAAAAATTAAACTTTAAAAATATATCTCGTCTTTTTATTATAAATGGCATATTCAAAACTTACGGACATGCTAAGGGTTAATCAACAGCCACATTGCCGCCTCACTCACACTCAATACGACACTCAGTATACTATGTTCTTTTCACTCGCACTTATTGCAAGCGTACAATAAGTGGATGTCTGTTGCCGACGGGACCACCTTATGTTATTCCATCACGCCTAACTCACTCGCACTTACAAAACAATTCCCTAACAGAGGCAAGAGAGTAAAACGTGGCGCTCTCTGTCGCACTCACACGTTCGTATACATTGGTATCTGACACTACATATCATGGGCTTGCAGATTCCAACTTTATGATGGAATATCGCTATTTGGTAGCTCTATTTCTTTACATTCTTATTGGTATTAGTGTTTTCGTAAAAGACGAAGTCTTGCTACTCGTAAGCAGTAAGAATAATATATTATAGAGCAATCATTGCGTACGGGGCTTGTTGGGAACGCATATGCTGTACATTTGTGCGAAAAACTTTCTGAGTGCTCCCATAGCACTTCGGGCAAGGTATACTTAAGAAGGTACTCGCGCTCACTCTCTCGCTCTCTTTTCCCTTCTTAAATTGTCAGTCTGTTAGCAGCAATTGTGAGCGACGCATCTCCGCGGACGATTTTTTCGTGTTAAACTTTTTGGGCTACAGACTTTACGTATTTTTGCAATGGCACCTCCATAATAAACAAATAAAGCTTCAAAAGCAAAAACAAAAAATAATAGGCAACAAAACATTGTTAAAAATTTTATTATAAAAGCAAAAACAAATAAACATAAATTAAAATTTATAATTTCTTCTGTTATATTTATTAAATCATTCTGGTCTTAGTTGCAGCAAAAAACTCACATATGTATATGTATACCTTTTGACACAAGCGAGCAAATTCATTACTCTCTCGCTCTCTCTCTCTCTCTTCTGTCAATTTGACAATTAAGTAGGAAGTCGTGAGCAGTGCTGCCAGAATCTCCGAGGCAAAAATTGCTAGATTTGGGAAAAAATTGCTAAAAATTGCTAAAAATTTTGTAAAAATTGCCAAAAAAAATTGCTAAGCCATTAAAATGTTCATTTTCACCAAATAACATATGTATTTTCAGGAACATAGAAATAAAAATTGAAAACACTTAAATTTAAAAGGAATATGAACAATTATATTAACATTTAGCTACAGATACTTAAAATATCATCCAGCTCGTCAGCTTCGCATTCGTCGGCGTACTTAATATTTCCAGTAATTTGAGTCAAGTACTCATACGGTACTACATAATTGTGGCAACATTTTCTATGTCTTTGTAGTCCATACCTGTTGAAATATTCGAAGTTTAATATGTTCAATTTTTATTTCTATCAGAATTTTGGAAATTTAAAACTAATCTCACATACAAAATAGCATTTAAAATTTTTATGCTCATGGCGTTGGATCAGTGCAATCCTTACGAATCGAATGCAAGTTCTGTCCACTACTTCCAGCTTGACACCCTCCCACGGTGCGTCCAGAGTCGCCACGACACTGGTGACCCACTTCAGAGTGTGGTCATCCTTGCAGCTCAAGATCTTGACGCCAGAGAGCCAGCCCGCTCCATCAAAAGAGATGGGGAGCGAGCCCGATTCGGGCATCCGACTCAGAAGCGCATCGAAGAGCAGCTCCTCCACCTTCTTCCACTGCTCTGGCTTCATTTTGCTGTTTGGGTCGCTCCGGTCGATGAGCGCGACGACTAGATGTCGCCTCGCCACATTGCTGGCCGTCGGTTTTGCATGCGACGCACAGTAGGGCCTTTGCTCATTTAGCTTATCAAAAATCATATCTTCTAAACTAATGAAGCGATTTTCAAGCTTTAAAATGAATGTTTGCCAAGAGTGCTAGGTATCCGTGGTGCTTAAATATTCAAGGTCAAAGTCAAGAAATATTTCCAGCACATTTTACCTGTAAAATTCCAATTAAAAACGTTTGTTTTTAATCATAACTGAAAATTTTTATAACTTCAATGACTATTTCGCATTTTTTGTTGTTTTTATTCGATTTTCTAACTTAAATACATAAAATTTAAATTCTTATTTTTGGGTGATTTTTTGAGGTTAATTTTTAATATTTGCTATCGATGGCTGATTTTCAACAAAATAATCATCAACATTAATGCTAGTAAGTTTAACATCTAATAAACTCAACATTTCGGAACTATAGTTGCTATCTTCCAAATCCTTTCGTGATCGCACATGTCTCAGCGATGCAAGAAGTGGATCCGATGAGGCTGCCAGCATGTTGAAAAGGTCTCCATTTTGTCGCACCCGAGAAATTTTGCACGTATTAGTGTATCTGAACCTCTTGTAGTCCTTGTTTTTACATTCCTGTGCTTCTTCGGACAGCTTTCCAATAGGTAAGCACTGATATTCTATTAAGTCCTTTCCATGAGCCAAAATCCTATGTACCGTGGGGGTTAGTTTTTTCTGAGGATACAATCCAGTCAAAAGTTGAGCTGTTTTTGATGCGTATTCGCCAAATTTTGCACCATCTATCATTTCTTTGCAGTTTATAACATTTAGGATAACAGCAAACCTTTTAATGATCTCATTATGAACACCTGTTATCAAAGTTTTTATTTGATCATTTTCAAAAAATCTCCTCGAAGTATTTCCATCATTCGTATTCCCGTATCCGTGCTTTGGACACTCAACTTTTATTCCTAGCTTCCGAGAGAACTCAGCTTGTATAACTTCCTTTCTTCTCTGTATATCCTCACGAGGCGTATTATCCGTTTTTGTTTCTCCTGGCCGAGGAAGTGTGTACGCGAGCTTCAGAATAAATTCCATACACTTTATTCTGCAATGCAACGGAGAAATTCCATATTCGTAGCAGTTCTCCTCACCCGTTGAGTCGTCTAAACTGTGAAAGTATTTTTGAGTTTTTTTACAAATGGGACACCTCAATGTTGAGGAGGTGTTTGTAATTTCATTTAAGACTTTTCCATCAATCATTGTCAGGAAGAAATCAAACTTCACCGTGAATGTTTTTCGACTCTTGGTTTGAAAAACAGTAGGCTTCAGTTGGCTAATTTGATTTTGTATGTCGGTTACAGTTGATTTAATCAATTCAGACGACTCCTTCGCATATTTGAAGAAAATAGGGCGACAATAATGAATCGATGATGGTCGGCGATTTTTCCAATGTTCAGAAGTTTCACTCCTAAGGCTTAAGGGAACTACAGAAGCCATAAACATATTTTCATCAGAAATAGTTTCGTCATCTGTCTGTATAATTTGTTTGTATATGCTTTGTCCAGACGATCCATCACATCCCCACTTATTGAGTAGAGTCAGATTTTCAGGAAGAAGCTCGACCTCTCCATCAGGCAAACTTTCAACTATACGCCTAGCAGTGTGATCCATTAAATCCTGGAGTTTTACTTCTACAGATGTCTCTGTTATTATTGTATTAGGTGGCACTGCTTCCTTTTTGGCAAATACAATTTTTTTATATCCGGGAAGAACTTTGACGTTATGTTTTTTTAAGGAGCTGCGTAAAATATCATACTTCTCCTTAGTCAGTCCCAAGTCCATAAATAGGGAAAACGCTTCTTCATCAGTGTACTTAATGGCGACTGAGTTTGGTGGCGTTGGAATACTTTCTTTAATCCTATTCAGCCGTAAAGGACTGGCGACCTGCACAGCTTTCGTAATTTGTCGCTCTTGTCCTCTCTTGTTCCTTCATATACTTGGATGAAAGTCCTTCCGACAGATGTTCAGCTGTTAAGCTATCCGTAGCATCCTCAAGCTTACGTTTCCTTGTAACACATGAACACTCCTCCATACTTTTTTGCGGCCTTCCTCTTCCTCGGCTAATTCCTGTTCTGAATATCCGAATGTTGTACATTCCTCCAACCAATTTTCATGCTTTTTTATGAAAGCCGACATGGTTCTATGGACCAATCTCTTTAAGCAATGCCACTTGAAAATCGTTAATATTTTCAGAAGCACGAAAAAGTTTAAAAATCTTTGAATTTGTTAAATCCATTATTGCGCTTATTTATCAAAATTTCGTGAATTATATTGAAAAATACTATTCAATCTGAAAATTTCTTATTGTTCGCAGCAATAAACAACAAGTGTTTCCTCTATGAAGTTATGAAATAACTGTTGCCATCAAGTGACATATTTTGCACTTTATACCATATTTTTGAGTTAGCTAGGTAAGCAAGCAAAATTGGTATAACCCTTTTCCAATTAGCTAGGTAAAAAACAATATATACCTAAGGTATTGATTTACATTAAAAATAGGTAAACGGGGAAATATAGAAATTAAAAAAAAAATAACCTGTAGTACCGCAACTTTCCATCAACTACAATTATATTTACGTGCCTCCTCAGACCTTTTCCATTCAGGTAATTAGAAAGGATAGGAAGGAAAAAAGGATTAGAAGGGATATATATAGACAGGTAGTACTTATAATACAACATTTAGAAATGTTGTCAATAAACAGCACACACGCTACAGCCAAATTTGTATGCGCTCTTCTTCTTCCTTATACCTGCCGCGTGTTTTTAACTCGAGGTATCCCTAGTTTTTTGGCTCGCGTTTCCAAAATGCAGATTTTCGCAGATTGTGACTATATACATATGAAAGGTATATATTATAGCTTTCAAATGCATGTGGTCCCACCGTGACTCTGAGAAATACTTTTTGTTATAGTCCACGAAAGTTCAAAAAATGCCAAAATTTAGTGTATTTTTTAAACGATTCTAATTTAATAAGTATTTCAGCTATATTTAAACTGTATACAGAAAAACACTGAGATTGAACATACTTTTCAGATAAAGAAAAAGATCGAAGATCGGTTGTGTACGTCGCCCAATATTCAGTTCGAAAGTGGTAAATTTCTGTAAAAATTGTCATTTTTTCGTACTCACGTAAAATTACTCAACTTTGAGGAGCTCTACCACCCATAATTATTAACCGATTTAAAAAATCTTTTGGATCCATAATCTTTGAAGTATTCTCTATCGATTACATATTTCACTTTTGCCAAACGCGTTCATGAAAAAAATGATTTTTGATAAGCTATCCGAGAAAAGGCCCCACTGTGCGACGCTGGCTTTTTGCAGGGCCGCTTGCTGGCTGGCACCTCTGCTTTAGCGGTTTCAGCGGAGCGCTGGCGTTTGACAGCCAAGCTCTCCTCCACCTTGTTTGCAAAACTGACGTTCTCAGACGCCATGTTCTTCCTTTGTTCAAAATGGGCCCTGCCCTCTTCAATCCTTTCGTCGGCCCACTTCTGCTGGCGGATCTCATCTGAAGTGAGAGCGCGCTTGCAGTCAGAGAGCCGAGCACGGATTTTTAAGGCGGCCTTATATTTTGCCTTGGCTTTCATGCCCTCCTTTGACCTTTTGAGCCCAACCCTACTGGGGGTGCTGGTACTCTCCGGGCCGGGGCATGAGACGTCCTCGGCTTCTGAAGTTAGAGACCCTTTCTGTGAGTCACAATCCGAGTTTCCAAGGACTACGGTATCGCGCCACATTTTGGGTTTGGTAATGGCAGTAGCTTTACAACCGTCCTGGCTTGCTCCAACGAGTACGGAGGGTGGGCTGCTGGCGACACGCAGAGAGGATTTCTCTCCCCCGTGCCCGCCGTTGGTAGCACCCTTTTCCACCGACGTTTGGGTTGACATCCCAACCCGTGTTTGACCTCTAGTCGCCTCCATTTGATTTTTATTTCTGGGGAGTCTACCCATAGCATTTTAACCTTACTGCCAAGGACCTCGAGCCATGATTTGCTCTGCGCCCTTGCAGTGCCGAAGCCTTTGAGTGGTGCAGAGCTCACCTTAGCTGGACATTGTACTGCCTCTCCACAGGCGAGTAGATTCGCAGTACCTTTGTTTGTTTTGGGGCAGGCCGACATCTGCTTCGGTTAGCCCCTTGCCTTCGCAGTGCCGAAGCCTTTGAATGGTTTGGGGTTCACTTTATTTAGACGCCGTCCTGTCCCTCCGCAAGGCAAATAGCACCAGGTACCCCTCGTTTGTTTTGAGGTAGCACGATGCCCATTGCCCAGCCGGCACCCTCGTGGAGGGTTCAGTTGAGGATTTTCGCCAGCCTATTTTAAAGTTAAGTACTTAAACAAAAAAAAACTTTATTAAGAACCAAAAGCAGCGTTTAATTGGTAACTCAAAATTATTAAAAATTAAACTTTAAAAATATATCTCGTCTTTTTATTATAAATGGCATATTCAAAACTTACGGGCATGCTAAGGGTTAATCAACAGCCACATTGCCGCCTCACTCACACTCAATACGACACTCAGTATACTATGTTCTTTTCACTCGCACTTATTGCAAGCGTACAATAAGTGGATGTCTGTTGCCGACGGGACCACCTTATGTTATTCCATCACGCCTAACTCACTCGCACTTACAAAACAATTCCCTAACAGAGGCAAGAGAGTAAAACGTGGCGCTCTCTGTCGCACTCACACGTTCGTATACATTGGTATCTGACACTACATATCATGGGCTTGCAGATTCCAACTTTATGATGGAATATCGCTATTTGGTAGCTCTATTTCTTTACATTCTTATTGGTATTAGTGTTTTCGTAAAAGACGAAGTCTTGCTACTCGTAAGCAGTAAGAATAATATATTATAGAGCAATCATTGCGTACGGGGCTTGTTGGGAACGCATATGCTGTACATTTGTGCGAAAAACTTTCTGAGTGCTCCCATAGCACTTCGGGCAAGGTATACTTAAGAAGGTACTCGCGCTCACTCTCTCGCTCTCTTTTCCCTTCTTAAATTGTCAGTCTGTTAGCAGCAATTGTGAGCGACGCATCTCCGCGGACGATTTTTTCGTGTTAAACTTTTTGGGCTACAGACTTTACGTATTTTTGCAATGGCACCTCCATAATAAACAAATAAAGCTTCAAAAGCAAAAACAAAAAATAATAGGCAACAAAACATTGTTAAAAATTTTATTATAAAAGCAAAAACAAATAAACATAAATTAAAATTTATAATTTCTTCTGTTATATTTATTAAATCATTCTGGTCTTAGTTGCAGCAAAAAACTCACATATGTATATGTATACCTTTTGACACAAGCGAGCAAATTCATTACTCTCTCGCTCTCTCTCTCTCTCTGTCAATTTGACAATTAAGTAGGAAGTCGTGAGCAGTGCTGCCAGAATCTCCGAGGCAAAAATTGCTAGATTTGGGAAAAAATTGCTAAAAATTGCTAAAAATTTTGTGAAAATTGCCAAAAAAAATTGCTAAGCCATTAAAATGTTCATTTTCACCAAATAACATATGTATTTTCAGGAACATAGAAATAAAAATTGAAAACACTTAAATTTAAAAGGAATATGAACAATTATATTAACATTTAGCTACAGATACTTAAAATATCATCCAGCTCGTCAGCTTCGCATTCGTCGGCGTACTTAATATTTCCAGTAATTTGAGTCAAGTACTCATACGGTACTACATAATTGTGGCAACATTTTCTATGTCTTTGTAGTCCATACCTGTTGAAATATTCGAAGTTTAATATGTTCAATTTTTATTTCTATCAGAATTTTGGAAATTTAAAACTAACCTCACATACAAAATAGCATTTAAAATTTTTATGCTCATGGCGTTGGATCAGTGCAATCCTTGCAGCTAGGCATCTCGAAAATTTTTTTTGTAAATTTTAGGCATCATGCTTCAATCACCGAACACATTAAAAGAGTTATCAAACACTATCAAGTTGTTCATATAATCGATCCACTGAGTTAAATACAAGTTCCGATATATTTGTGAACCACAATTAATTGTAATTTGTGCAGTCGATGACAAAAAGGTATACAAAATGCATAAACCCTAAACAAAAATCTTAAAATTTGTAGTTTTATAATAAAGTTGCTAAAATTGCTAAAAAATAATTAAAAATGGCTAGATTTGTGGCTAATAGCATATTTTAAAAGTTGCAAATTTTTTGAAAAGTTGCCAGATCTAGCAACTAAATTGCTAAACTGGCAGCACTGGTCGTGAGCGAGCAAGTGCGGCCATGGTTGAACTATACAAGGTTATGTCAAGGGAGCGAGCTCGCTCAACTTTTTGGAGCCTGTTGTTAGTCGCAAAGCAGTTGTTTTCAGTCGTGGTGTTGTTTTGAAAAATGTAAACAAAATCACACATCGTTCTATCTCATTTTTGCTCACAAAAACAAGACAATAAAGCAATATCGAGAGAGCAATTATGCTATCTCTTTTGCACTCGCGTGGTCTTATCAACAGGCTCCTTCTGTTACGCATGACAAAACCATGTATAGTTCAACCATGAGTGCGGCTACCCATGATGGAATAACATCAGGTAGTCCATTCCTAACAGAGTCGCTCTCTCGCTTGTCCGGTATTTTCAGTGCTTCACTGCTTGTGGAACGAGAAGGTTGGGTGCGGACGAATTTTCGATGTACAATTTTTTAACCCTAACGTGCCGATAAAAATGGGCTATCGAAAAACAATTAATTATTATTAGTTTTATTTTAAAATAAGAATTTATTTTAGAGTTAAGAATCTTAACAAAAAAATTAGCTGTGTGATTCCATCATTCGGCTACCTTCTTCAGTATACCTTGACTTCGGGTGTCGAGCCGACTGGGCGCTCTCGCGTTCTTGCTCAGAATTATTTTTGTTTGCGCTTAGATGCAGAGATGCAGCCGACTGAGACGGTCGGTCCACGCAGCTCTGCTGTTTATACGCGTGTGGGATTTGCGTGTATGGTTTTGTTATTTTTGCGTGTGATGGTTTTGTTATTTTTGGGGTGGGATTTTTAAATTTGAACAGTAAATGAATGTGTGCGCTCACATTTATGCATGATGATATGATATTTTTATTTTTTACAGGTGTATATATTTAAGACTTTCTTATTTTGTTTATTAAAAAGCACATATGAAATAATTTTAAAATTTTGCCATATTATTTATAATATATGTGTGTGTATTCACAAAAGAAGCAAAACAGAACTGCCGCACAAAATATAAAATCGACAATTTCAGACTTCTGCTTGAATCTGCTTTATGCAGTCCAACTTGGAAGGGTAGTATAAACCTAATATGAACTTTGTCAAAATAAATAGCAAAACGCCTTGCACCAGCAAGCAGATGAAAAAATCATATCGTAGATGTTCAGAAAGGTCAGGTTTTGCTATTGACGGCCACCAGAAGATCAACAAAGCAACTGAGCAAGCACTCAGAAAGTTTTTCGCACAAATGTACAGCATATGCGTTTCCAAAGAGCCCCGTACGCAATGCTTGTTCTATAATACTTTATTCTTACTGCTATTGCTTTGCATATTTTGATACGACATATCTCCGCGCGGCAATTATTATATTTATTTATAATAGAGAATTATGGGTTGGAAATTCTACGCTTTTGCAAGTAAGACAATATATACTATCACCAATTATAAAATGAGATGTCCTAAACTCCAATGTGGGAAGTTTAAATTATACTATCGATAGGTAGGCTATATATATATATATATATAGCTGCCTGAGAGATATCTTTTCTTACCAATTGCAAATTCGTGAGGTTCTATACTCTACTACATACTTAATTTAACTTCAACCTTCGAATCTCCTGTGTTTCTTTTTAGATTGAGAGAAATTAAGATGATCATTCTAAAGTTTTTTGATCGAATTCAAATTTTTCAAATAATTATTTAGGTTGTTCACTTTGTGTTGCAAATGTGCAAAAGTGTAACTTTGCAACACCGCTGTCGTGAACACCCAATTGAACAAAACAAGTCTGATAACTTTACACAATCAGCTGTTCGCTATCGTTTGAGCTGAGTTTGCCATTTGTGATATTTAATTTGCTGCTTGCAATAAATAAATAAATTTAAAATTGCCCTTTAAAAGCGTGAAAGCATCACTCCTAGAACGGACAGCATCCCATAAACTGGTTTATTTAAGAAAATTAGCAAATCAACCCTAATTTACTTTTAGCGCCTTTCCACAATGAACAGCTGTTTGTTTTGATTTAGCACCTTAAGCACAAAATTACACCAAAAAAAACCAGAAAATTGCTTGTATTGTGCAACACGTATTCACTTTTGTATCATTTTTAAACACTGAAATCGTTGTAAAAGTACAACGATATTTTAGTCATAGGCAGGGGTCTAGCAAAAAATGTAAACTCGATTCTGTACAAATTGTTGTTGGGATTGCTTGCACTTTTACACTTTCGCACTTTTCCAACATAAAGTGAACACCCTAATTATGATTTTATCGCTTCCATGTGTGTTTCACATTACATGGGTTTCACATCACATGGGTTTATTGTTAGTACAAAAGCTCTTGTAAGACATCACTTATAATATTCAAAAAAATACGGATGCAAGTTATATGATAATCGTTCAGATATCCACATTTGGAAGAGGTGTACTGAGCAGAATGCTAAACAAGTGGAAACGTTGCAGTCGGACGCAACCGACTGCGGCATACTCGATACCAGAATTAAAACCGGTAAAAAGAGGCCTGAATGCAAAGGGGTACGGATGCGGCAGGGGTTTACGCTGCCTTAAAGATTCTCCGATGCAGATGGGGATGCCACCGGCTATCTTCATACCAAATTTGGTGACTCTAGCTCAAAGTTTGTAAAAGGTGGGGAAAGGGGGGGCTGGGGCGGTATGGGTAGTTGTGGCATCAAAATTTTTGTTGCAGATCTTTTTGAAATGTCAATTGCTATCTTCATACCAAATTTGGTGACTCTAGCTCAAAATTTGTAAAAAGTGGGGAAAGGGGGGCTGGGGGTGGTTTGGGTGGGCGTGGCATCCAAATTTTTGATGCAGATCTTTGTGGAATGTCAATTGTTAGCTTCATACCAGATTTGGTGACTCTAGCTCGAAGTTTGTAAAAGGTGGGGAAAGGGGGGCTGGGCCGATAAGGGTGGGCGTAACATCCAAATTTGTGATGCAGATCTTTGTGGAATGTCAATTGCTATCTTCATACCAAATTTGGTGACTCTAGCTCGAAATTTGTAATAAGTGGGGAAAGGGGGGCGGGGGCGGTATGGGTGGGCGTGGCATCCAAATATTTGATGCAGATCTTTGTTAAAAGTCAATTGCTATCTATATACCAAATTTGGTGACACTAGCTCGAAGTTTGTAAAAGGTGGGGAAAGGGGGGCTGGGGGCGGTAAGGGTGGGTGTGGCATCCAAATTTTTGATGCAGATCTTTGTAAAATGTCAATTGCTATCTTCATACCAAATTTTGTGACTCTAGCTCAAAGTTTGTAATAAGTGGGGAAAGGGGGGCTGGGGGTGGTATGGGTGGGCGTGGTATCCAAATTTTTGATGCAGATCTTTGTTAAAAGTCAATTGCTATCTATATACCAAATTTGGTGACTCTAGCTCGAAAATTGTAAAAAAAGGGGAAAGGGGGGCGAAATGGAGGGCGTGGCTCCAAAACTTTGATGCAGTTTTTTGGGGGTCGTTGCCAGCTATCTTTCTACCAAATTTGGTGGCTCTAGCTCCACAACTCTGGAAGATACACGCATTCCCGTTTTTGACGAAGCGTTTTGATGCAGTTTTTGAGGGGTCATCATCACCTATCTTGGCACCAAATTTGGTGGCTATAGCTCAAAAACTGTGGGAGATATAGGCTTTTTTGACTTTAAATTGCGGGGGGCTGGGGGCGGAATGGGGGGGCGTGACTCCAAAATTTTTGATGCAGTTTTTTGGGGGTTGCTAGTAGCTATATTCTTATCAAATTTGGTACTTCTAGCTGTAAGGATGTGCGAAATATGTGGATTTATCGGTTTTGAGTTATCGAATTTATCGATTTGCCAGCTCCCCAGTTATCGTAGAACCCCCATCTTGACACTTTAATTTACTATCCCATAGATAAAGAGATTTGGAAAGTTTCAAGTCTCTAGCTTGAAAGGTGTGGAAAAAAGTTGCGTTCATACAGACGGACAGACACCAGGACGGACATTGCACAAACTCAATATACTCTTTACCGTCGGTATCGAGAATAAAAAGTCAAAAATGTAATATGTATATAGAATAGAAAGATTCTTGCGATTTTGAGTCTCTAAAGGCTTTTTTCGGGTTTGTTTTTTTTTTGCCTATTCAATACCTACATAAATAAATATTTCTTGTCGTTACCGGTGTATAAACCTCAACAACGAATCTCCAAAATTCTCTAACTTAACAAAAAACTTTGAGATATCGAATCCACACTTAAAACTAGCCAGCATGTTAATCGGCCAAATGACAGTACAGGTCTCCCTCGTATAACGCGGTGGTTACGTTCCAGAAAAATTCCGTGTTATGTGATTCGCGTTTAAATTCAGAATCAAGTAGTATTGGAATGATGCATTCTTTTATTTTCCATTTGTAAATGGAATTTGTCAAATATTCCGTTTTGGCTCACAGTTGGTGAAAAGTAATTTAAGTTAACATTACAGAGCACTTAACAAATTTAACATAGGATACTATAAATTGGTATCGATACTGCCAAAAGTGCCAATTAGTAAACAGCTTGTCATAATCATGTATAAACGGGATATTCTAAACCATGTTGCGTTTTGCGCACAAATAAACAATAATTTTGATTTTGGGATTCACTAATTTTATTTGTGTTCGAGCTTATATTTGCTTCCAATTAAATATAAACGTTAATACAAAACAGTGTCACTACTTACAGACCCTGTTAAAAAGAATGCCGAAACCAATTGGATGTATAGTGGAATCACCTACATTCCCGACTTGCTGTTAATGAAGAATGCAGCCTAGTGGAATCAGGGCATAAGAAAGCTTAGCTTTAATATATTTTTACATATTATACAGTAACAAAATCATTTATGTGCTTTCGGTTGTCTTTGTCACTGTCTTCCAACATCATATTTCGTTGAAAAAGTGAGCGCTTTGGGTGTATACCTTTATCAGAAGAAAATTTTTACAATGATTCTTTTTAAATTGCGTTAAATCGAAAACGCGTTGAAGAAGTATCGCGTTATGCGAGGAAGACCTGTAGATATTTTATATGTGCGCGTTAGGCTGCTTTCAAACAAGCAACATACAACAACAAACGCGTTTTGTGTCAAAAATCTATAAAAACGTCGCTGTCGCCTGTCGTTGACAGTCTTGAATAACGCTGCCTGTTTTGTTATTCTACGTTTCGTTCAATAACGCCTATTAACAGCCGCTGACTGTCTGATGGAACTGCTTTGCCTTAAGAATAACGAATATAACGTGTGTGTTGGGGAGCAACAAATTATGGACACAGAGTTTTGTGTACATAAAAAAGACACTCTTCAGCTGATGCAGCATTTGTGGGCTCTGGTTAACAATAAGCAAACACTCTCAATCCACTGTAAAAGATTTTAAAAGCGACACAAGATTAAGAAATCTAAAAGTAGTCGTAAAATTTTTTGTATTTATATTTTAAAATAAAAGTATCGTACAAATAATAGACCTATATAAATTAATTTTGTTGCCAATCGATCTGTTTGTAAACTTTAGTCATAAATTGTGTTTGGTTAAATGTCGCATGTCCGTTGAAGAGCCAATTACAAATATCGACGATCTTGATTTCTAATCCATTTGATGCGCTCGTTTTGACTAAGTTTTTTATGCACTGATACCGAAATAAATAATAGTATAATGGTATTTTTCAACTTCCGTCATGTTTTCTGTTTTTCTGTGTGAAAGTAATCATTATCGACACTATTGAAGCTACACACACAAGGGGGTTAGGAAATAGATAAAATCGATTATTGACTTACCAACTAGCTGGTTGACTTACTGACTGCTAACAAATTGCGATTAAATATTTTCTCAAAATGATAGCGCATGGATCGTAGGTGACAGTTTGATTACGTTTTTCAAATATAACTGCAAATGTGTACATTTTGCGGAAGTGTTACTGTGCAGTTTTTATACACATAAAACTTAAGCAAAGCAAGGCATTGGTGGCTTAAAGAGCGATTTGGACAGCTTTATGCCAAACGTTCAAAAGTTAGCTCGGCTAAAAATCTTATGCCAAATGCAAATTTAGTAACCTTAGTCTAAATAAACATTCAGACAAAACACAGTTTGCAGTTTTTAAAAGGTGGAAAGGCTCTAGCTTAAAAACTGTGAAAGATACACACATTCCTGTTTTAAACAAAGAGGTGCGGCGGCTGGGGCCGAACGAGTGAGCGTGATCTACAAGCTTTTGATGCAGTTTTTGAGGGATGTTTTCACCTATCTTGGCACTAAATTTGGTGGCGTTTTTGATTTCAAAATCTGGAACAAAATTTTTGATGGAATTTTCTGCAAGGATGTGGAATTTTGCAGCCCCTAGTAGGCACAGAACCCAATCTTAACAATTTATCTGTCCCGTCCATAGGAAAAAATATTTGTCTCTAGCTTTACGGGTGTCGAAAAAGTTGCGTTCATACAGACCAGACGGACAGACACCATCACCGACATTGCGCAAAAACAATATACTCTTTACCTTTGGTATGGAGTATACGAAAACAACATATCCTCTGTCTTTTTTGTGGTGATGAAACAATGAATTAATCTACTAATAAATTTAGTTTAAAAAATCCTAAAAAATACGCTTTTTAATACATTGAACTAAAAATTTAAAAATTAAGATTTATAATAAGCTTAAAACAGTAATAATCGAAAAATGCTAGTATCATTGTGAAAAAAGAATCTTGCGCTCGATATGCGAAACATATTGCACACAGGGCCCACGCTTCGCTCACTCGAATAATTTTTATCTTCAGCTACTTCACACAGCTGCCTCGCAAGATACCGAATCGTTCATCCTGGGTTGGAATTATTTTGTTTTTGAAGAACTTTCTTTCTTTGGAATCTTAAAATTTCGCAGCAACATGACAGGTGCTCATAGCCTTCAGGAATAATTATTTCATCAGCCATTGATGGAAAATCAAAGTGTTTGCAAGCTCCTCCGCAACTGGGCCTGTGCTACGGCGAGTTAGCATGCTGTCTCGCTCTGACACAGGATGTCAGCGCTAAAGTACGTGTCTGGCACATGGGGGCCATAAAACACGTAACGTAAATGTCATGGCAGAGTGCCGTTGGTGTGCGATATATATATCCTCTCACTGGATATAGGGATCACCGTCACACTAGCGACAGGCGTGATCAGCAACGAGGAACCGTTGTTGCTTGGCAGATGTCACTGGAACGATCACGCTACCTTTGCCCTTGGCGCGACATTTGCATCGCTGACAGGCCCCGGTGCAGCGAGACAGCGCGAGCGTATAAAAGGAGCCGCCTTTGACAGCGCGGCAAGCCAGTCGGGAAATATAAAAGTGAGTGTGAACGAATTAAAGTCATAGTGAGGAAAGTATAACAAGTCCTCGACAACGTGCGATAATAGAAAAGGACCAAGTAAAAAGGATAAATATAAGCAAGGACACGTTAGAAATAAGGAAGCATAATAGCGATTGTAATTGCGTGTAAATTCAACAAGCCTTGTGTGTTGCATTCGCAAAGCAACCTCAAATCAAAACCAATTACAGACCTAGTGAGCCTGGCGAAGGACGAGTGAAGCTAACGCAGATCTCAGGCTCTCGTAGGAGAAACTATAGGCGAAATTCTTGCGGTGTCAAGGAAGCCATAGTAGGCATTGCGAGCTAAAACCTCGTCGAGTAGGCGAACCATTATTTCTGAATATTTGGTGCGATTGGAGCGCCAGAATTGCAAAATAAAAACCATAAAACAAAGGTATTGTAAAGCTACGTAACGAACTCGTAAATTAACAATTATAAATTAACATCAGTTTAAGTGGCTAACAAACTGTAAAACCAAAGCAAAACTAGCAGAGAAAGCAGTTTAAAATATATGTACAAAACTTAATTAATCTGTGTCATTATTGTCGTAGCCGGCACAAAATAAATTTGTTGGCACGTACCCTCAGCACCGCGAGAGTTAGCCCAGCTTATCACCCGTGACAACTTTAGGTTCGTTACAGTACGCTCATATTTTTTTTAAGAGATAACATTATTACATGTGACAATATTCTCGAAGATTAAATGCAGGCTTGGATTTTGTCAGCTCGTGTTCCTCTTGGTATCACCGGTAGTGTTTGACGAAAATCTCCTGCGAACAGGATTGTAATTTTTGCCATGAGGAAATCGTTTAACTGAAGTCTTTAAGTGTTCTATTTAACGCTTCAAAACTACTTTTATGAGCCATTGTGCTTTCGTCCCAAACAATTAACTTACATTCTTTCAAAACTTGCGCCATGTTACTTTGTTTCGAAATATTACAAAGAGGTGTTTCAGTTTGATTTATATTCAAGGGCAACTTGAATGTAGAGTGTGACGTTTTACCACCATTCAATAACGTATCTGCTATTCCAGAGGAAGCGACTGATAGTGCTACGTATTGTTCATTACGAATTGCAGCAAGTAGTCAATTTAATAGAAATGTTTTGCCGGTACCACCAGGAGCATCTAAAAAGAAGACTTTGCCTTCATTATTATTAACGCTTTTCATAATTTCATCATGAACATTCAACTTCTCAGGCGTCAGCATTGGTACGCCTCTTGCGCTAAGGTAATGACATCATAGCTAGTTTCTCTGAGCAATTCTTGTATAATGTTGAATGATTGGTCTTTTTTGGGTTGTGGTAGACCATAATTGTTTAAAATTGACCACCTAGCGTCAAAACTTGGTCTTCAATAAGCACCAAACATTTATTGAATATCTTATCCATTATTTGTGTGACATGTGCTTGCATTTGTTTTTCTATTTGATAGATAATATCTTCAGATATGCTCATTTTATATTTATTCCACAAAAATTGTGCGTTTGAAATGTGGCAAAAGATAAGCATAGTTGTAAACAGGTCTCTTATTCGATGAAGCGTTTTACCTAATGCAGCTTCTTCCAAAGTTAAATCCCAGTGTTTTTAGTATTTTCGAGCAAACCAAGTGCAGGGCATGCACATCTGTATGTTTCATTCACAACACCATTAACTGTTCTTATATGCTCAAACGATAATGGGCCCTGCACCGTACAAAGAAGAAGTCGAAGGTGAAAACAATCGATATTATTAGGATGAATGGTATAAATTCGTCCTAGAGCATTGTCTTTTTTTATGCCTGGCCATCCCGGAACGTTCTTTCCTCTTTTTCTTCTTTCAAATGCATTATTTTTCCACGTATAATACGGTGGTATTTCAGCATAAAGAATTGTTTGCGCAAATGCATCTACTTTACATAAATCAAAAAACGATAAAGGAGTAGTATTTTTAGGGCAGTTCATCATATCTGATACAGTGTTTGGAGCATTTGGATTAAAATAAATTCGCTGGCTATTTTCCAAATGTACCACCGAATGCATTAGTGTAGGGAATCTCTCATGGATTGAAAAAGCCAAAATTCTGCATACTGCTTCCGAGCTGCTTATATTACGTCCACTCTCATGAAAAGCAATTTCTTCTCCATTATTTTCAATTCCAAATGCAGATTGATCACTCCCTTTATTAACGTACTTGCTTATATACAGTACGACCTCGGTTAACGCAACCCTCGTTACACGCAACTCCTCGATTATTGCAACACCCGAATTCTTAACATTGTTGACTCTGTAAACGCAACTTAAAAAAAAAAAGTGGAAACGTTGCAGTCGGACGCAACCGACTGCGGCATACTCGATATCAGTATTAAAACTGGTAAAAAGAGGCCTGATTGCAAAGGGGTACGGATGCGGCAGGGATGTACGCTGCCTTAAAGATTCTCCGATGCAGATGGGGATGCCACCAGCTATATTCCTTCCAAATTTGCTGACTCTGGGAAAGGGGGGGCTGGGGGCGGTATGGGTGGGCGTGGCATCTAAATTTTTGATGCTGATGAATGTGGAATGTCAATTGCTATCCTCATACCAAATTTGGTGACTCTAGCTCAAAGTTTGTAAAAGTGGGGAAAGGGGTGGCTGGGGGCGGTATCGGTGGTAGTGGCATCCAAATTTTTGGTGCAGATATATGTGGGATGTCAATTTCTACCTTCATACCAAATTTGGTGACTCTAGCTCAAAGTTTGTATAAGGTGGGGAAAGGGGGGCGGAATGGTTGGGTGTGGCTCCAAAACTTTAAAGCAGATTGTTGGGGGTCGTTGCCAGCTATCTTCCTACCAAATTTGGTGGCTCAAGCTCCACTACTCTGGAAGATACACGCATTCCCGTTTTTGACGAAGCGTTTGGGTGGATGGGGGCGGCTAGGGCGGTATTGGTGAGCGTGGCATCCAATCTCTTGATGCAGTTTTTTTGGGGCTATCATCACTTATCTTGGCACCAAATTTGGTGACTCTAGCTCAAAAACTGTGTGAGATATAGGCTTTTCTGATTTCAAAATCCGGGGGGGCTGGGGGCGGAATGAATGGGCGTGGCTCCAATACTTTGATGCAGATTTTTGGGGGTCGTTGCCAGCTATCTTCCTACCAAATTTGGTGGCCCTAGCTCCACAACTCTGGAAGATACACGTATTCCCGTTTTTGACGAAGCTTTGGGGCGGATGGGGGTGGCTAAGGCATTATTTGTGGGCGTGGCATCGAAACTTTTGATGCAGTTTTTGAGGGGTCATCACCACCTATCTTGGAACCAGATTTGGTGGCTATATCTCAAAAACTGTGGGAGATAGAGGCTTTTTTGACTTAAAAATGCGGGGGGGCGGAATGGGTGGGCGTGGCTCCAAAATTTTTGATGCAATTTTTTGGGGGTTGCTAGTAGCTATCTTCTTACCAAATTTGGTAGTTCTAGCTGTAAGGATGTGCGAAATATGTGGATTTATCGGTTTTGAGCTATCGAATTTATCGATTTGCCAGCCCCCCAGCTATCGTAGAACCCCAATCTTGATACTTTAGTTTACTATCTCATAGATAAAGAGAATTGGAAAGTTTCAAGTCTCTAGCTTGAAGGGTGTGGAAATAAGTTGCGTTCATACAGACGGACAGACAGACAGACGGACAGACACCATGACGGACATTGCACAAACTCAATAAACTCTTTACCTTCGGTATCGAGTATAAAAATTACCTCATTTAACGCAACTTCCTAAGGAAATTGTATGTTTTTTAGTTCGTTTTTACCACTTTTCTTTCGTTCTTTTTTTTTTTATTCATGCCTTTTCTGTCGAGAAATACAAACTGGTGAATCCCACGCATGATGCGTGTATCAATGAACAGTGGATAATATTAATATTCGGTTTTTTTTTTCAATCGTTTGGTTTACTCATGCTGCGTTCAATATGTCAGTAATTAAACATGTAAATAAACTTAGAATAGCCCAAATATGTGGAATCCTACAAAAAATTTACAGTGGCATGGCTATTAAATCGATATGCCAGGAAATCCTTAAACACAGTCTTATGCGATTTAGTTTAATTTTAAAGGTATGCGAAGCTTCTTTATTTTAAAAAAGGTCTCGTGGCCACTAGAAAATTTCACCTCAGTTTTCGCAACCACCTCAGTTTTCGCAACTGGCAATATTTTAATAGGTTGCGTTAACCGAGGTCGTACTGTATTTATTATACCCTTAACCCATAAAATGGGTAAATAAGGGTATAATGGTTTTGTGCAAAAGTATGTAACAGGCAAAAGGAAGCATCTCCGACCCTATTAAGTATATATATTCTTGATCAGCATCAATAGCCGAGTCGATTTAGCCATGTCCGTCTGTCTGTCCGTCTGTCCGTCTGACCGTCTGTCCGTCTGTATGAACGCGTGGATCTCAGAGACTACAAGAGCTAGAGACTTCAGATTTGGGATATAAGTTCTCCTATACCATGAGCAGAACAAGTTTGCTTCAAATTATCGATAACTATTCTGCTTTCCGATATACACATGGAATCGATAACAAAAAAATATCGAATTTGGAAAATGTAAAAATGAGGGTTGAAAGAATGGGTAACGATAGATCTTTTCTGAAAATTTCGTCCAAATTGGTTAAGAAACACCGGAGATATCGTATTTAATCAATTGAAGTTAAGTCAGTATACAAAAGTCTTATATAAATTTAATTTATTTATTGCAACTGGGTTCAGGGTATCTTCTAGTCGGGCTCTCCCGACTAGAGCCTTCTTACTTGTTTTTATTTGAAAAAGTTGACTTGCTTCTATAAAAAAAAAAAAAACAAGACACCGGGGGTTTGTTTGAGCCATGGTTGCTGGTGCCTTCGGCTGATTGGTAGTGCATATTTTGCGCTAATACTTACTATACTTATACTTAACATTAATGGTGAATTCAAGTTAGTTACTTATTAAAGAAATTATATCTAAATCTTATCGTAAATCTTACAATCCTTAAGGTATTTTATTAATATATCCATATTTGCAGGATTTATATTGGATAATAGTGAACGTGGAGTGCTTAGAGCGAAATATTTAGATCTTATATTATTAAAGACGTTGCAGGTGTTCAAAAGGTGATATAGGGATAAAGTGGTGGTGGAGTGACAAAAGGAACAAGTGCTCGGGATTGATTTGTCCATAAGGTGTAGGTGGGTTGCGTTAGTGTGACCCAAACGAAGGCGTATGATTTTAACTTCATCTATGCGAGAAGTGGGGCACCGGTGCCTTTTCTTTGAGTATTCTTTTATATTGTTTTTTTGAGAATTAGTTTGTTGATACCAGGTGGATGTATCAGAAAATCTATTTAGCAAGTCGGTTTGGAAATATTTTTTAATAAACTCTTTTATGTCACTACAACTATTGTTTAAGGTGTAGGTAAGTGGGTGGAGTTTGGACTCTTTGGCAGTTTTGTCTGCCAGCTCGTTGCCTTTGATGTTGGTATGGGCGGGGACCCAAAGCAAGCTAAACTTTGGAGATAATCCTATAAGAAGGTTTCTAATTTCTGAGGCGTAGTATGCGATGTTGCTTACATTTTTTATAGCGTTAAGGGCTGATAACTAGTCCGAGCAATTTATAAATTTGCCGCGCTCAGTTTTCAGAACTGGAATGGCTTCTGTGGACCCCCCCTTAATTTTTGTGAAATCCACCAAATAAACTAAAATGTGATGCCAAATAATAGTTTTTATTTAAGTTTTGGTTTTTTATTTAATTAAACAATGTTTGCTCAAAGTTTCAATTCAGTTTATGTTATCTATACATATATATAAAAGAGTTTGTCCTAAGTGATTGTTGACATTGCCACAGCCTAAACGAAAAGAGCTACAAGGCTGAAATTTTCACACAATATTTTATGCAGGTTGAAAGTGAGCACTAAGAAAGGAATTTTTATTTGGACAACTCCTTCAAGTACCTCCCATACGATTTGGAGCACTTTTTACCCATTTTAAAAATCAAATTACAATTACAACAATTACCCATTCGACTACTGTCGCCAGATTGTCGGACAAGCTGAGAGCTCGATCGCGAGCGAGAATACAAAAACAAAACAATGGGCAATGACGCCTTTGAGTCCCGCAAGCAAAGTGTCATAAAAAAAAGGTTCGTACACTTGCAAGAAGCGTTTGTTGTTGTTGTTGTTGGGCCCGCACTGCTACTTTTTGTTGGTGTGATCGATTTAAAAAAACAAAAACAACAAAACAAAACTTGGTGCGTCTAAAAAAATTACCCACACCAGAATATTTTATGGGGGTGGATTTGCCTACTTGCTGCTTATATAACTTAGACAAAACTAACTAACATTATTAATATGTTATTGATATGCAATTTCGAACAAGCATAGGGCGTTCACATAAGTGCGCGTGTTGCTCTTAAGATAATAAAATAATTACAACAATTACCCATTCGAGCGAGAATACAAAAACAAAACAATGGGCAATGACGCCTTTGAGTCCCGCAAGCAAAGTGTCATAAAAAAAAGGTTCGTACACTTGCAAGAAGCGTTTGTTGTTGTTGTTGTTGTTGTTGGGCCCGCACTGCTACTTTTTGTTGGTGTGATTGATTTAAAAAAACAAAAACAACAAAACAAAACTTAGTGCGTCTAGAAAAATTACCCACACCAGAATATTTTATGGGGGTGGATTTGCCTACTTGCTGCTTATATAACTTAGACAAAACTAACTAACATAATTAATATGTTATTGATATGCAATTGCGAACAAGCATAGGGCGTTGACATAAGTGCGCGTGTTGCTCTTAAGATAATCAGGTAATTACAAATCTCGCTCCGATCATGTTCCTTTGATGTTGCTCATTTACGTTCACTCTCTATTTTATGTGCGCGCTTTGCATGTCAATCATAAAGTTTAATAACCCTAACTCCTCCGCACACACTAAATTAAAGCTAAAGGCAATATGCAATTCACTTAGCTGCAGCCTCTTAGATATGTTTTGCGTTAATTCAGTGCGTGCGAAGAAGGTAGCGTTACTACGCTCTTTGTTAGACTTGCAGAGCGCGCGCATACATTGTAAATGCATGCATACATTGTTGACTTCTGAAGCAAGCTAAAAGAAAGCAAAAAAATGTTCACCAAATATATACCGTGCAAAAACAAACACACAAACAAATAGAAACTTAAGAAAATGTAATCTACATCAGCAGCAGTAGCATGCATTGCAAATAAAATCTTACAAAATTGATTGACTGAACTTCCCGCATATACATATAATATATACATACATATAATTGGGTCAGAAATACTTCCATCTACCTGTTACATGCATTTGCACAAAAGCAATATACCCTCTGGTCTGTAGATCAAATGGTCATTCGCCAAGCAATAGCGTTCTGTGTACACATCGAGAATAGGCAAATGCAAAGAAAATACAAGCTAAACACTTGCAAGTTGCTTCGAAATACAAAGCACAAAATTTTAATACCCTATGTTTTAAAATTTCATAAATAGCCATTGCTAACAATTTGTTTTCGGTATTTAATTAACAAAATAATTTTATTTTTATACAGATTGTTTTTATCAATTATTTAATGCCAATAAGAAAGGTAATATGTATTATGAATAATACATTTTTATATATTGCATTTATTAATTAATAAGTCAATTAAGTATATACCACCCTTTTTTACTAAGCAGCCGCAGCAACAGCAGGAGCAAAAGCATCATAAACGGCAGCAAGCGAATGCAATGCAATGTGCGGTACAACTAATCTTTGTCTCGCACTTCGCTCACTTTGCGAAAAAAAAATCGCGAGTCCGCTATTTCGTCATTTCTCTATCAACCGCTGTTTGTTTACAATGTCTTCGCTGTCAAATGTCAAAATCCTACAAAACTGAGAGAACTTTTTGCAATAATGTTAGTATTTTGTCAAATTTCAGATGCTCTTAAACTTTGGAATACTTATATAGAGAGTTTTTCAGAAGATATTTTAAGAGCCTTTCATTTTTCACAAGACAGAAATATTGATGAAAGTATTGTGAATAATGTATTAAATAAATGTCTTATTTACATTGAAGATATTGTACTGTCTATTGGTGGTCAAAACTTGACTTACTATGGACTTCCACTACCAATTAGATCCGAGGAAATTGTTCCAAATATTGAATATCATAGAGAAACAAATTATGAAAATTGCGATAATTTTGTTGTTAATAATGAGCTACTCCTTACTGCTGAGCAAAAACAAGTATACGAAAAGATACTACATAGCGTTGAAGCAGAAAAGGGAGAAATCTATTTTTTAGATGCACCTGGTGGAACAGGTAAAACGTTTCTTTTAAATTTATTATTGGCAAAGGTACGGCAAAGCAAAAAAAAATTGCATTAGCCGTTGTTCTTCCGGTATCGCAGCCACTTTACTTAATGGTGGTCGCACAGCGCATTCTACACTTAAGATTCCATTTAATTTGATTCATTTAGAAACACCACATTGCTCAATTTCAAAGCAATCTAATATTGCTGCTGTGCTCAAAGATTGCAAGCTCATTGTTTGGGATGAGTGTACTATGGGCCATAAAGGTGCTTTTGAAGCTGTAGATCGATCTTTGAAAGACATTCGAGATAGTGAATACTTAATGGGTGGCATAACTGTTCTCTTAGCTGGTGATTTTCGACAAACTCTCCCAGTGATCCCCAGAGGAGCAAGAGCAGATGAAATAAATGCGTGCGTAAAGTCTTCAATTTTGTGGCCCAAAATACAGAAAATTGCATTAACGAAGAATATGCGAGTGCACTTAAAAGGTGATAGCATAGCTGGTGAATTTGCAGAAATGCTTCTTCAAATAGGAAATGGATTATTTCCAACCCATGATGGCAAAATAACTTTACCATCAACTTTGTGTCATGTTGTGAAAAGTATTGAAGAGCTAACTCTAAAAATATTACCGGATATTACAAATATCTCTCACAAATCACTCGAATGGTTTTCAGAACGTGCTATTTTGACTGCGAGAAATGACAATGCATTGGAAATAAACCAGTTTTTATTAAAATCATTTCAAAGTGAAGAAATGACATATAACTCTATTGATTCTGTGACTGAAATCGAAGATGCAGTTCATTACCCCGTCGAGTTTCTTAATTCATTAAATCCGACTGGTCTGCCTCAACATAAATTAACTTTAAAGATTGGTTCACCTGTAATATTGATTCGCAACTTGAAACCGCCAAAACTGTGCAATGGTACAAGATTGCAAGTTAAAGTCCTTCATAAGAATGTTGTCGAAGCAATTATCTTTACTGGCAATGGTATAGGGGAAACGGTTTTTATACCGAGAATTCCATTAATACCTTCTGATTCTGAATTGCCAATTCAATTTAAAAGATTGCAATTTCCTTTAAAAGTTTGCTTTGCCTTAACAATTAATAAATCACAGGGACAAACTCTTAAATTAGCCGGACTAGACTTAAGATACGATTGTTTTTCTCATGGCAAATTTTATGTAGCCTGCTCAAGAGTCAGTTCGACAAAAAGTTTATTTGTATTTGCACCTGACGGAAAAACAACCAATGTCGTTTATAAAGAAGCTCTTAAAGTTGTTAATAATTGCAAATTAAATTCAATAAGTGGATAAGGCCTACTGGGGAAACCACAATATTCTCTACCTCAATGGTGGCGTGGAAAAGAGAATATTAAATACTTTGCTTAAATATTTTGTGAAATATTTTCTAATTTATTTATTTTGTATCTATCTTCTATTGCTAAAATTTATATAAACTATCCGCGCAGCGAAGTAAGCGGGCCACTTACTAGTTTATTATAGAAATCAAATCAAAATTAAACGCATTGTGCAAAAATTAATCGATTAAGGCTTGACAAATCAATAGGAATCATCTGAATCGCAATTAATGCATGTGAAATAACTGTTTTGTATGTTTGCACAGGCCAAATGGACATCCCGCTTGCATACATTGCATGCAACTGAATTATTTTTCGTGCATTTCAGTGGCATTAGTTGCAAACACGAAGGGAGTCCGAATTAGGAACAAACGACGCTTTTACATTTTTGAATGTTAAGCCGAAAGTATTGAACAAAAACAATGTTTCATTGCAGAATATGAAAGAGAACGAAAAAACGAATAAGAAAAAAATTTATCTTCAATTGCTGAATCTTGGAATAACTACAATACAAATGCGTTGAAAAATTAAAAAATGTAGATCGAAATTTCGAAAGCCGGCACTGAAAGCTATCCAATGACAGTAATTAGACCGTTCTGACATCAAAATTCGCCAAAATAGGCGCGGGTCCGATTTAGGTACACGGTCCACTATTGGAACATTTCCCTTATCAAATATTTCCGTCATTATTTGCAGGGACGTCAATTTGTCGTTCACACGGACTGAAATTCCTTAAAATCTAGTCGAACAAAATTGGATTTAACCCCGAGAGTACATAGATGGTGGGCGTTTTTACAATCGTTCGATTTCGACTTGGAGTATAGGAAAGGCGAGCGAATGAAACACGTCGACTTTCTATCACGAAATCCAGTGCCAGAAAAAAATAACAACATTATTAAAATACCGGAAATGCGAATTAATTTGACAGAGATAACTGACAATTGGTTGGTATCTGAACAACAGCATGATTCAGAAATACTAGACATATTAACGAAATTAAAAAATAATGAACTGTCCGAAAACTTAGACAAAACCTATGAATTGCGAAAAGGAATGTTGCACAGAATAATACAGCGAAATGGTAAAACAAAATGTTTGCCGGTAATTCCAAGAAGTTTTAGATGGGCTATTATAAATCACGTACACGAAGCAGTTATGCACCTCGGATGGGAAAAAACTTTGGAAAAGGTTAATAGTTACTATTGGTTCGAAAATATGTTAAAATATGAATTACAAAAATGTGTTTATTTTTGTTTAAAAAAAATGCATCTGCATTTATTCGTGGTTTTATTAAAACTAATTACAATTATGTCTTATGATCTACCACTTAACCTACGCTCTGCCGGCGTCTCTGTTTATGCTGCCGCTGCCGTCAACACCGCTGCTGCTGTTGGTCCCACGGTCGCTGGCCTTTAGAGTGCGCACTCAGCGCACGTGGCTTCTCCTCTGTGCCCTCTGCCGTTCGCACCTGTAGAACGTTGCAGTATGAGGGTGTCCGGTTGCATCCGCCTGTCCCACGGTGAGCCGCTGCTAATGTTTGTTCAGCGCTCGTGGCTTCTTGCGCAACCTGTGTCTGCGCGTGATTTGGTGACTGCTTATGTTGTTATTGTTGAGTCTCATCGGTCAAGTTGTTTTTGTGGCTTGGCTGTCTGCATACTGGATGAGACTTTGACATACAGGGTGTTAACTCTTCCCCCTTTAAGTGCGTGCGTCCTCGGTCGCTACATGAACTCCTTCTAGAGCCTTATTGCTTGAAGTGTTGTCTTCGCTTATTTTTTTTTTTAGCTGTTGTTTCTCTGATTCTTCTGCTGAGTTCGATGGCTAGTCCTATTATAATTAAAAATAGGATGCTGAGCGAAGTGTAGCTGAGGGTGTCCTGTAAAGTTTCTTTGGCTCCGAGTTTCTCCAGTGTCTTTGTGTTGTTTATATTTAGCTCGTTGATCATCTGTAGCGAAAGAAATTCATCCAGTTTAGTTTTTTTCTACTGAAAGCTGGTAAAGGGGTGGTTCTGGCTCCGCGGATTGGATTTCTTCTGTTTTGTAGATCCTGTCGCTAATTTTGACTGTGGTGTTTCGGTATTGGATGAGGAAAGTTCCCTGGAGTTGCAGTCTTTTTTCGTCTAGCATAACGAAACCGTTGAATCCATTCAGCATTATTGTACCCGGAATTATCTCCTCAAATTCGGGGACGTGTTGGTTATTAATTATGGTACATTCTGGTTTCTTAAGGTTGAGCAGTGCGTAAAGGCAAGTGTCGTTACTTAAATCTAGTAGTTTACCTCTGTTACAAATTGTCCTATCATTATGATTTTCACAATTTCCTTTAATAGCATATAGTTCATTCTTACATTCTAACAAATTTTCGTGTTTTATATCGTTTATTATGTCGGCTTTCTTTTCAGCTTTGACTTTGAGTGTTCTACAACCATCTGAACTTATTGTCGGGAGACTAATTATGTAAATTAAATCTTTAGTGTTTGTAGCTAGCTTAACTTCGGCAAATTCTAAAAGTTCTTCTATATTGAAAAAAAGATTATTTTCTTTTTTGAAAATTTGTTCTACTATGTCGGTTTCTATGGCTGAGTATATAAATGAGTTTACGGTATTTGATTTTGCCCATGTAATTGCATATAGTATATTAGTTACTTCCTCTTTTACCAATTGAAATTTATATTTAAGAATGTCTACTTTTTTATTAGTAATTTCTTCTGAACTTAATTTTGCTTTTCTTATTGTATTGGGTACGTTAGTTAGTTCATTGATTTTTCGTTTATTAATCGGTTTATAACTACCTGTTTGTTATTATTTTCTAACTGATTATTTATTTTATTGATTATTACTTCGTGATCGTGGTGGTCTGGAGTTCCTGCCAGCCATTTCCACGCTGTGCTTATGGCATCAATTGCTCTTTTGCTTTTTGATTGGGGTTTAAGTCTTTTTAGATCGTTTTTAATTTGTGCCAGTTCGAGAGATTGGTATGGGTATAGAGGATGGGATGGGTTGAGTTCTTGTAACGACTTTTCCAATGATGAGTAGGTAACAGCATATTTTTCCAAATCAAAAAGGTGAATTATTTTAAAGGTGCTGTCCTGCTTAGCTGATAGTCCGATGTCGATTGAAATAACCTGTGAGTTCGAGTAGTCGAGGACTGTTGTTATCCCCAGGCATGTTGGTAAAAAAAATCTGTAAATTAAGTTCTAGTGTTATTCTTGTGTACTATTTTTCCTGATTGTGTTTTAATAGTTGAATTTCTATTTTCTGCTACTATTTCTTTTTTATATCTGTGTAAGTTTGGATCCTAATCTTTTATCAATTTTGACATAGACTGTTTCCCCTTGTTCGTAGTATAGGGGGGTGTGGTAAAAACTTGTATGCCTAGTTGATCCTGTAAAAGGAATTTTATTGATGCTGAGTTTAAAGCTCTTTCGTTATCGATGACTACTAATTTTGGGATTCCAAATGCTATTAAAATTTCTCTCATTGGAGTTTTTATGTCTTCTGCGGCCCTAGACTTTAGGATTTTTACTTGACCGTATTTTGAAAATTTGTCAATGCTTGTTAGTATGGTGTGCTTTTCAGTGATATAAATGTCGATATGTACGATTTCACCTGGAGATTGAGGAATCGGTGTTGATTGGATTTCGGAGTTTGGGGGTGTCTGTCGTATTTGGATTCTTTGCATGTCAGGCATGACTTAGCAATTTCTTTTACCTTTTTATGTAGCTGTGGAAAAAAATATTTTCCTAAGATTTGGGATCTGTTTTCTGAAGCGTTTCTGTGAGCTCTTCTGTGCTCTTGGGCTATTATTTCGCTTTGTCTGTTAATGTCGGTAATGTCCTCTACCTGCCTTTGGGTGTATCCAATTTTGTATGATGAAAAATGGACTGGGTAGAAATTTTGAATTCGTCCCATGATATGTTCCGGAGTGCACATGCCGTTAACCAGCTTTGGGTCGAGTCTTTCCTTTAAAATTTGGATTAATTCGTCTTCTGTGTAGCTTGGTCGAGTTATTATGTACCTATGGTATGTTGGGAATGGTATCTCGAATCTGTAGAAGGGTTTTTCTCCGATTAGTATAAAAGTTGATTTTTAAAAACGTTAATGGGTTAGGTTATGGGACGAGCTTTCATCGCTTATTATTGTGGCTTCGGTGCTATTACTTCGCTTATTGGGTTTCTGGACAATGCATCTGCTACTACATTGGATGTTCCTGGTTTGTATTTCAGTTCGTAGTTAAAGTCTTCCAAGTAACTCTTCCAACGTTTTCTTTTACCATTATGGTTTTGTTGCTTAAGGCAAAAGTAAGTGGTTGGTGATCTGTGAAAATTACCCCCTTAGTTGTACCGTAAAGGTATATTCGGAGGCTTTGTAGAGCCCAAACTATTGCGAGCATTTCTTTTTTGTTTGTCGCGTAATTTTCCTCTGTTTTTGATAAAGTGCGAGATATGAAAGTGATAGGTTTACCTTCTAGTGCGAGGACAGCTCCTATTGCATAATTTGAAGCGTCAGTTGTTAAGTGAAATTCTTTATTGAAATTCGGGTACTTTAGAATAACGTCAGTGGAACTAAGTGATTGTTTAATTTTGTTAAAAGCCTTTATTGCTTCTTCATTCATATTTACTGGGACTTTGTCTGATGCTTTGCTTGAAATTCGACCGCCTTCGCCTCTTAGTAAAATAGTGAGTGGTTTTGCTAGTTTCGCGTAGTCTCTTATAAATCTACGGATTGGATTGGTTTTCACACCATGACCTGAAATGGGGAAGCCTAGGAAATTAACTTCCCTTTTGAAAAATTCGCACTTTTCCATTTGGACTTTCATATTTGCGTTCTGTAAAGTCGTGAAGACTTGTTTCAAGTGATGAGCACGTTCGTTTTCAGTTTTGCTAAAGACGATTATGTCATCGATGTAGACATAGCTTATTTTTCCAACATGATCCCTTAAGATATCATCTAGGGCTCTTTGGAAGATTGAGGGGGAATTCTTGAGACCGAATGGGAGTCTAGTGAATTCGTATTTCCCACCATTGACTGCAAATGCTGTCTTTTCTATGCCCGTTTCTTTTAGAGGGATTTGATGAAAACCACTTTTTAGGTCGAGGACCATGAAAAATGTATAATCCCCTAATTGGGCAATGATGTCTTCTATTTCGGGCATAGGGTAGCGATCGGATATCGTTACTAAATTAAGCTTTCTGTAATCGATTACCAGTCTGTATTTCTTCTTCCCTGAGGCATCCGCTTTTTTTGGTACTACCCATACTGGTGCATTGTATGGCGATCTGGAGGGTCGGATTATTCCGTCATCTAACATTTCTGAAATCTGTTTTTCTACCTCTTGTTTGAGTGCGGTAGGTTATGGATAATGTTTACTATAGACTGGGGTAATCTGAAGAGGTTCGAATCTCACCTACTACATTTGTAGTGTAAGTTAATTTCTGTTCTGGGTCTGCGAAAAGGTTTTTAAATGCATGCGTTAGGATGTCTATTGTTTTCTTCTGACTATCGGACATGTGATCGGTTCGGACTTTAATATTGTTTATTGCCTGTGCAGGCAGCTGTTTGATTCGGATTTGGCTTTTGCCGTTTATTACAAGGATGTAATTTCTAACATCGATTATTACATTGAGTTCTTGCATCGTATTATTACTCAAGATACCGTGGAACGTTTTTAGAGTGGGTAATAAGAAAAATCGAATTGGAGTGTCGTGGAGACTGAATAGGTTTAGTAAAACGTGATGGGTAATTGCTATTTTTCCGCCGATCGAATTAGCGTAGAAGGCTTCTTTGTTTATTTTGGGGTTTGTTACGAGTGAAGGTTGTATATAATTTTGGTTGGATCCAGTGTCGATGAGAAAATTTAGTACTTTGCCGTCCCCCGTTTTACATTGGAAGTAGGGTAACAAGGAACGATTCAGGCTAAAAAATTTAGTTCGGACATGTCGATTGTCTCGACTGGGGTGTCATCGCTTGCTAAGGTCTCAGATTCGTATGGGAATTCGCGAGTGTCTTGTTCTTCCATTGCAGCACAATACTATTATTCGTCTACGTAACGTGCATAGGCGTCAGCGTAGCCGCTATCGTATGCTTCGGCATAAGTACTAGCTTCGCCGTCAACTTGATCGTCCGCGACCTGCCCTAATGTTTCTTCGGTATTTATGTGGAATTGTCTTTGGAATTTGTTTGGCACTTGATCTGCCCTTGAAGATAATGGTCTTTTTCCAGCAAACTGGTTGTTGTCCGGTCTGTTCATGTAGTTGATGTTTTTTGTCCTGATAGACGAATCAATCTCCATCGGCTGTGGAGGTGTTAGGGGCTGTTGGCCTTGGTGGTACATTAAAAAAGTGTTGTGGTTGTTGGTACGTTTGTCTTGGGGCGAAACTGGGTGGTTTTTAATTAAAAGTGGGTTTTGGTGGATAATATAGATTTGGATTAAAATTGTTTCTTAATAAAGCTTGGGGGATGCTAGATCGGAATGCGTGTTGATTGTTGAATCTTTGAGGTTGCTGAATATTCCTTGGTGGTAGCGAAGGAATTTTGTTAGGGTTTACATTATTTGTGATGGATTGATTTTCGATAAGTCGACACAGGTGAAGAGCGTGTTTTAGATCAGTTGGTTTTTATGGTCTTTAATGGCGAGCAATCGGGGCAAATTCCCATTGAGTCCTCTTATGAAAGTATCCAGGGCTTTGTCCCTGTAGATCTTTGTGAGGGCTCTCAATGTTTCTGACGATGAATCCTGGTTGTTTATTTGATTCAGAATTAAAGCCAGATGATAGTAAACCGTCTGGTAAAATTCGTCGATAGATTTGCCGCGTTGGCTGAGGGTGTATAATTGGTATTCTAGCGTCTAAAGATCACTGCGGTCTGCAAAATGATCCGTAAGACACTGCGCAATCGCTTTCCAATTCAATGGGGTGTTAAATGCCTCTAGTACGGCATCGGCTTCCCCCACTATCTTACTACGTACAACCAATAAAATCCCGTAATGTTTCGGGGTGCCTTGGTGTGCGGAGTAGATTTCAAACACTCTGTCTACGCTTTTGCGCCATGAAGTAAATTCGGTTTTGTTCCCAGAAAATTCTTTTAATATTCTTACAATGTCTGGAAGTTTATCTAAGTCGCTAGTTCTGCCCGCACGTTCTGGTGCTATAGTCTGGTCGGTCAATATTTTTGAGTCATTATTTAATTGGAATAGTTCCTTGCCTTTTTCCATTAGTATCTTCCTAATGTATTTTTCTACTGTAGTTTCGATAGGTGTTGTCGTAAGAGAACTACTGGACGTAGTTGGGGGGTTGTCGTTCATGATATTATCGTGAGGCATTTTTAATTTGGAAAATGCTTCGCCTAACTGGGTAATAGCTTGCGAAAAGTTTGAATGTTGTTGTGTGGGAGATGAAATTTTGCTGTTGGTTCTCCAACAAAAGCAAGAGAGAATTATGTAATGTTTCTTAATGGTGTGTTGTAAGAATTATTATTTTTTTTATTATTTTCAATTGGCAAAAAGGTTTTTGTTTTTATTCTATATTTTTAAGTTCTGTTTTTTTCTTAAAAAGATTTTTTTATGATTCTATTAGAGAAAATATTCCTTATATTTAAGTTTATTCAACTTTTTGCTAAAAAAATTTTTTTTTTTATTTATTTATTATTAGCAAGGGAAAAAATATTTGACTTTATTAACTTTACTTTAAATTCGCTTTTAATTATTTCTTAAACTTTTTTATATATTTCTTGCTTGGTTGTGATTCTTCTTATGTTTTCACAATTTTAACTTAAAGGATACGCTTACAATAGTATTTTAATCATTGGTGATTCCCGCGACGGTGGCCCGGATTTATCTCTTTCGCCTATTCCCTCGGTGGAGTATAGTTACTCAGGATCCTGCACCTCACACAAAATTCCGCGGTACCCTACGGACGGACACTATAGGGTATCAGCAATCTGGTTTCTTTATGGAACCGCGAAGAAAGTTTAATTCACTGTAAATTCACAATCTTTGGGTTTGATTGCTTTATACTCGGTCGCGTTCACTTGGTAACTTTATGCACTTCGACGCGTAAAGTTTTTTCTCCACGGTCCCTGCTCGGGCGCCAATTACAAAAATGTGTTTATTTTTGTTTAAAAAAATGCATCTGCATTTATTCGTGGCTTTATAAAAACTAATTACAATTATGTCTTATGATCTACCACTTAACCTACGCTCTGCCGGCGTCTCTGTTTATGCTGCCGCTGCCGTCAATACCGCTGCTGCTGTTGGTCCCACGGTCGCTGGCCTTTAGAGTGCGCACTCAGCGCACGTGGCTTCTCCTCAGTGCCCTCTGCCGTTCGCACCTGTAGAACGTTGCAGTATGAGGGTGTCCGGTTGCACCCGCCTGTCCCACGGTGAGCCGCTGCTAATGTTTGTTCAGCGCTCGTGGCTTCTTGCGCAACCTGTGTCTGCGCGTGATTTGGTGACTGCTTATGTTGTTATTGTTGAGTCTCATCGGCCAAGTTGTTTTTGTGGCTTGGCTGTCTGCATACTGGATGAGACTTTGACATACAAGGTGTTAACTTATGTGCGTCGATTTGTTGACAATTGCATTACATGTAAAGTATCTAAGTCACCCGGGGGAAAAGTGCAAGTAGGGCTGCATTCAATTCCCAAAATAGATATTCCGTGGCACACCATATATATTGACATAACTGTTAAAATAAGCGAAAAAAAAGACGTGAAGGAATATGTCATTGTTCTAATAGATGCTTTTACGAAGTTTGTGTATTTTTATCACTCCTTTAATATAGATACTGAAAGCTGTATAAAGGCTGTTAAATCGGTTATGTCAATATTTGGTTTACCCACGCGAATAAGAGCGGATCAAGGTCGTTGTTTTACAAGTTCAGGTTTCCGAGAGATCTGTGTAGAGCGTGTAATGAGTACACTCAAAAATATGTTGACCGCTGTAGAAACCAGTCAGAGATCGTGGCAGGATGCGCTTGCTGATGCTCAATTGGCCATGAAATGCTCGGCAAATCGAGAAACGTGGCGAAAGGTTGTATATAATTTTGGTTGGATCCAGTGTCGATGAGAAAATTTAGTACTTTGCCGTCCCCCGTTTTACATTGGAAGTAGGGTAACGAGGAACGATTCAGGCTAAAAAATTTAGTTCGGACATGTCGATTGTCTCGACTGGGGTGTCATCGCTTGCTAAGGTTTCGGATTCGTATGGGAATTCGCGAGTGTCTTTTTCTTTCGTTGCAGCACAATACAATTGTTCGTCTACGTAACGTGCATAGGCGCAGCGTAGCCGCTAGCGTATGCTTCGGCATAAGTACTAGCTTCGCCGTCAAATTGATCGTCCGCGACCTGCCCTAATGTTTCTTCGGTTTTTATGTGGAATTGTCTTTGGAATTTGTTTGGCATTTGATATGCCCTTGAAGATAATGGTCTTTTTCCAGCAAACTGGTTGTTGTCCGGTCTGTTCATGTAGTTGATGTTTTTTGTCCTGATAGACGAATCAATCTCCATCGGCTGTGGAGGTTTAGGGGCTGTTGGCCTTGGTGGTACATTAAAAAAGTGTTGTGGTTGTTGGTACGTTTGTCTTGGGGCGAAACTGGGTGGTTTTTAATTAAAAGTGGGTTTTGGTGGATAATATAGATTTGGATTAAAATTGTTGATTGTTGAATCTTTGAGGTTGCTGAATATTCCTTGGTGGTAGCGAAGGAATTTTGTTAGGGTTTACATTATTTGTGATGGATTGATTTTCGATAAGTCGACACAGGTGAAGAGCGTGTTTTAGATCAGTTGGTTTTTATGGTCTTTAATGGCGAGCAATCGGGGCAAATTCCCATTGAGTCCTCTTATGAAAGTATCCAGGGCTTTGTCCCTGTAGATCTTTGTGAGGGCTCTCAATGTTTCTGACGATGAATCCTGGCTGTTTATTTGATTCAGAATTAAAGACAGATGATAGTAAACCGTCTGGTAAAATTCGTCGATAGATTTGCCGCGTTCGCTGAGGGTGTATAATTGGTATTCTAGCGTCTAAAGATCACTGCGGTCTGCAAAATGATCCGTAAGACATTGCGCAATCGCTTTACAATTCTATGGGGTGTTAAATGCCTCTAGTACGGCATCGGCTTCCCCCACTATCTTACTACGTACAACCAATAAAATCCCGTAATGTTTCGGGGTGCCTTGGTGTGCGGAGTAGACTTCAAACACTCTGTCTACGCTTTTGCGCCATGAAGTAAATTCGGTTTTGTTCCCAGAAAATTCTTTTAATATTCTTACAATGTCTGGAAGTTTATCTAAGTCGCTAGTTCTGCCCGCACGTTCTGGTGCTATAGTCTGGTCGGTCAATATTTTTGAGTCATTATTTAATTGGAATAGTTCCTTGCCTTTTTCCATTAGTATCTTCCTAATGTATTTTTCTACTGTAGTTTCGATAGGTGTTGTCGTAAGAGCACTACTAGACGTAGTTGGGGGGTTGTCTTTCATGATATTATCGTCAGGCATTTTTAATTTGGAAAATGCTTCGCCTAACTGGGTAATAGCTTGCGAAAAGTTTGAATGTTGTTGTGTGGGAGATGAAATTTTGCTGTCGGTTCTCCAACAAAGGCAAGAGAGAATTATGTAATGTTTTTAATGGTATGCTGTAAGAATTATTATTTTTTTTTATTATTTTCAATTGGCAAAAAGGTTTTTGTTTTTATTCTATATTTTTAAGTTCTGTTTTTTTCTTAAAAAGATTTTTTTATGATTCTATTAGAGAAAATATTCCTTATATTTAAGTTTATTCAACTTTTTTGCTAAAAAAATTTTTTTTTTTTTTTTATTTATTTATTATTAGCAAGGGAAAAAATATTTGACTTTATTAACTTTACTTTAAATTCGCTTTTAATTATTTCTTAAACTTTTTTATATATTTCTTGATTGTTGTGATTCTTCTTATGTTTTCACAATTTTAACTTAAAGGATACGCTTACAATAGTATTTTAATCATTGGTGACTCCCCGCGACGGTGGCCCGGATTTATCTCTTTCGCCTATTCCCTCGGTGGAGTATAGTTACTCAGGATCCTGCACCTCACACAAAATTCCGCGGTACCCTACGGACGGACACTATAGGGTATCAGCAATCTGGTTTCTTTATGGAACCGCGAAGAAAGTTTAATTCACTGTAAATTCACAATCTTTGGGTTTGATTGCTTTATACTCGGTCGCGTTCACTTGGTAACTTTATGCACTTCGACGCGTAAAGTTTTTTCTCCACGGTCCCTGCTCGGGCGCCAATTACAAAAATGTGTTTATTTTTGTTTAAAAAAAATGCATCTGCATTTATTCGTGGCTTTATAAAAACTAATTACAATTATGTCTTATGATCTACCACTTAACCTACGCTCTGCCGGCGTCTCTGTTTATGCTGCCGCTGCCGTCAATACCGCTGCTGCTGTTGGTCCCACGGTCGCTGGCCTTTAGAGTGCGCACTCAGCGCACGTGGCTTCTCCTCTGTGCCCTCTGCCGTTCGCACCTGTAGAACGTTGCAGTATGAGGGTGTCCGGTTGCATCCGCCTGTCCCACGGTGAGCCGCTGCTAATGTTTGTTCAGCGCTCGTGGCTTCTTGCGCAACCTGTGTCTGCGCGTGATTTGGTGACTGCTTATGTTGTTATTGTTGAGTCTCATCGGCCAAGTTGTTTTTGTGGCTTGGCTGTCTGCATACTGGATGAGACTTTGACATACAAGGTGTTAACTTATGTGCGTCGATTTGTTGACAATTGCATTACATGTAAAGTATCTAAGTCACCCGGGGGAAAAGTGCAAGTAGGGCTGCATTCAATTCCCAAAATAGATATTCCGTGGCACACCATATATATTGACATAACTGTTAAAATAAGCGAAAAAAAAGACGTGAAGGAATATGTCATTGTTCTAATAGATGCTTTTACGAAGTTTGTGTATTTTTATCACTCCTTTAATATAGATACTGAAAGCTGTATAAAGGCTGTTAAATCGGTTATGTCAATATTTGGTTTACCCACGCGAATAATAGCGGATCAAGGTCGTTGTTTTACAAGTTCAGGTTTCCGAGAGATCTGTGTAGAGCGTGTAATGAGTACACTCAAAAATATGTTGACCGCTGTAGAAACCAGTCAGAGATCGTGGCAGGATGCGCTTGCTGATGCTCAATTGGCCATGAACTGCTCGGCAAATCGAGAAACGAAGTTTAGTCCGTTAGAACTATTAATCGGTAAGGATGTTAGACCTTTTAGTTTGCTGCCAGTAAATGAAGAAGGAGATGACTTGATAGATAGAGACAACTTGAGAAGTCAAGCTAAGCGAAATATAGAGGAAAATGCTCGATATGATAAATGTAGGTTTGATTAAAATAAAGCAAAGATTATCAAACATAACGTAGGAGATCATCTATTACTTAAAAACGAAGAGCGTCACCAAACCAAACTGGACCCAAAATTCAAAGGTCCATTTGAGATAGTAGAAATATTGGATGGAGATCGATATTTAATAAAATTCTAACTTATAAGCGAACTTATAAATATTCACATGAATTTTTAAGAGCAGTACCAAATAATAACATAGTTGAAGAGTTGTGTGAAGATAAAGACAGCTCGACGGAAGACGCGACTGATGTTCAAGATTAAACAAAACAAAAAGAGAGACGCAAGACATGTGTCAGAGTTTAAAAGACCTCACCATAACAGAACGCACTTTTTATGGCGGGGGTCAGCATTGTGAGAGACTGCATCATAACAGACTGCACTTTTTATGGCGGGTGTGGAATTTTGAGAGACTGCACCAAACAGACTGCACTTGTTATGTCGGGGGTCGGAATTTTGAGAGACTGCACCATAACAGAATGGACTTGTTATGGCGGGGGTCAATACGATAATGTGAAAAAGGAATCACATCCCAATTTAATTTTGATTTGATTTTATCTATAAAATAAAAATAAGTCGGGTTTTCCTTCCTGACGCTATAACTCCAGAACGCACGAACTGATTTCCACGGTTTCGCATTCGTTGGAAAGGTCTCGGGCTCCGTGAGGTTTATATTTGCTATAAAATTTAGGAAAAATTTCAAGAGAAAAGCAGGAAGGGAAAATAATTTTTCACATACATTTGTCATTTCATTGATTTTAGCCACTATTTGATCAAGATGTGACTTAGCTCGCAAATAACTGTTGACCGTTTCTCGTTGTTTGCAAATAAGTGTCTTTCAATCACACTTTGAGAAAAGACTCAGAGAGCAACCGATTGAAACGGTTGCTCGCCGTTTTAGTTTGCGCTCGGCGAACAACCTTTTTATTTGTTCTCATTTGCCCTGGTTGTTCCCCGACCGTTTGGTTGAGTGAAATGAAAATAAAAGTCTTTTGGGTATGTATGCGAGTAAACGTATTATTTGCGATCGTGAATTGAGTTGTGCGGCTTACTGATTTATATTTTGTGAAAAATAGGAAGAGAGTTTAATAAAAAAGTGGATACATTTTTTAAATACAATGCACAAGAAAATAAGTCGCTTTTAAATGTGTGTGGTTTAAAATTGTCAGGCACTCATGCTACAAATTTAAAACGGCATTTGACTAACAACATGCTCAAATTTTTAAAGCATGGGACAATAACGATGACACTGAAATACAACAATGTGAAAAAAAAGAAAAGTGACATATCACACGAGTGAAAATTGCATTATTTCCTCGATTAAATTAAAAATGTATTTCTTTTAATCTACAAGGCAAAATAATGTAAAGACCGTTTGCATTGAGTTTTTCAGTCGTTCTCTCACTTACTAAGCCTCATTGTGCGAACGTCAATCGTATCGCTCGCTACACGATGCTCGTTGAAAGAACGTCACACGAATAGTTCAACTCAATGCGCTCAAGAGAAAACAAAAACAATAAGAAACGAAGTCTCATGCTCAGAGCGAGATCGAGCGTGTATGCAATTTTTCGGTTGTGTTCGTGAACAGAGCGTAAAGAATAAAACGGTCAACAGTTATTTGCATGCTATGATTTAAACACATTTGATACTCCAACATGCAATATTTCCCGATCCAGTGCAATGGGAAAATTGTTGATGCAATGCAAGCTCATTGTTTGGGATGAGTGCACAATGGCACATAAGAAATCACTTGAAGCACTTGAAGGATATTCGGCGAAATAACAACATCTTTGGCGGCTTGATGATATTGTTGGCAGGCGATTTCAAGCAGACGTTGCCAGTAATTCCCCGTGGAACGTGGAACGCCTGCAGATGAATTGAATGCTTGCCTGAAGGCATCACCTTTATGGAATAACGTAAAAACATTATCGCTAGCCACTAATATGAGAGTTTAACTTCAAAATGATCAAAGTGCTGCACAATTTTCCAAACAATTGTTAGCTGTTGGAAATGGAAAAGTTTCAGTTGATGCGACAGCTAAATTAATTTCTCTTTATAAAAAGACAAATTGTGTAAAAGGAACAACACCGTTAATAGATTACTAAGTTATAAAAATTGTAATGAAATGAATGAAAAAAAGAATAACATGTTAAATTGAAAAGAGTAAAATATTATTATGGAAAATGATAAATTACCTGCTAAATGGTTTTAATATTTTGTATGATTATGATAAAATAAATGTGACAAACAAAGTGGTAAAATGGAATTGTGTCCTGATGTTTCAAATGATAATATTGTCAACACACAGGGACATGTGATTTGTCAGGAAGGCCGTGTTGCAGAATGGGCTTATTTGCCCATTGTACGTACGTCTTAGACGCGACACAATTCTGTATGTGCAGAGAGGGACTCTGCTGTCGAGTAAGGTCTGACCGTATGGCGCTGACTGAATAAGAGAAACGGAGATGGCAATAGAGTAGATGGAATAGTGAAATAGTGAGGCCCCGTTTCGCGAGTGAGTCGATTCAGTCTTGTGTGCGCTTCAGAACAAGCAGAACTTGCTAGTGCAACAAATAATATTTGAATAAAACAGAGACTTAAACAACTAAAACTATAGATGAAAAAATATGCCTCCGTTATACACATCAAAGTTACCGTTCGAAAGGTCGTTTGTGGAACGTAGTCCAGCCACGGGATGTATATTGTTTCCAATTTTCTCGTAAAGGTCACCATTATTATAAATTTTAAACCAAAAATCATAAATTTTGCTCCCTTTCATATTCGTCAGCACTTTTATAATTATCTCCCACTTCATTGTGCGTCAGGACCTTGTAGTTGGTCCAATTACGCACTACATGCTCCACGATGAGCTCTCGAACTTCTCTCGCGAATATGTCATCCTCATAGACACAACGTGAAACAGACCGTGATAAACATTTACCATCGCCCATAATTGGAATGACACCGTCATTCAGCAATTATAATAATTCACTGCAAACAGTAAAATCACTTACCTTGTGATAGCAAGATGGCAATAGCCAATGGAAATAAAAATTGCAGTTTATTTCACACTTCAGTAGACTTATGGCGATTTCTTTTCTGACAAAAAATGTAGCATTATGTTACATTTTTTGAGGTTGCACTTTTTTTTGTGTTCTTTTGTGAATTAGGGCTACCCTTGCCCCATATGTTTGTGTTCTTTTCTTACAGTGTTGCCCTATGAATGCAACATAAATGCAACATTTCTCACCCTGAAATAAACGAGAGTGTTGTTTGATCAGGGTTGCATTTTAATAGTGTTTGACATAGTAAAGTGACCATATTAAAGCACGAAAAAGTATTTTGATCATATTTCCACAATAAATATGAAATTAATGAACGATTTATGAATGAATTCACAAATGTACAAGATATTGTTGAATTGATGTTTAAAAATTTCAAATTTATTGGGTATATACAATCAGAATACTTTTTCGTGCTAAAATATGGTCACTCTAATGATAAAATACAATAAAGTAAACAAGTTATAAATATCATACACATTCAATATTGAGGTTTTTCGGGAGTGAAATGGATAACGTATATTTAATAGCAACGGAAATAACATCAATTTTGATGGAATCAAGTTCATCATCGGAAGATGAACTGGATATGCAGCAAATGAGGGAACAGCACGATCGTATTGAAAATTTTGTAGATATATGTAATGAATATTCGGAGGGAGACGTAAGTTATTAAAGATGAACATATAAATAAAAAAAAAGAAGAGCTAATTGTTCCAGTTATGTTTTCAGTTTAAAAAAGATTTTCGGGTTGATAGACAAAGCAGCGAATATCTCATTGATAAATATGCAAGCAGTAGCTACTATGGAAGAAGAGACTACCGTGGTGGAAGACAACAAATTTCACCTAATGTAGAAATGCTTTCGTTTTTATGGTAGGTACAAATAAACTATTGAAACAATGTAAAGCTACAAATTAAATAATTTTCTAGGTTTGCAGCTAATAAAAGTAGCATGAGGGAAGTGGCCAATCTGTTTGGCATGTCAATTTCCAAACAGCGAGGTGTTGTACTCAACGTCATAAATTTTATTGTGGACGTTATTTCGAAAGACGTGATTGCGTTTCCCTCAGAAATTGCAGAAAAAGAAAAAATAGCCAAAGAGTTTGAAGAGGTGATATTATTGTGCTTTCATTTAATATGATAAAGTTACTCAGCGCATATGTTCTTTTATTATTAGTTGAATGGATTTCCAAATGTTTTGGGTTGCATCGATGGCAGCTATATTTCAATAAGAGCGCCGAAGCACAAAATTCGGTCTACTTACGCTAACAGACATGACTCTTTGTCTATTACACTGCAAGGAATATGTGATGCGAAATGCAAGTTCCTTGACGTTTTCACGGGAGTACCTAGCAAAATACACGACTCCCGTGTATTGAAACTTTCATTCATCGCAAAGGATTTGTCAAGAATTTGCTTTCCAAATTTTCATTTGCTTGGAGATGCTGCGTACCCCTTAAGAGAGCATTTATTGACACCATACCGGGACTACGGTAATTTGACCGAAGCAGAGAGAACATATAACAAAAAATTTTGTGCAACACGAGTGAAAATTGAAAATGCCTTTGGCATGTTGAAAGGTCGCTTCCGGCAGCTAATGAGGCTCGATTTTCATAGCGTGGAAACCATGGCAAAATTTACAATTGCATGCTGTGCATTGCACAACATTTGCATAGACAGAGGAGATATTCAACCCGAACTCGACATTCGAAACGATGAACCTAATTCAGCTACTACTTCAGATGCTTGTTATCATGTAAATGAGAGTGATGCCAGGGAAACACTGATGTCACAATTAGGGCAGGCTAAACGCGATAACATAAAAAATATGTTATACGGTTCACTGAACACATAAATAAATAGTTTTGTATTATACATCTATGTAATTTTTATTAATAAAAAACAAACTGCATTTCATATGCTAAAAAATAAATATGTAAATGAACTTCATGTAGGCACTTTGGTAGAAAATAACACAATATTTTATAAGTCTTTGTCTGCAATCTTTTGCAGCAATTCATGTAATTTATCTGATCTCTGCATTTTCTCAGCATGACGACGTTCTTTATTTTCTTCGGGTTTTTTAGGAAATCCAGGGTGTCAACGCGGCTGTTTTCTTTTTTTTTCTAGGTGGCGAATCGGCTTTATTTTTCATTGCCATTTGTTGAGAGCTGATACGCACTTCAGGATCCAGTGAGTCGTCAACCGAACATATTTTTTCCAACTCTTGTTCAAAGTCAACGTTTTGTCTTTTGGATCCTGAAGTGCTGTTGTTGTCTATGGCGGCTTTTTTTCGTCTCATAACAGATTTAAATCGCTCCTCGCATTGTTTTGCCGTTTTTGAGCCAACATCATTGGCAATTTGTGACCACATATCCTTTTTATTTCGGAATTTCTTTAGAGGTCCGATTTCCGCCAAATACGCATTATATTGGTCCAGCATTTTCTTCGTTTCTCCATCCGACCAAACTGAAAAAAATTCATATAAATATAAATATTTACATTCGTACAACTAACAAAAATAAAATTGATTAATTAACTTGTATTTTCTTAAAAGATCCAGGAGATATTTGCTCATCCATGTTATTTTTGTAAATTTTTTTAGCGCTTATTGCGTATGTCACTTGTCAGCTGATTGATTAAGTGTTGCCTTTTTTTTGATTGTTTGTGGTAGTAAAAGTGTTGCCCTTTTTCGGGCAAAACGGCAACACTTTAACAGGGTAAATGCAAAAATTTAAAACATGCTGCCTGAAAACGGGTAACATTTTTTTCTACAAAAGAAATCACCATTAACAATTTGAAATTTCACACTTAAATCACAAATTACATTTGACGTTTGCAATCCAAATTGTTTTGACAGCAAATGCAAAGAAATCTTTTCTTCGTTAAAATCTTGCTTAGATATAGCGCTTCAAAAACTTGCCACTCCTTTTTCTATGGTTAGACGCAGAATTTGAGAAAATCCAGTATTATCCAGAATCCTTGCTAACAAATCTGCATCCCTGCAAAGTTTCATTACAAAAGGTCCAGTAGTTTGGTCTGGGCGTTGTACCTTTTAAAAACGGCTTCTCCTATATGTGAAAAATTACATTTTCGCCGCTAACATTTAAAGACAAGCCCATAATAGTGGCACAATTCGTGTTTAGTGACCATCAAGTATCTTTTTTTTCTTCTGATTTTTATTAAGGCATACGGAGAATCGATGAACCCCTTTGTGACCTTATTTTCTATTAATTCAGCCCAATTTGGGCGCGCCGGCTAACTTAGTTAGCTGTCACAACATAGCACTTAACACTAAATAACAATAATAACAATAACAAATATAACAAGTACTGCAATGGTGTGTCAGCTTCTGCTGACCCTCAACAGTGGAGATCGAAGAATGAGATCTCTCGGTGTTCGCTTCTTGAGTCTCCTTTGTGGGTGAGATCTGACTAGACAGTTTGCCAGCCGGTTTCTATGTCGCTCTAGTCTGTCATGGTAGCGACTCGAGTGCTTGTTGATCTCGTCGAAGACCGTGGCAAGTTTCAGGTCTTGGTGAAGCGTGCTATTACGTACAAACCAGTCGCAACCGGTGATTGTTCTCGCAACCCTATTTTGGTCGACCTGGATTCTGCGAATTTGGCTATCGCAGGCCAGTCCCCAGATTTGACACCCGTACCTCCATATTGGTGCAATAATTTGTTTGTAAATTGTCACTTTGTTCGATAGTGACAACTTACTGCGTGAGCAGAGTAACCAATAATGCTTCCTCACCGAAGCACGTATGCGCGTTCTAATGGAAGTCACATGCTTAGAAAACGTTAGCCTGCGATCCAGAGTGACTCCAAGGTACTTTGCTGCGTTCAGCTGTGGTACAGGGGCCCCCTCAATAAACACGGCCGGTGGTCTTCTCCTCTTAAGGGTGAAACAAACGTTGTTCGACTTGTCACTATTGATGCCGATGTTCCAGCGCCTTGCCCATTCCGCAAACTTAGTGGCATAGTCCTGGATGCCGTCGGCTGCATCGTGTTCGCATCGAGACCTGTAGGTGACGCACACGTCATCGGCAAATGTGGCTAGCATTGACGTCCCGTACAGGCTTCCATCTGGCTGCGGCATGTCGTGGCTATACAAGCAGTAAAGCAGGGGACCAAGGACACTTCCCTGTGGTGCTCCAGCTGCTACATCGTGCTCAGTAGAGAGTGCCGAGTGAAATCTGACCGCAAATCGTCTTCCCTCAAGATACGACTTAAGTAGACCGAAATATGGCGCAGGCAGCGTATGTTTGATTTTTACTAAATTCCGGGTCACACCCGATCAAAAGCTTCTCGAATGTCCAAAAGAAGGGCATTGCAATACTCCTTTTTATAGAAGGCAGTCAGGATTTGCTCGACAACCCGATGTAGCTGCTCGACAGTGCAGTGGCCGGCACGGAATCCAAACTGGTGCTCAGGAATGACCCCTCGAGCTTCCATTAACTTGACCATCCGGGCGGCAATCAATCTCTCAAACACCTTGGAAATCGAAGGGAGAAGGCTGATAGGCCGATAGGAAGAAGGTTCCCTTTCAGGCTTGCCAGGTTTGTGGATCATTGAGATAATCCCGAGCTTCCACTGCGGAAGGAAGTACTGCAACTTCACAATAGCGTTAAACACCAACGCTATGATGCGGATAGCACAACTGGGCAGTGCCTTTAACGTGGCATTGCAGATGGTGTCATGGTCTGGTGCCCTTTTGATGTTTTGGAGTGCAATGACATCGGCTACCTCGCTGGGGTCAAATTCTTTGATAGGCAGGTCCATTTGGAGGGCTTGAGTCAGCTGGTCCTGCGTCTTTTCATCCTGCTGACAAGATGAAATGGCTGAAAGCGCTCTGCGAGGTGCGCGGCAAACAACTCCGCTTGCCCCAAGTCTGTCCGACACCATGTCCCGTTTCTGTCCATTAGTGGCGCTTTTCTTGCGCATCGCCTTTTAATGGCGCGTGTGGCCTTCCAGAGCGAGTGCGTCGCTTCGCAATCAACCCCCGTATTGGCTAGCCTGTCATCAAACCATGCTGATTTATGTTCCACCAGAGTGCGACGGAGCCTATTCTGCGCACTATTCCAGTCTGCTTTGTCCAATGAGTGGCGATACCTCATCCACCTAGCGCGTAAGCGCCTCTTCTCCGCGATGAGCAGGTGAATCTCACGGGTAATCGGGATTCTATCTGCAGCGGGCCTCCGAGATGGGGTGCGAGTAGCCTGTCTAGCTGCTGTCTTGATTTTAAAGGTTAACGAGTCGATAGCATCATCTATGTCCTTCCCAGTTTTGATAACCGTGTTGAGGTTCAGTGAGGACTCAAGGTGCTCTTGAAAACATTCCAGGTTAGTGCGTTTGGTGATTAGCTGCTCCATTCTAGGGTAAGCTATTGCTGCCGCATCCAGCGTAATTACGAGTGGTAGGTGGTCGGAGCAAAGCTCAACAACCGGCCGTATATCTGCATGAATACCCAGGATACCCCTTGTCAACGCAAAATCAATATAGCCTGGTGAGCCTCTACTGCTATACGGGTACCTCGTTGGGCCACCAGCTGCTAGCGAGTTCACCTCTGAATTGAAGACGAGATTTGCTAGTGCATGTCCTCTTTGGTTGCACCTCCCCGCTCCCCAGAGCCAGTGGGACGCATTCCAGTCGCCTGCAACGATGAACTTGGAATGATGCTGTTCCAAAATTGCCCCAAATTCATCCGTAGTCCATATAAACCTCGGGGGACAGTATACTGCTCCAAAGTTGATTGTGCCGTGTTCAGTTTCGATGGCTGCTGACGCAAGTTGCACCTTGTCCGTTGCTATTGGTATTAGCGGGAAGTGTACCAGGCGTGATCTGATCAGAATCGCTGCACCACCTTTGGCGTTGCCAGCGGTCGGATCATTTGCAGGATAGGCCTCAAACCCGAATAATTTGGGAGCCTCTGACCCCTTACAGTGTGTCTCACTCAGCAGCAAGACATCAATCTCATGTCGCTGCACGAAGCACTCTACTTCGGGCAGCTTTATAGATACGCCAACGGCGTTCCACACTAAGATGCGCATTGGCATCATTATGGGGCCTGCTGCGCTTGGAGCGCAGTGAGTAGATTAAGAATCTGCCCCTGCTGCTGTGTCTGCTGTTGGTGCTGCTTTAGCATCATCATCATAAGCTCCATCTGCTTCTCTTGATGCGAGCGGAGAGAGTTGATGCTTTCGTTAAGGGACTGCAGAATGGCTTCGATGTTGTTGTTGACATGCTGAGGTGCATCCCATGTCGTCCGTTGACGGCTGCGGCTCCTGTCGTTGGACTGCTGCTGTTGACGATTAAGTTGTGGCTGCGGCTGTTGCTGTTGCTGCTTTGCCACGTCCGCATAGGTGACTCCGATTCGAGTAGTGGCTGCCGGCCTACCTCCAATATTAACCCCTCGCATAGAAAGGTCGAAGTCCTCACTTTTACCACCCATCCCACTTTTGGGCCTAGAGCGTTGTAGAAACGCCTGGTATTTCCCGCAACCTGAGTAGTTGGCGGGATGCGCATCACCACAGTTGAAGCATGAACATAGCTCGTTGCGGGGTCGAGTACAATCCCTGGCAGGGTGTTCGCCAGCACATTTATCACATATGTGCACCTTACGGCAATATTTAGCAGTGTGACCAAACTGCTGACATCGATGGCATTGAAAAATAACAGTGCGCTTGCGGAGGGGTTCGACTGCTACTCTCATATGGCATAGTGTCTTAACAGCCAATATAGCCTTATTATTGGCCGCTGCGGCAATATTCAGAAATAACATGTTCACTGGGTTGACTTTGGGAGTGCCTGGCTCGTTGCGCCTCTGAGGCGTATGGGCATCTATCACCTTGTGGCCAATTTTTCCAAGTTCCTCCTTTATCGGGTTGGCAACGTGCTGTGGTGCAAGCCTTTAACACAAACTCTGTATGGCCTGTCTCCTTTCAGCTGATAGCAGTGAAATTCGTACGTTCGTAGGTTTGCTTTTTTGATCTCAAGATTTTGAGAAGCACATGAGCTTTTGCGCTTGATTGTTTGAAAGCGCTGCGGAGCTCCATCCTCTGATGAAGATTTTTGGTTGTTGGTGATGGTCCCAGCTGGTGCGCCATTGACTCTTGAGAAAGCACCAGTTTCCAATGTCACTGCAGTCACTAAAATTTCAGCTTCTCCGTTCATCTCACTATCTGAGGGTTGGTTGTCGGCTTTGCTAAGAGCCTCGCCAAGAGCCGCTTTATTTTTTGTCATAGCTGACATCTTTGTCGGCTGCTTTCCGATTTGTCGTGGTTTTAACGGACTCCTAAGAGTATGCAGAACCTTGAGAAAAGAGATTAAAAGCTCAAAGCTTCACTGACGATGAGCTTTTATTAAATGTTTAAGGATGACGTGGCCGCTGGGCAGCGGAGCCTTGGAAAATTATATGCATACTTCTAGGCGGGCTGTTAAATCCGGACTTATTGTAAAGCAGCTGCAACGAGTGCACTTACAATCAAGAGGAAAAATGGAAAATAATGGTCCACAGCACAAATCGATCGACTATGAGTCGATGAAGCAAATTGCTGGCGCGGACCCAAAAGAGATTCGTGAGCAACTGCTCAAGGGCTGGCCTCGTGAAGATTCAGCCTTTTCTACTACTAGCATTTCAAATACTTTTTGCAGCACAACCACCACACTGACTTCTACAAGTTCATCTTTCTCGTCTCCGTACATATCAACTTCCTATTTGAGTTGCACTGTATGTTCGACTTCTACCAGAACGACTCACAGTAGTGCACTCGTCAGCTCAATTGCGAAGCCTCAATCTCCTACCGTCTGGCAGGATGTCTCATTTAAATCAGGTAAAGGAGGAATGAAAAAGAGAGCAGGCGACGCCCTCTCCTCTAAAATGGCTAAGAAGGCGGCATCTGATCAGCCTGTGATCAATACAACAAACCGTTTCAAGCCCCTAAGTGACGAAGAAGATATGGACTTCGGCGATGTATCTTCGAGTGACGACGACGAGCCCTGTTCGTCGAAAACTGTTCTCAGTCGTGCCGCAATGAAAGCGACACCAAACCAACAGCCGGCAGGTGCTAAAGTATGAAAAGTGGGCACTTTTGGTACAAAATAGTCGTTTTTAGCAATTTTAAAACAATCATAAAAAATATATGGGAAGAGATTTTTGAAAATTTTTTTTTCAGACACTATTAGGATTGTTTGAAGTAACTTTTTGCATCAAAAAATTTTTTGTTTAAGCCAGGGGAAAAAGTTTAAAAAGTAGACTTTTACAAGAATTGAAAATTTTCAATGGGTACTTAATGGGTTAAGAACAGTACTTTATCATTCAAACGAAAGTTTAATGACCTTTCCATTGATTCCATACTTTGACCATACATTCCATAAAACATTGCGTATACCTCATAAAACGTGTCGTACGAATTAATAGTGGTCAGGGCTCGTACAGCGTTGGAATGCCATCATATGCAAGCGTCATCAGAGGTAACCAGCCCGTTATTCAGCCTTTAAAAAAGGCACAGACCCCCCCTGGCGCTACTACCCCTAATGCAAGCGCCAACCTGGATTGCAAGCTGGAGCAGCTTTTTACTAGGCTTGACAGGATGATGTCGTTAGTCGAAACGTTAATGCAACTGCTTCTGCAGACGCGCACATTCCCTTCTGCTTTTCAAAATGGGTCCTCTTAAGATAGCAGCCTGGAATGCCAATGGGGCTTCCTCGAAGACCAACGAGATCCTCGCCTTCATTGAGCTGCACGACATCGGCATCCTCCTGTTGTCGGAAACCCACTTCTTCTCTCGGTCCACCTTCAGGGTCTTCGGTTTTACCCTACATACTGCCAATCACCCGGATGACAGCCAACACGGAGGTGCGGCGATCCTTGTTAGATCAACCATCTCCCATCAACCTTACTTCACTCTGTCCGAAAATCACATTCAGGCAACAGTTATCTAGCTGACTGCAAGCAGAGGAAATTTTAATATTGCATCAGTATACTGCCCTCCTGTCTCAGGTGGACGGAAGCTGTCGTTGCGCCGTTCATCGCTCAACTCGGCACAAAGTTTCTTGCGGCAGGAGACTGGAACGCAAAACACAGATGGTGGGGAAACTACAGGATGTGTACCGGAGGCAGGGTGCAGTTCTCTGCACTGGCGGAAGAAGGAATTGACATTGCCGCAAGGGGAGCAGCTACTTGCCACCCCTATCGTGCAGGTGCAACTCCAACTCGGGATCTCCAAAGGCTTTAGACAGCAGCAAATCAAGGTGCAAGTGCTGACAGAGCTGTCATCCGACCACCTGCCTTTGCTCTTTGAGCTAGACGAAGACGCCCAATCATTTAAAGGTGTCTCAAAAATGCTGGCACCACATGCAAACACTGCAGTTTTTAAGGATCATATCGATACCACCGTTGAACTTAACATTCCTATCCATACTTGCAGTAGACTGGAAGCGTATGTCGACTACTTCGCATCTTTAATCGCTGAAGCAGCTCGGCAGGCTACACCAACCCCTCACCAAGCTGGTCTCACGACCGCAAGGAGAGCTCCCACCTTGAGCTTGGAGGCTAGGGAACTGCTCACTCATTAAAGGCGCCTCAGAAGACAATATATTGCGACAGGAGATCTTAGTGTAATGCAGCAATATTCAAGCGTCACTAATAGACTGCGCCGTCTGCTAGCCAAGAACCGACAAGGAAATCTGGATACCTTGCTAGAGGGTGCTGGCCCAGATAACAGCAGTGACTTCTCAATATGGAGGCTCACGAGAGGTATCAAGAGACAGCCGTTGTTCCAATTACCTGTCCAGAGTCAAAGTGGCCATTGGCTTAAGACGGATGATGAAAAAGCGAGCGCTTTCGCTTCACACTTGTCCTCTACCTTCATGCCTTTCAACATAACTGATCTCTCCAACCGAGAAGCCATTGCAAGCTTCTTTGATACTCTGATTGCACCGGCCCGCCCATAAGACAAACCACACCACAGGAAGTCATGGTGCAACTAAAAGTGCTGCAACCAAAAAAAAACCCCTGGGTACGATGGCATTGACAACCGTGCTGCGAAATCTCTGCCACGCAAAGGAATTTTAGCTCTTGTGAAAATATTTAATGCCATGCTAAGACTAGGGCACTTCCCAAGGCAATGGAAGCGTGCGCGTATTGTAATGGTCCCCAAAGCCGGAAAGTCACCAACACAGATTGATTCATACCGCCCAATCAGCTTGCTAACAACCTTCTCTTAGGTTTTTGAGCGTATTTTGCTAACCCGTTTGATGGAACTGCCACAGGTAGTAGACCATATTCCACAACACCAATTTGGCTTCAGGAAGTCCCATGGTTGCCCTGAACAAATCCATCGCATCGTAAATCAGGTGACTCACGGCTTTGAGCATAAGCTATACACTGTCGGTGTCTTTTTAGACGTAAAACAAGCGTTTGATAGGGTGTGGCATGAGGGTCTTTTATACAAGATGAAAGATCTCCTCCCTGCACCTTATTACGCAATCCTGAGATCCTTCATTGCTGATCGGACCTTCAACGTTGCAGTACGCGATTCTCGGTCCTGCCTGGAACAGATACATGCAGGGGTTCCACAGGGAAGTGTGCTTGGACCCCTTTTGTACACTCTAGACTCCGCACCATCTAGTACCACAGTGAACGTCCGGTCTGCAAGGTAGCTGCATACTACCCATAGTAGTTGAGGAGGTAGAATTGGCTTGATCTCGGCAAGAAGTCCATTGTGCCATACTCTATCGAATGCCTGTGTAATGTCAAGATACCCCGCAACCACGTACTCCTTGGACTCAAAACTTTCAAGGATGAAGTTCTCATGAGACTTACGAAAACCAAACTGAAAGGGAGGAATTTTTTCCTCAATGCTTTCCAGTTGTAGTAAACGCGTAAGAAGGCATCGCTCAAACTGTTTGGATGTCGTCGGCAATAGACTGAGTGGTCTGTAAGAATCCAGTGAAGATGAGCTTTTACCTGCCTTGTGTATCATGATTTTCCAGAGTTTCGGGATATGCCCCAGTCTCAGGACATAGTTGAATAACAAGACTATAAAAAGTACAGCTTTAAGAGGCATAGTCTTGAGTGTAAGATTATCTAGGGCATCTTCTCCTGGAGCTTTTCTAGCTTTTAGCTGTTTGATGTGACCATTTACTTCTTCAACTGTAATAGGTGCGACCGGGGGACATAACTGCTCTGGACTCTCAAGCACCTGTTGAACTCTTCTTTGACAGTAATTGGAGCTGGTGTGAAACGGTTGAAATCTGGACTCTAAATCTTCAGCAAATGCCTCGTCTCTTTCTTTTGATGGTCTGGCCTAAGATGCGTCAGGCTTTCTTATCGGAAATTTGGGGACCACCTGCTGCTTATATTTTTTACCCAGAGTCCATAGTGAGTGCTTTGCGCATGAATCAGCACAAACATTAGAAAGTAGGCGGTCATTTTCCATCTGCTTGTGTAATACCAGCAGTTTTTTCCACCCTATTTGATACTCTCTGGTATACCCTGTAAACTATAGATAAACTATGCGACAATGCTGCCTTCTAAGCCTCCTTTTGATGAGCAGTAGCGTCTCAATTGATTGAAGGAGACTGTTTTGAACGCTTTGTAGTTGATAGGGCGGAGCAGCGCACAGGGCTGCTACATGTACCTTATTCAGAAAGATCGCATGCGCGTCTTTGATGTCTTCTGTCAGCAAGATTTCTAGATTAAGATCCAATGTTTTCTCCAGTTCCTAACGAAAAATCGTAATATTCGCTCCCCTTTTCAGTAATCGACTCATTTTCATGGTGATAACCGGAGCAGAGTCAAATGTAACTACTTATGGTAGGTGGTCCGAAGAAAGCTCATATTCTGTCCTTATCTTGAGATGTTCTTGGCGCAGTCCATTGTAAACAAATAAATCGATGTTTCTGGGTGTGCGATTTGTATCAGCAGGATAGTGTTGCTTGACCAGTTGCCAGAATTAGAACAGAGGAGCTTTGTACGCCGCTCTGAAGGCAGCTGCGCCCCGCTTCGCCCCTAAAACTTCCCCAAAGTCGGTTTTTAGCATTAAAATCGCTGTCAATAATAAATTAACTGCCCCGATTACTGAATATCTGGTTGAAGTCCGCTCCTGACCATGGGATCCTCGGAGGAAGGTCAAGAGAAGAAATTCCCAACTCACCCGAGGCTGTGACAATTTTAATGGAAGCCATTTGCAGTTGCGTCGTCGTCACCGGGTTGCAAGGAAAATTAGATGTTTCCTGTTTTTCTAGGATCGCCGCTCCACCTCTTAGTCTATTGCTGGGATGGTCTGCTTTATGAATGTTGTAGCCGGGGAAATAAAAGTGTATATTTTCCTGAAGCCAGGACTCAGTGATAAGCATAAAGTCTATTCGTTCAGTTAGAAACTGTTTCAGCTCTTCAACATGCCCAGAGATTACCCGAGCATTCCATAATCCAAGGCTAAGAGTGTGCGAAGCGAAGCGCCTCCGCGTAGGAGATGTTCCCTTGTACCAAGGCTGCTGGTACAAATTGTTGCCCATTCGAAAATTTGGTATTGAGTTTTCCTACATCGGTTTTTGGACTCCGTTCATCCGTCTTAGCTTTATATATGCGACAATACCTAGACTAGGCTAAATGTATTCCACCACAATTGATACAAAGTTAATTTTCCACAGCAGTTTCCTTGCACTGCGATGTTGGTTGATCTTGAGAGCATTTACCGCAAATGTATAGTCTCCAGCAATAGTTTTTGGTGTGCCCGAAACCTTGGCATCTGTGACAGATTCAACGATTTTAACCATTACTTTCGGATGACCGATGTGAGTTAATTTAAGTGCTTCTTTGTTATTCGCACGATCTAAGTCAACAAAAAAAAATTTCTGGGTATGTTTTGTTCCTTTCCATCAGTATTAATGACCTTCCGGGGGCGAGGGTTATTTACACGACGAACGGTATGACCAGACTCGCTGAAGGCCTTTCTTATTCTATCTTTTGGAGTAGAACTTGCTAAATTACGGACGATTACCCTATAAGGCTTGTCCTCCATAAGCTGATATGTGTAATGGTGCACATCTATTGATTAAAGGTGTTCCACAAGTTTACGATATGAATGAGAGTCCCTAACAAAGACTTTAACTGTGCCATTTCGGCCAATCTTGAGGCTGTAATTGCTTGAACCAATGAAGCCATCTAATTTAGTCTCCAATACGATCACAGTTGTAATATATTCAATATTGATAGGTGTTGGCTTTGGTGAACGGTTAGCATTGCTTTTCCATTTCATTCGCCAATTCATCTGCAAGCCCGATGTCAGCTTCCGTTGGATCCTCATTTTTCAACTCATTTGCGAGCATTTGAAAACGGTTCGTCGTAGCTTGACTATCAGTTGCAATTTTTTGGCCCTCTCCGTGGAGAGGAGTGTGCCACTTCATAGATTCACCAGCTATTGATGGAAAAGAAATTGCATCAGTTACATTACCTGTTATGTGGCTTATTGCTGAAGGAGTTGAAATAACTGATCCACATAAAGAGTTTGTAATGGTACAAGTCGATAAATGAGGTGGTCGAAGTCAAAGTATACTTAGTGCTGCAGTCAGTTGCTGCCTTATTGTTTACATTGCACCATGCAATAGACATATTGCTTTTAGATCCTGAAGATGTCATTAAGGCAAATTCATTTAGTAGTTGAGTCCTAAGGTCCTTTGGATTTATGCCAGCTACCGATATCATCGCATGTCTAGACAGACTAGAAACCGAATTTGAATGTGATTTACCATCCATATTTTGCAATCACCGAACACTACACTGCCCGTCGGGCAAAGAATTCCGTTTTAACACTCCTTTCCTAATGTTTGCGGTTGTTTAACTGCACGAAACAGCGTCCAAAGACTTTATAAGTGTGCAAATATTGCACAGAGAAAAGGCACAAAAATTATTTATTTGTTTTTTATACTCGTTACCGAAGGTAAAGAGTATATTGGGTTTGTGCAATGTCCGTCATGGTGTCTGTCCGTCTGTATGAACGCAACTTTTTTCCACACCCTTCAAGCTAGAGATTTGAAACTTGCCAATTCTCTTTATCTATGGAATAGTAAATTAAAGTGTCAAGATGGGGGTTCTACGATAACTGGGGGGCTGGCAAATCGATAAATTCGATAACTCAAAATTTATAAATTCGCATAGCTCGCACATCCTTACAGCTAGAAATACCAAATTTGGTAAGAATATAGCTACTAACAACACCCAAAAAACTGCATCAAAAATTTTGGAGCCACACTCACCCATTCCTCCACAGCCCCACCGCATTTTTAAGACAAAAAAACCTATGTCTCCCTCAGTTTTTAAGATAGTTGATGATGACCCCCCCCAAAAACTGAAAAATAAAAATTTTGGATGCCCACCAATACTGCCCTAGCCGTCCCTATCCGGGACCTTTTACCTTTTACAAACTTCGCACTAGACTCACCAAATTTGGAAGGAAGATAGCAATTGATATACCACAAAGATCTGCATCAAAAATATGGATGCCACACCCACCCATACCGCCCCAGCCCGCCCTTCCCCCACCTTTTACAAAATTCGAACTAGAGTCACCAAATTTGGAAGGAAGACAGTTGGTGGCATCCCCATCTGCATCGGATAATCTTCAAGGCAGCGTACACCCCTGCCGCATCCGTACCCCTTTGCAATCAGGCCTCTTTTTACTGGTTTTAATACTGGTAACGAGTGTACCGCAGTTGGTTGCGTCCGACTGCAACGTTTCCACTTGTTAAAAATAATTTTTTGACAATATTTTTTGATGTTGCCTGTCAGACGACCTGAACTCAAGTGATGCTAATAAAAAGATATTAAGAAAAACATTCAGTAGCTATAATTCAAACGAGAACGCCTGGAACCAAACAGGCTGGGAGATTTAAATAATGTTAAGAATGTTGTGTCGTTATAAAAATTTTGTGTTTTTGATCCAACACATTCAATATCGACAAAAATAAAGAGTTTCTTCTGCATACATCTTGTGGTTAACTGGAACGTGAGAAACATGGTGAATAGAATGGAAAAGTCTGTTCTGTTGTGGTTGACGCAATGCCTTTAAAGTAAAATTCCCATTGGGCGACAGTTATTAAAAGAAAAAGCTTTGTTTTCTGCCAAAGCTATGAACATAACAGATTTTAAGGCAAGCAGTGGTTGGCGAGATCGTTTTAAGCACCGACGTAATATCCCATTTAAAAAAAAGTGCGTCGAAATTTCGTCTGTTAACGAAGGCGAAGTTGAGTGATCTGATAAAAGATTAGGAAGCTAAGGATGTACTTAATATAGATGAAACTGGGTTCTATAAGTGTTTGCCAGATCAAACATGTTGCTTTAGAAATGAAAAATGTCATAGGGAAAGCACAGTAAAAACCGAGTGACTCTGATCTTTGATGTAAACATGGATGGCACCGAAAAACTTAAGTCCCTTCCTATCGGAAAGTCAGCAACATCAAGGTGCTTTAAAAACATAATGATAAATAATGAAAGAGACGAGGATGATGACGACGCTGTATTGAAATTTTAACCATTATACTAGCCAGAGCGTTAGTTCCTCAATTAAACCTTTTTTTTTCATCACATAATGTTTATGATAGTGTCTTTGACCTCCTAATAAACTTAGCGAACGAAATAGAAAAACTAAGGGGGGAAAAAACCAAGCAATCGAAAATTGCGGAGTTTTTTAAAGCTTGATTTTTTTTGTTATTATAAATTTTTTTTTTTAAGTTATACTTATGGCGCGTTGGGACTAGTTTGTCAGAAAAAGTGATACCAAAAGTGAGGGCGAGAGAGTTCATATAATCTGCGAGAGAGGCACATATCTCAAACAGTGCTGTTAAATGTAAAAAAATACTGAAAATACCGCATTTTAACAGGTTGGTAGCACCATCATTTTAATTCGTTTAAATTTGAGTATACGGACATAAAGTACAAAAGCAACAAATAATGCATTTAAGTATATGTAAAAAAAATATTTTATTGGAATTGATGCAAAACGCATTTCCTTTAAGCTGCAAAATTTTTCCTTTAATAGGCTAAAACAATTCTCTATCAAAACCCGAAATTTGGTATGCTGTCTGTTGAAACGAGCGTGCTTTTCTGCTGTCATATGTATTGAATTGCTCCGGTATGGCGTTATTAAATAATTTGATAGAGGGTAAGCAGAGTCTCCAGCAATCCATAGCTCTCCACTTAAAAATCGCTCAATGTTTTTGGCAAACTTCGAGTTCTTATACCCCGATTCCACTAGAGCAAGATGCAAGTATGTAATTGGAACTCGAAGATGCCGCATCTTTTTGTATTAGAATCCCATTTGTACAATGGGAATCTTATTCAAATTTTCCCCGTTGGTCGGCTGCTTCCCAGTTGGTTCGAAACCGACCAACTGGGAATGTTAAAAGTTAACATTACAGAGCACTGAACAGAGCTTTAACATAGTCGATAGTATGAAATTTGTAATCGATACTTGGTTTAAACAGTGCTGAATTGAGTAAAACAGCTTGTCATCAAGTGCATGTCTAAACAAACTGAGATATTCGTTAAACCATGTTTGCATTTTGCGCACAAATTAAAGCAATTATGTTTGTTTTTTTGGTGTCACTAATTTTATTTGTGTTCGAGCTCATATTTGCTTCCAATTAAATATAAACGTTTAATACACAAACAGCTGTCAGCTATCACTTAACATACCCCGTTAAACAAAGATGCAACTATGCAATTGGATATATAGTGGAATCACCTACAGTTTCGACTCGCTGTTAATGAAAGATGCAGCCTAATGGAATCGGGGTATTATAAACTTTTGAGTCATGGTAACTTTCTGGGTTGCCAACAGCACGTTTTTTTTTTTTAAATTCAGTTATGTATGTAAATAGTTTATAATGGTGCGATTAATGATGCACAATAATCGATAGAAAGCAGCTGATTTTTTACGAGATAATTAGATAACAATGCAAAAAGGTCGTTCACGACAGATTCTGTTTAAAAGTAACAAATAAGCAGATAACCCGTTAAGCAAAGTGGCGTGAATACCCTAAATGTATTAAATATACAGTGCATTAAATTAAAAGCAAAAACAAAATGATAAAATAAAAATAAAAAATAAAAATTTACAATACAATACTTATAAGAAGTATAACTTCCAAAAAATGTTCTACCCACCCTTACTTTTTTTTTTTTTGTTGGTTGTTTAATGTTTCTGTTTGCTAGCCTATTTTCGTTATTATAATTTTATGTTTCTGTTAGCTAGCTTTATTTTTGTTCCTATAATTTTTTTTTTTTGTTCTTTTAAATTTTTCTTTTATTTGTAAACCATACAAATGAATATACTTATATTATTTGTTGAATTCCTATAAAGTTAAATATTTAAACATTATGTCAAATTTAAATGCCAGGATTTTTTTTTTGAGCCTCATTAAATGGAAATCTCGATAAATCGAATTCCTGTCTACATCGTAAAAACTGTATTGTGATGGCAAGGGTGCCATTTCAAATTATCTGGCAGAAACAACGAGGTACCACTATCGCAAAGTAGAAAACTCCACAGCGATCACGCCACTTTTGCCCTTAATCTGACATTGAACACGTACAGGTTCCGGTCCAGCCAGGCAGCAAAGAGGTATAAGCTGGCTGTGACGATGTGAGACAGTAAAAAAGTGAGCACAAGGCGGGAGCGGGATAATAGTACAAATCGCGGACATCCCTGTGTCGTCCTATCCTGGAAGATTCTTAATTATCTTTCGCGACCCTGTGTGGTACGAGCCTGTGAAAGCACGAAGAGTTGGTGAGACTGGTGAGGACAGGTGACGCCGAAATATACCTAAGTGTAGGAAAACTATTGGCAGGTCCTGGCAAGTGTCAGGTAGCGCGAGCCGAAACCGAGTCGAGTAGGCGTTATTGCCATACCCGGTGTTCGTTAGCCGAAGTGTCAAGTTCGCAAAGCTTCACAGCCAACCAATAATAAATGTAGTTTTTATTTTTTTTCAGTAAAAGTTAAAAACATCTAATTCAAATGCTTCGCAGCGCCCATCGATGACGTTTGTTCAGCTTCGTGGTGCTGTTTTTAAGTTTAAACATTTTGCTAAGCGATTTGTTCGGCTAATACATCATCTGTAGTTGGGCGCCAAAGCTAATGCCAACTTTGGGATCGTCGCCCATTCCGCAAATTGCCATGTCTCGGACTAGATCATGCTGTTAATGTCTATTAAACTTATCAGCCTCGCTGCTGTTGGTAAAGATATTGATTGAGTAGGGAAGTTGCTGCAGTTGTTTCTGATTAAGTGTAGTGGTGCAGATGTTGGCACTGGCGCTTGTGGTTATTGTGGTTTTTGTTTCTTGTGTCTCAATAAGCTGTCCCTCATCATCCGAACCAATTGCCGAGGCCGGATGCAGCTCCTGTGCGAACTGCGACAACTCCTGCTCCTCGTCCACTTCCTGCTGTTGCTGCTTCTCCTGCTCCTGCTGTTCCTGCAACAGATTAAGGCTCATGTGTGCCAGCTGGGCAGAATCGTAAGGGCAAAAGTAGTTGAAATTAACAATACGATTGCCCAGCTGCTGAACGGGTCGAGAGTTGCGTGAAATGGGTGTCACACCATCGCCGCAAAGAAGCTGACGAAAATGGCGCAGCTGAAAATCGCTTATGGCTAGCGACTCGGGGAAGATGAACCACTCGGTGCCCTGGTAGCATGGCGGCCGCGTCAATGAGCCACCATAGCTATAGAATCCGGAGCGAAACGGGTAAATCAAATAGGAGAGTGGAAAGGGTGCTATCTGTACACGCTTTTCAGGCTGCTGCACAAGTTTTAGATTCTGCATGAGTGGATCTAGAAAAGGATTGTGAGCGGACAGCTCAAATACGTAAGCAATCATGAGTAGATCGTAGCTACTGGTGCAGTTCTTGGGCACTGAGGCTCCAGTGCGATGAAGTACCTGCATCTCCAGCGGAAATTTGCGATTGTTCAGAGTATGTTCGGATCCTTCGCTGTTCGACCAACCCCAGTGGAAGCACAACTCGACGAATGTGTAACTGGCCAACAGATCGGCTCCACTTACCGTCGGAAGATTGCTGCGGAACTGCGCACGAATTAACAGCGTTCTACCCGTATTCTCCAGCTCAATGCTGGCGGGCAGCTCATCGTAGTGATTCCAGTTGAGCAGCTCCCTTATAGCCAGACGCTGCACCAGCTGCACATCAATGTTGATGGGACTCTGATTGGTGTTGGCCGGTGATCCAATTATCGAATTGTGCGATCCCTGCATCGTTTTGTAATCATAGTTCGCTTGATTTACGCTTTTTGCCAGAAACGAGAATGAAAATAACCTGCTGAAGCGCTGAACTTGTTGGAAAAGATGCTGTTTAACCTTCTGGCGTACGTGCTCGTCGGACAGCTGAAAGAAGGCGAACAGCAGCCAGACGCCTGTGGCGATCAGCGGATACTGCCAGGCCTTCCCAATAAGCAGACACAATCCCTGAGCCAGCCAGCTGGCTATGATGCCCAACGTTGTATTAAACATAATTTCCGAATACAATTTCAAACTTTTGTTTTGCGAAACAAAAAATATTGCTTAAGATTAAACTACAAAGGCAATGGGCAAAGTTTTTTTTTTATTTTAATTTTCAAACTTGATTTAGAATGTTTTATTTTGTTGTTTGTTTTTTTTCTTCAAAATTTGAGTCAAGCAGTTACTTCTAGTGTTAAATTGTTTTGCTGAAAAAATCAGTTCGGTTCTCTACTCGAACGGCTTGAAATAAAGCTATGCTAACTTGATTTCAATTAACATATTAATCACTTGATCAGTCGTCGCCCAACTCTCATAGTGAGCGGTCATAGTTTTCTGGTATAGTGTCCACACAATAAGTGAAGTAAAGCTGCGTTATAGCGAGTAAACTCTTATCTCGCTTTACGATCAGTAAAGAAAACAACCCAAAACAAAACAACAAATCAAAATTAAGCGTCGAACGACAACCCCCTCGTTTGGCGGTGCTGAAGCACCGACCACACATAAAATGCTACGCTCACCCGCTGGAGCGCGCTCATCTCAAAGCGCATACAACAATTACTACCGTCCACTTCAAACGGTAGATGACAATGAAGAAGAAAGCATCAGTGATATTGATGATAAGACAAATGATGAGTCGGCAGCCAAGGCCTCCGTTAAAATTCCACCTATAACGGTTATCAAGCAAAACCCTTCCTACGTTCACAAAATCATTACTGAATGCAATATCTCTGAATACTATATTAAAGCAATATCTATTGGTATTAAGATATTTGTAAAAGAACAGGAAATCTTTGACAAGATATGTTTAAAGCTTACAGCACTTAAATGTGAATTCTATTCATACGAAACCAAAACAACCAAGCCTTACAAAGCGGTTCTTTCCGGGCTAGACAAATTTTCAAATCCTGAAGTTAAGCAGATGCTTATCAACCTGGGATTAAACTGCATTGATGTGAAAACCATTGAAAAAACCAATCGCAATGACCACAAACTGTTATTATACATTGTTTACTTTGTAAACAAAAGTACTACCTTAAGCGAACTCCGTAAAAACTACTCTTATCTTAATCACACTAAAGTACGATGGGAGTTCAAGACAAAATCACCAAATAAATTGACACAGTGCTATAAGTGCCAATTGTTCGGTCACGGTTCCAATAAGTGCTCTGTTAAAACATCTTGCGCCCACTGTGCCGGCCCCCACTTAACATCAGGTTGTACGGACAACACAAAGAAGAAATGCGCAAATTGTAACGGTGATCAGCCCTCCACCGATGTAAGTTGCCAAAGCCGTCTTGCTTATCAAGCACTACTGATGAAGCGCACAAACAGAGGTAAACAATTCAACAGTAAAAGTGAAGAAAACAACAACAGGGAAACCTCGCAAAATCGCAAGAGAACTCGTAATAATTATCAATACACAGCTAGCGGTCCTACTCCGCAAAAAACCCCATACTATATGTATAATAATGGCAGTCCTAGTTTCAGTCAGGTGCTCACAAATTCATATTCTCAAGAAACAACAACACAAGCGGTACCAAAAAACTCAGAAAAATCTGATCTCTTTACTTTTGAAGAAATAACAACTCTTATGACAGAGCTTATAACTAAGTTAGATGTATGCAAAACAAAAGGTGACCAATTTAACGTCATAACTAAGTTAGCACTCAAATATGTTTACTCCAAATAATAAATGTATAGATCATCTGACTATTATGGCATGGAATGCGCGTGCCGTTCATTGTAAACGACTAGAATTAATTAATTTTCTCACTGAAAACAAAATTCATGTACTACTTGTTAGTGAAACCTGGCTAACACAAAATATGAAATTCTATATTCCCAATTACACAGTTTATAGAAACGACCGCTCTTCCACCAGAGGCGGTGGAGTCTCTATAATATTTCATAAGTCAATTAAACATAAACAAATCGAAAGTATAAATACCCATTTTATTGAAAATGTCGGAATAGAGATTAAAGTTGATAATTCAACAACACTAAAAATCTTTTCAGCATACTTTCCTGGTTCTTCGGCAAAGTGCCTCACAAACTGTAACCAAATAATTTCAACTAAACATAGGAAAGAATTATTTAAATGCGATCTGCTCAAAATTTCACGTATCACTGGCTGTTTTGTTGTTGGAGGTGACCTAAATTGCCGAAACAGACTATGGAATTGTTCTCGGGCCAATAGTTTTGGTAATACATTACAGGAACTCTCGTCCACTGGAAAATTCGCCATTATTTACCCTCACGAGCCAACTTACATCCCGGCAAATTACAAAAGTAAACCATCCACTCTTGATATATTTCTTTCAAATTTCCCGCAAAATATTTCTGACCCCGTTGTTCATACTAATCTTTCTTCGGATCACCTCCCAGTTATATGCAAGTTTAATTCGCAAATTAAAGCAGTCAATACAAAATATCAATTACAATACTCCAAAGCAAACTGGCAAGCTTATAGCCGCTCTTTAGATAACAAATTTCACATCAGATTATTACTTGATTCAAATAATTGTAGAAATCGCGATGAAGTTGATAAGATGGCGGACTTTCTACAATCAGCTATAAGTGAATCCATTGATAAGTTTGTACCAAAAAAGCGAATAAAAGATCATGTTAAAAAACTCCCTACCCACATTACGGAAAAAATCTCAGAAAGAAATGTAGCGCAAAGACAATGGATTAGAACCAGACAACCAATCTTCAAGGCCAGGGTAAACCACCTTTACACAATTATACGCCAGAAATTATTTGATCAAAACAATATTTCATGGAATCAGAAACTGTGTAGCCTAGAAAACAGCTCAAATTCATTTTGGAAATTGACTAAAGTCATTAAAAATAAAAAACAATTTATTCCAAGTTTTAGTCATAATAATAAAATTTATGTAACCGCCCTCGACAAAGCCAATTTACTTGCCGACATCTTCGAATCGAAGCATCATACGACTGATACCTTTTCTGATCACCTACATCACCTACATCTAACATTGTACAACTTACCCAAAACCAGCTTGTTTGCCAAAATAATCCGATTGTAGATAGGCAAATAACAATAAAAGAGCTAAAAGCAGTCGTAAACTCTCTAAAAAACAACAAAGCCCCCGGAACTGATAATATTCCGAATATTTGCTTGAAAAATCTACCAAAACATGCACTTAAATTTTTGTCCATTCTTCTCAATAGTTGCATGGAACTTTGCTACTTTCCTTCTCAATGGAAAATAGCTAAAGTCATCCCGATTCCCAAGCCTGGGAAACCACCCGACTGTCCGTTGAGCTACCGCCCTATAAGCCTGCTTTGTGGGTTTTCAATAATTTTTGAACGCCTTATCAAAGCCAGGTTAAATCTCCACTTTGAGGAAAACAACATCTTACCTTCAATTCAATTCGGATTCAGATCCTCTCTAAGCTGCATCCACCCACTAAAGAAAATTACGTCGTTTATCAAAGATAATTCCACACGCAAGAAATCTATCGGCTTGGTAACTCTTGATATTGAGGCTGCTTTTGATACAGTATGGCACCATGGCCTAATTCATAAGCTAGTGCAATATAACACTCCACTATACCTAACTAAACTATTGTCAAGTTTTCTTTCTGACAGGAGTTTCTTTGTTTCCCTATTAGGTTGCAATTCCAAAAATAAACAAATAACTGCTGGAGTCCCCCAGGGCTCGGTACTAGGTCCAATACTTTACAATGCCTACACCAGTGATATTCCAATTTTTGAAAATTGCAAAACATTAATGTTTGCTGATGACACAGCGTTATATTGCTCCAACGTAGAGTTTAATGTTATTTATCAAGAGCTTGAAAACTCTTTAAAATTGTTATCCAATTATTTCTATAAATGGAAAATAAAATTAAACGCTTCTAAAACAAAAGCAATTTATTTTACCAAAAAGCGAAAGCCAGACTTCTTACCTAACAAGAATCTGCAACTTAACGACACAGTTATCGAGTGGGAAAGTAGCGTACGCTATTATGGCATTTGCCTGGACAAAAAACTTATATTTAGCGAACACATCGGTAAAACCATAGATAAAATTAATAAAACCATACGTATACTATACCCCTTTATAAATCGTAAGTCAAATTTATCATTGCACAACAAAATAATTATATATAAATCAATATTTTTACCAAAAATGTTATATGGATGCCAGATATGGGGTAGCTGTGCACAAACACACCTTAAAAAAATTCAAACTGCCCAAAATAAGTTGCTGAAAATGATTCTTAACAAACCCTTTTATTACGCAACGATAAATGTCCATAATGAAGCTAAAGTGAAAATGATAAATACTCACATATCAAATGCTACTTATAAATTTAATAATAATAACAACAATTAATTATGGCATAAAACGCTAGGTATATCAGTAGTCAGTAAGTTAGTATTTAAGTTCAAATTTAAGGTTTTTTTTTCTCTGCCAAATTTTGTTCCTTAATCATTCAATATAAATAAATAATATAATTTCAAATGTAAACATAATTCATGACAATTTCTCAGCTGTAAAGATGCAATATCTAAACTCTGATTCAAAATGTAAAGCTAGCTTTAAGCAAAATGTAAATCTCAAACGGCAAATAAAGCAAACTATTATTATTATTATTATTAATCACTTGATCAATTTAAGAAACTTAATTTATTTTGTAACTTTTGCCCGCGGCTTATTCATACATATATTGACATTGATAAAAATAGGATTGCTTTGGCGATATCTAATGATTTATTGAGATAATAAATTTTATCAACTTTTCTGCTTAAGAACAAGTAAGAAGGCTCTACCAGGAGAGCCCGACTAGAAGATACCCTGAACCCAGTTGCAATAAATATATTAAATTTATAAAAAACTTTGGTATACTGACTAAACTTCAATCGATTAAATTCGATATCTCCGGTGTTTCTTAACTGATTTGGACGAAAATTTTTGTTATCGATTCCATGTGTGTATCGGAAACCAGAATAGTTATCGATAATTTGAAGCAAACTTGTTCTGCTTATGGTATAGGAGAACTTATATCCAAAATCTGAAGTCTCTAGCTCTTGTAGTCTCTGAGATCCACGCGTTTATACAGACGGACAGACAGACAGACGGACATGGCTAAATCGACTCGGCTATTGATGCTGATCAAGAATATATGTACTTTATAGGGTCAGAGATGCTTCCTTCTGCCTGTTACATACTTTTGCACAAAACAATTATACCCTTATTTACCCATTTTATGGGTTAAGGGTATAAAAAATATGTGTTTATTATAATTGACAACTTATATACTATTATTTCAATCATTGAAGAGTAAGTAGGCCAAAATTTAATGATAATTGATCGTAAATGCTTTAAAAGTCAAAAACAGTACGAAATTATCAGAATATTTATATATTTTTGAAAATCTCTCAGAAAAGTTGGTCGATTGGTAAGGTTTTCAATTAAAATAATACAATACTAAAGACTATAAATAAAGGGTACATAAAAGTGATTAATAATTGGGGTGTTCAACAGCTCGTTTCATCGTTTCAAAGTTGAAACGTCTCGCAACAACAACATACATGTACATAGAAAATTTCTTGAAACGTTGAAACACCCCAGCCCAAGGCGTATTTAACAAGGTGGCAGCGACGTCGACGTCGCGTTGCCTTACGAAAAATGAGAGCAATCGAGAGAAAGAGAGCGAGAGCAAGAGAGTAATAAACTCAAAGAAATTTGTTCTCGCATGCACATGTATACACACACACATATGCACAAAATCACAAAGCAGCTAAAAATTCGTCCGTAGTCGTGCGTCGCTCGCAACGTTCGAATCGAGACTGAAACCGTAAGGCAACAGCAAAGAGGGCGACGTCGACGTCGCTGCCACCTTGTTAAATACGCCTTGCCCCAGCCTATGTATACAAAAAGTGTTTCAAGTTTCAACAAAGTAAAGATGAGAAGAGCACGATATTTAGTCGATATTTGCTATCGATGTTCAGTACTTTTTAAGTATATTTGGTGTATTTTTGTGCAAAAAAGTATGATCACATATGATTAATGGCCGCCAAATGTTAAAAGCATATAATTGAGCAACTAATTCAAACAACGAGCTCTTCTCACCTTCAATATCCTCTATTTCTCTAATAACTTGCATCGCATAGCATATCTTTAGCACTTTTAAAAAGCATTTTTTATAAATAAAGTATAACCGCGGTAAACAGCAACAGTGACAAAAATTTAAGGATAAGAAATGTAAACAAACAACAGCTGACTGCACAAACTTGAAACGCATTGACACCCAAAATGCCGTTCACGAGTTAATCGTTTCAACTTTGAAACATGAAACGATGAAACGGAGCTGTTGGACACCCCAAATGTGTTTTAAACCAATTTCTTGACAAAAAGTTTATTTGCTACAGCAGTTGAAGTCTTCTAATGACTGCAACACAGATACGAAATATCTTAGATACAAGTGCGATAGGGCAAAACATTACTTATATCCCAGAAAACATAAGTTAAACCCTAGAAGCTATTGCAGATGCCAATTGCTATTGCAGTTCTACATATTAAACCAATAATTTTCAAACGCAAGAAGTTGAAAAAATTTGTCTCAAGTGTTCAAAATATGCATGGTGGAATACTTTATGGTCAGGTGCGTTTAAGGTCGGTATGATTGGTAAAAGTAGGCTTAGAACTATGCGGTCTTCTATGGGTATTTTTTTGTGGTCTTGCCTATATGGCCTTATTTTTATACTCGATACCGAAGGTAAAGAGTATATTGGGTTTGTGCAATGTCCGTCATGGTGTCTGTCCGTCTGTATGAACGCCTCTTTTTTTCACACCCTTCAAGCTAGAGACTTGAAACATTTCAAATATCTTTATCTATGGCCGGGACCGATAAAGTGTCAAGGTTGGGCTCTACGATAACTGGAAGGCTGGCAAATCGATGAATTCGATAAATCGAAATATTTAAATCCTTATATTTCGCATATTCTTACAGCTAGAACTTTCAAATTGGGTGAGGAGATAGCTACGAGAAACTCAAAAAAAAAACTCCATGGAGCCCCTCTTCCCTCACCTTTTACAAACTTTGAGCTAGAGTCCTCAAATTTGGTAGGAAGACAGCAATTGACATCCCAAAATGATCTGCATCAAAAATTTGGATGCCACACCTACCCATACCACCCCAGCCTTCCTTCCCCCATTTTATACAAACTTTGAGGTAGAGTCACCAAATTTGGAAGGAAGACAGTTGGTGGCATCCCCATCTGCATCAGACAATCTTTGGGACAGCGTACACCCATGCCGCATCCGTACCCCTTTGCAATCAGGTCTCTTTTTATCGGTTTTAATACAGGCATCGAGTATACCGCAGTGGGTTGCGTTCGACTGCAACGTTTCCTCTTGTTTAATGGAACGTTGTTAATATTTTTGTTAGGTTGGTAATTAATTGTTTGTCTAGGTACTTTGTATAATTTGCTAAGGTATTCTTCAGAAATACCTGCATTATACTTAGTGACCATTTCGTTTCTAAAAAGTTAACTCATTTCGCATGTTTTGTCCATAATATCAAAATATGCGATCAAACAACCTGTCTTTCGTTGGTGACGGACGTGTTTTTGCGTTCTCTTAATTATTTATTATACTCGATACCGAAGGTAAAGAGTATATTGGTTTTGTGCAATGTCCGTCATGGTGTCTGTCCGTCCGTATGGTTGCAAGTTTTTTCCACACCCTTCAAGCTAGAGACTTGAAACTTTCCAATTCTCTTTATCTATGGGATAGTAAATTAAAGTGTCAAGATGGGGGTTCTACGATAACTGGGGGCCTGGCAAATCGATAAATTCGATAACTCAAAACCGATAAATCCACATATTTCGCACATCCTTACAGCTAGAACTACCAAATTTGGTAAGAAGATAGCTACTAGCAACCCCCAAAAAACTGCATCAAAAATTTTGGAGCCACGCCCACCCATTCCGCCCCCAGCCCCCCCGCATTTTAAAGTCAAAAAAGCCTATATCTCCCACAGTTTTTGAGCTATAGCCACCAAATTTGGTGCCAAGATAGGTGATGATGACCCCCCAAAAACTGCATCAAAAGTTTGGATGCCACGCCCACCGATACTGCCCTAGCCGCCCCCAGATGCCCCAAAGCTTCGTCAAAAACGGGAGTGCGTGTATCTCCCAGAGTTGTGGAGCTAGAGCCACCAAATTTGGTGGGAAGATAGCTAGTAACGACCTCAAACAAACTGCATCAAAGTTTTGGAGCCACGCCCACACATTACGCCCCCAGCCCCCCGCATTTTGAAATCAGAAATGGCTATATCTCCCACAGTTTTTGAGCTAGAGCCACCAAATTTGGTGCCAAGATATTTGATTATGACCCCCTAAAAACTGCATCAAAAGTTTGGATGCCACGCCCACCAATACTGCCCTAGCCGCTCCAACGCTTCGTCAAAAACGGGAGTACGTGTATCTCCCAGAGTTGTGGAGCTAGAGCCACCAAATTTGGTAGGAAGATAGCTGGCAATGACCCCCAACAATCTGCATCAAAGTTTTGGAGCCACGCCCAACCATTCCGCTCCCCTTTCCCCATCTTATAGAAAATTTGAGCTAGAGTCACGAAATTTGGTATGAAGGTAGCAACTGACATTCCACATGGATCTGCATCAAAAATTTTGATGCCACGCCCACATATACCGCCCCCAGCCCCCTTTCCACACTTTGTAAAAACTTCGAGCTAGAGTCACCAAATTTGGTATGAAGATAGCAATTGACATCCCACAAAGATGTGCATCACAAATTTGGATGCCACGCCCACCCATACCGCCCCCAGCCCCCCTTTCCCAGTTTTTTTACAAATTTCGAGCTAGAGTCACAAAATTTGGTATGAAGTTAGCAATTGACATTTCACAAAGATCTGCATCACAAATTTGGATGCCACGCCCACCCATACTGCCCCAGCCCCCCTTTTTCCACTTTTTACAAACTTCGAGCTAGATTCACCAAATGTGGTATGAAGATAGCAATTGACATTCCACAAAGATCTGCATCACAAATTTGGATGCCTCGCCCACCCATACCGCCCCCAGCCCCCTCTTTCCCCCCCCTTTTTACAAACTTTGAGCTAGAGTCACCAAATTTGGAAGGAAGATAGCTGGTGGCATCCCCATTTGCATCGGAGAATCTTTAAGGCAGCGTACACCCCTGCCGCATCCGTACCCCTTTGCAATCAGGCCTCTTTTTAACCGGTTTTAATATTGGTATCGAGTATGCCGCAGTCGGTTGCGTCCGTCTGCAACGTTTATACTTGTTGTTCTCGTGTGTTTGTGAACGGTGATTTACTCTGTTTTATCTGGTAAATAATTTATAATTATAATAATTTAGCAGTGTTTCCAATATATGTTGTATATATTTACGTTTGCATAAAAGAGTTTGCCGAGTTCATACTCACTTTAATTTGCAGTTGAACTGACACTGCTCTTCCTTAACATAAGAAAACATAACAAAAAAATACGTACATTCTTACATACGTATATTTGCATATTCCGTGTGATAACTAACAACAATCAGCTTGTGTATCTTTTTTTTTTTTTTTTTTGCTCTGGCCTTACAGCATCAGTGCTCTCCCGCTCTTATCCGCTTTTATTCGTCGCACTTGCGGTTCTATCTGCCTACGCGCTTACGCTCTCTCATTTAAGCGCTCATTTGATATTTACTTTTTTATATTGCTCTTGCAGTGATACTTATTTTTACTTATGATTTTACTTAAACTTACCTGCGCCTTACTTTGTTTTGTGCTAGCATATCAGTTGCCAGTTAAAACCTTAAAATAATTTGAAAATGTTTGCATGCTGTAGCCCCAATTGCAAAGTGGTTGGAAACACCAACCAAGATTTTATTTTGTGTGGATTGTGTGACCACACGATCCACATGAAATGTGCTGGCTTTACTGCTAAAATCAGGGACTGCTTAATCGCTGACACAGGCCTTAAATGGTATTGCGAGCTCTGCAACTTAGCGGTAAAAGAATCGACCAAATTCATGAGGCAGACTCATGCTGGCTTTAAAGCTATGCATGTAGCCTTTAATAATCTGCAAGCGTCGATCAACGAGCTTGAGCTTAATTTCAAAAATGGCAAGGTGATTACTGAATCTCCGATGCGTAATTAGACTTCGGGTTCTAATCCACTTATTGTCCCACCTGTTCTGCCAACCAAACCCCTTCTAGCGCCTAACATTAATCCTTCAATTGGTTCCAATGCTAACCCACTTATGCTATTTAACTCCCCTGCAAGGTATCCCATCAATAACCTAGCCACTTTAACTTCTGATCCTTTGCATGAGCCCTCTGGTTCAGCAGCTCGTGTGCCTATTAATCCCAATACAGGTACAACAGGCGCTCACAAGCCTCTTGTCGTTGTCCCACTTAGGCCCAATTTCTCAATGTCCGGTTTGTCAACTTATTCTAAGTTTAGTCGAATTTGAGTTTCTCAATGTTCGGTTAGGAGTATATGAGAAACTAACTAACCGGAAGGGTGGGTCTCGGTTAAAATTTATAGCGCGTTGAAGTCACGATATATCGATAAGAATCATCGATAAGGTAAACAGCTGACCCTTGAATTGTATATTTATTTTGTTATTAAAGAAAAAAGGCATCGCACAACAGAGTTTTTTATATCCATGCAACGGAGACGCAATTTGACGAAACAGAGCCAAGAGTAAATAGCTCGAGAAGTTATAGGGATAGGGTGAACTATTTCACTGATCTAAATGATGCCAAATTTGTTCAGCGGTTCAGGCTAACAAAATCTACATGCAAAATCATTCTTGCAAGGAATGTAGATCAATTGGCTTGCCATAGTCATAGGTAAACAATTAAGTTATTTTTGCGCGCAAATTAATCATATGTGGGATTTTAAACAGGAATCATGCAATGTTGCCGGAGACCCAACTTTTGGTGGCTTTGCGTTTTTTTTTATAACGAATCACAAATCCGTACCAGGAATGCAGTTGAACGTTGCTTTGGCGTTTAGAAAAGGCGATTTCCAGTGCTGTCAATGGGTATGCGCATAAATCGTTATACGGCAATGAAGGTCATTGTTGCTTGTGGAGTTTTGCACAATATTGCAATCAAGCAAAATGATCCGATGCCTTCGGCATTTGAAAATATGCAGCCATTTGATGAGTCAGATGCTGAAGGAGATGCTTCTCAAGCTGCAGTAAACACAAATGAAATCGCTGGAAGAGCAAGAGCAGTATTGATTGCCACCTATTTTGCAACGCAAGTTATCTTTCTTTTCATACAGTTTGTTTGCAATTCTTATATTCAATTTTTATTTCAGACTTTAATTTTCATTTGGATTTCATATCACATTTCGATCTTATTACTATAATAAATAATATATCTATAATCTATGTTGTTTTACCTAACTTAATGCAGACTTTGTTGTTTTACAGCTAGCTCTAGTTGGAGCACTTCATTTCTCAAACGGATGCCTTCCATCTCCATAAGCAACTTGTCTTTTTCCAATTTGCGTACTTCAACAGTTGCAGTACGCAGTACGCTCTCCTCCCTTTCATTTTTTTTCGCCTCTCACGTTTTCGTCTCGGTAAAAATCCTGTTGTAGCTTAATCAACATTCGCTTCTCTTTCGCACGGAACCGTTTGCAATCAGGCGTGTTTATTTTAATTTTATATTTTATATATTTAGAATATGCAAAATTTGCCAGTCACCAACCAAAACAATAACCAAAAACAGCTGAGCCGCTCGCTATATATGGCAACGCTGTGTATATATGTGGCAACGCTGTTAAGGCGATAGTTACTTATCGATGAAAGGTTATTTTGGCTTTGAGAAAACCAAATTGCTTTAACTCGACCAGCAAAATAATGCGGCGGTTAGCTAAACGAAAATTTAACCGGACATTGAGAAATTGGGCCTTAATAAGTTTATTTTCGTGTCCAGGCTAGCATCCGATACTTCATCGGATGATGTTTGTGCCTACGTTAAAAGTAATATTGATTCACCACATATTATGTTTGAAAATTTTAAATTTAAACATTCCCGAAGCATATCTTCTTTCAAGTTGAGCGTGCCGCCTGAACTTTTTTCGACAATTTGTTCGGAAAGGTTCTGGCCGCAGCAGCTTGTTGTAAAGGAGTATGAGAATAGGCGAATTAATAATAATAAGGGTATTAGGATTAGTAGTGCACCGCCTGTTAGCCACCCAGTTGCCTCCACCTCGGTGGCAAAAAACTAATAAAACTACTTAGTTTGGCCTATCAAAATGTTAGAGGCCTTAACACTAAACTTTCTAAATTATATGTTAACAGCTTTTCATTTGATTCACATATAGTTGCACTCACGGAAACCTGGTTCAAACCCGATATTTCTGATTATTCCGTTTTTCCTTCAAAATTTAACTTGTACAGATGCGATCGTGCCTACCGCAAGGGGGGTGGTGTTCTAATTGCTGTTGACTCTTGTTTTTTCTCTGAACAGATTCTTTCTCATGATCTTCCGGACATAGAGTTTTTATGTGTTAAAATATTAGTAAACGGCCGTTCACTTTATGTTACTTGTTCTTATATTCCTCCTCATTCTGATACTAACATTGACGCATCCCATCTTAGTGCCCTGCAACTTGTTTCGTCATTGTTGACAGATATGGATAATCTGATAGTGGTTGGTGTTTTTAATCTGCCACATGTTGTATGGTCTGTTAATGGCACATCTTCGACGGTATTACCAGTCACTTCCGACGATTTTATCGATGGCCTATTGGAGTTAGGCCTATCGCAAGTTAACAGGGTGCATAACTGTAGTGGTAGAATGTTGGACTTAATATTTGTTTCTGACTCAGATTGCAGTAATGCTAGTAGAATACCCCCTCTAGTGCTTCCGGAGATACCTACCATCCAACCTTAGAACTATCCATCGAAATTCTTAACCCTAGTTCAGTATCTAATAATACTTCAAAAACCCGTTGTTTTCGTATAACTAACTTTACTAAATTAAATTATCTTCTTCAACATTCTAATTGGTCTCGCCTTTATTCTTGTAGTGATATAGAAACTGCCATTGCCATATTTTATAGGACCTTGAATTCGCTTTTGAATATTTGTGTTCCCCTCACTTGTTCTTCAAGTGATAATAAACCAGCGTTGCTTACGAGGGAACTATCGAAATTGACAAGATCATATAAAAAAATTTAAAAAATCGGGAACTACTTTAGATTTATCTTCGTATTTAGTAGCAAAATCTAGTTTTCTTTCTGTTAACACATCTTGTTAAAATAATTATCTTAATCGGTGTAGATTAAACTTTTCACGTGACCCTAAACAGTTTTATAAATTTGTTAACTCTAAACGTAAGTCTTCTTGCTTGCCATCCTCAGTATACCTTAATAATACAAAAACTAGTTCTGATCAGGCAGTAGCCGATCTATATGCTGAGTATTTTCAATCAGTATACTCATCGAACTTATATAGTAGCAGTAGTTCCTATCCTTTTCAAGTTCAAACGTCAAATTGCATATATGTCCCAGTAATTACTGAGTCTACGCTCCTGAGTGAATTTAACTCTATTAAACCTGGTTACTTGCCTGGTCCTGATGGAGTGCCAGGTTGTATTCTTAGATACTGCGCGGATTCTCTTTGTGCGCCATTAAATAAATTATTTAACTTGTCTGTTGATTCAACTGTGTTCCCTGATATATGGAAGGAATCTTTTATAATTCCACTCCATAAAAATTCTTCAAAATCAAACGTTAAAAATTATAGGGGCATATCCAAGTTGTCTGCCATACCAAAAGTCTTTGAAAAAATTATATGTTCTCAACTGCAACACGAATGTAGTTCGATTATATCGCCTTATCAACACGGTTTTGTTAGGCGTAGATCTACTACCACTAACCTTCTTGAATTCACTTCGCTTGTTATCAAAGGGTTTCAGGAAAAAATGCAAACTGACGTTGTTTATAACGATTTTAGTAAGGCATTTGATTCTGTAAGTCATTCTCTGTTGCTTCTTGAATTAATTAAATATTATTGGATTTCCATCAAAACTTTTATTGTGGCTTTCGGAGTACTTGTGTGGTCGTACACAAAAAGTAGTTTTTAAATCGTCTGTATCTAAACCTGTTTTAGTTACCTCTGGTGTACCCCAGGGTAGTCACCTTGAACCTTTGCTATTTAATTTGTTTATTAACGATCTTCCAGCTGTTATTACTAACTCTTTTGTATATATGTTTGCTGATGATGTGAAGCTATGTTTCACCTATAATGATGCTTCCCTGAGTAATTTTCTACAGCCGGATTTGGATGCATTGTCAGCCTGGTGCCGTACTAACTTATTAAATTTAAATTGTTCAAAATGTAGAGTCATGTCTTTTTGTAGAAGTACCCCTCAGACTGCTCACTACTTGCTTGATGCTTCAACACTTGACCGCGTGTTTGAAATTAAAGATTTAGGCATTATTCTTGATCCTAAATTAAAGTTTGACGCTCATATTTCGTCAATGGTCAATAAGGCCATTAATGTCCTTGGCTTCATCAAGCGGTGGTCGAGAGAGTTTAATGATCCCTACACCACTAAAACGCTTGATACATCCCTAGGTCGTTCCATCCTGGAGTATGGATCTTGGGTGTGGTCCCCACAATACTCGATTCACCAGGATAGAATTGAATCTGTGCAGAAGAAATTTCTTCTATTTGCCCTTAGAAGTTTTAACTGGGTTCCTGGAGTTGACTTACCCCCGTATTCAAGTAGACTCCTTTTTTATAAATCTTCCCTCCCTGTTAAACCGTAGAACTATGCATGGAGTATTATTTATTACTAACCTACTTAATGGTGAAATTGATGCATCAGTTCTTTTGTGTCCAATTAAATTTAATGTCCCAATTAGATCTTCACGTAACTTTTTACCCCTTAGCCTTGATCGTGTCTCGAGCAACTATTTAGTTCATCGAAAATCAAAATTAAAAGCAATGTCAAAATACTTGTGTCCAGCAAATTATGCCACGCTGATAATTATTTAAAACAAATGCGTTTTGTTATCAGTGCAATCTTTTTCTCCCTCTCTAAAAAACTAAATAGATACCGTTTACATTTTGAAATGTTTTGTTTTATCGGCTTTTTTCCGTAATCCTTCATTTCAAAAAGTTAGGACGCATTTTCTTAACGTTTTGAAAAGTATACCACATTTAATGATTACTGGAAAATTATCCAATGCACCAACCAAAATGTCGTGCTGGTTTATGTTATGCATTTGTAAGATGTATCCTTAAGGAACCATGTATTTTCATAGATGAAAATAAGATTATTTGCTATCTATGATCTGTAAGCTATCTCTGTGCCAAATTTTACATTTATATAGCCGATCTGGCATGATTATGAATATTTCAACTCCTAATCTTTAAGGGTGTCGAAGAAACGCGCAGTCATACAGACAGGCGGATGCTCTTTATAAAAAATCTTTTTTTGTAAATTTCTGTAGTAAAAATCGATAGTATAAATTTCATAAAATGTTTTCTCTTTGGTTTTGTTTGAATCACTTTACTCTTAATGACGATCTTTAATTTATCTAACTCAATTACAGTACACCATTATGGCTGGCGGTGGTGATCCAAAATGGCAAAAGGATGCAGCTGATCAAAACTTTGATTACATGTTCAAACTGCTTATCATTGGAAACTCGAGCGTCGGCAAGACAAGCTTTCTCTTTCGCTATGCGGATGACAGCTTTACATCGGCCTTTGTATCCACCGTGGGCATTGACTTCAAGGTTAAGACAGTTTTTCGTCACGACAAGCGCGTGAAGCTGCAAATTTGGGTAAATAATGTTCTTTCTCTCTCTCTTATTCCCAAATACTACGCATGAATTGGATAAGGCGGACAACTTAAAAAAAAGACAAAAGAGTTGCATCCTCCATGTTTCTCTCTTGATTCCTTTAGCCTTTGCTTTGTCTTAATGTGTTAGGCATCCTGCTTATCCAAAATATTAACCTTTACTAGATATACTTCAGCTTATACCCCACAGACAAAAGTTTCAAGAAGGCAAAACTAACGAAGAGCAATTTAGATTTTTTAATCTCTGAACCCATAATATGGGAAAAATCTTATAACGATTTGGTTTAAATGTTATTTTATTGTATATTTATTCTTGATCAGCGTAAACTGCCGAGTCGATAGCGCCATGCCCGTCTGAATTTTTAAAGTTCCAGATATTGTTGTTATTGAGGGGTCCTGATGTAGGTAGCAATAAGGTGCTACACTATTTGTACCAGTGTGAGGCAACTAAATGCTTATTACAGTACGACCTCGGTTAAAGCAACCCTCGTTACACGCAACTCTTCGATTATTGCAACAACCGAATTCTTAACATTGTTGACTCTGTTAACGCAATTTTAAAAACGCAACTTCCTAAGGAAATCGTATGTTTAAGTTCGTTTTTACCACGTTTCTTTCGTTCTCTCTTTGTTTTTTTTTACATGCTTGCGATAATGACAATATGGAGAAATCAATGTACGCGTGGTTTCTAAAACAAAGTGAGCGTAATTTGCCTATTTCTAAAGAAATTGTAAAAAAGTACAGACCCCAATTTCTCAAATTTTCAAAAAATAAATAAAACAATATGAAATTCTTGCTTTAAACACAGTCTTATTCGATTTAATTTAATTTAAAGGTAAGCGAAATCGTCTTTATATTAAAAAAGGTCTCGTGACCACCAGAAAATTTCACCTCAGTTGTCGCAACCACCTCAGTTTTCGCAACTGGCCAAATTTTAATAGGTTGCGTTAACCGAGGTCGTACTGTATTTATAAATAAATAATTTCGCTAGGTAACACGATTTTGGTAATTCCACAGAATTCGAGTCCGAAGTCGCTTTTTTAATGTAACCTCTAGTTTTTTCTCTCCATTGATTTCTTACGCGAAAAATTCGGAAAACGGTACGTTTCTGTTGTTTTTATACTCGATACCGAAGGTAAAGAGTATATTGAGTTTGTGCAATGTCCGTCATGGTGTCTGTCCGTCTGTCCGTCTGTATGAACGCAACTTTTTTCCACACCCTTCAAGCTAGAGACTTGAAACTTTCCAAATCTCTTTATCTATGGGATAGTAAATTAAAGTGTCAAGATGGGGGTTCTACGATAACTGGGGGGCTGGCAAATCGATAAATTCGATAACTCAAAACCGATAAATCCACATATTTCGCACATCCTTACAGCTAGAAGTACCAAATTTGGTAAGAAGATAGCTACTAGCAACCCCCAAAAAACTGCATCAAAAATTTTGGAGCCATGCCCCCCATTCCGCCCCCAGCCCCCCGAATTTCAAAATCAAAAAAGCCTATATCTCCCACAGTTTTTGAGCTATAGCCACCAAATTTGGTGCCAAGATAGGTGATGATGACCCCTCAAAAACTGCATCAAAAGATTGGATGCCACACCCACCAATACCGCCCTAGCCACCCCCATGTGCCCCAACGCTTCGTCAAAAACGGGAATGCGTGTATCTTCCAGAGTTGTGGAGCTAAAGCCTCCAAATTTGGTGGGAAGATAGCTGGTAACGACCCCCAAAAATCTGCATCAAAGTTTTGGAGCCACGCCCACCTATTCCGCCCCAGCCCCCCCGCATTTCGAAATCAGAAATGGCTATATCTCCCACAGTTTTTGAGCTAGAGCCACCAAACTTGGTGCCAAGATAGGTGATGATAACCCCCTAAAAACTGCATCAAAAGTTTGGATGCCACGCCCACCAATACTGCCCTAGCCGCACCCATCCACCCCAACGCTTCGTCAAAAACGGGAATGCGTGTATCTTCCAGAGTTGTGGAGCTAGAGCCACCAAATTTGGTAGGAAGATAGCTGGCAACGACCCCCAAAAATATGCATCAAAGTTTTGGAGCCACGCCCTCCATTTCGCCCCCCTTTCCCCTTTTTTTTACAATTTTCGAGCTAGAGTCACCAAATTTGGTATGAAGATAGCAATTGACATTCCACAAAGATCTGCATCAAAAATTTGGATTCCACGGCCACCCATACCGCCCCCAGCCCCCCTTTCCCCACTTATTACAAATTTCGAGCTAGAGTCACCAAATTTGGTATGAAGATAGCAATTGACATTTTACAAAGATCTGCATCTGCAGCCCCCCTTTCCCCATCTTTTACAAACTTCGAGCTAGAGTCACCAAATTTGGTATATAGATAGCAATTGAAATTCCACAAAGATATGCATCACAAATTTGGATGTCACGCCCACCCTTACCGGCCCCAGCCCCCCTTTCCCCACCTTTTACAAACTTCGAGCTAGAGTCACCAAATTTGGTAGGAAGATAGCAATTGACATTCCACAAAGATCTGCAACAAAAATTTTGATGCCACGCCCACCCAAACCGCCCCCAGCCCCCCCTTTCCCCACCTTTTACAAATTTTGAGCTAGAGTCACCAAATTTGGTATGAAGATAGCAATTGACTTTTCAGAAAGATCTGCAACAAAAATTTTGATGCCACAACTACCCATACCGCCCCAGCCCCTCTCTCCCAACAAACTTACAAACTTTGAGCTAGAGTCACCAAATTTGGTATGAAGATAGCCGGTGGCATCCCCATCTGCATCGGAGAATCTTTAAGGCAGCGTAAACCCCTGCCGCATCCGTACCCCTTTGCATTCAGGCCTCTTTTTACCGGTTTTAATTCTGGTATCGAGTATGCCGCAGTCGGTTGCGTCCGACTGCAACGTTTCCACTTGTTTATATTATTTGACTTGCATGTCTGTAACTTTCAGTAAAGTGAATATTATAAAGCATACTTTTAGGGCGCACTTCACTTATAATTCTCAAAAGGTTCTAGCTTGGATAGGATGGTATATCTGGCTTAAAACGATGCTTACTTGCTTCGCGTCTCGGAGCAAGACTGAACGAAAAGCATTGAGCATGAAAGCCTATACCCAAACGTTGCTTAATTGCTTTAGGCCGAACCAAACGATGCTTGCTTGCTTCGCGTCTCGGAGCAAGACTGAACGAAAAGCATTGAGCATGAAAGCCTATACCCATACGTTGCCTAAGTGCTTTGTCTCTTCTTCTTCTTTATTTTTGCCAACCATTGTTGCCACATGTTCTTTTTTTATTCCATTAAAAAATAAATGTTAACATTTTATGTAATATTATGTTAAAAATAGAGATAACACAATGTTAATATATCTAGTATATTATATCAATATGTTTTTAAGCAATAAAATGAAGATCTAACAATTATTTTAAATATTTTTCATATAAAAAAAAATAGCGACAGCTCTAGAGCGCAAAGCATCGAAGCATGGTTTCAATGATTAAACTTATGCTTAAGTCGCTTAAGCATTCGTTAAAAAATTAAAACTCAACGAAACCGTGAGTAAGCATCGTTTGGGCAGATACACGTCGTAGCATATGTTGAAACTTTGCCAACTTCGATGCTTTAAGCAAGCAAGCATCGTTTGGTTGGGCCTTTAAATTCCATTCGAAAAAAACTTTAAGCCAAATTTGTTCAGCTATTAGTGGTGGCAAACTATCGATAGTCGCCATAATCGATAGTGGGCGATTGTTTTAATAAACTATCGATATTATCGATGTTTCAAAGACCAAAAGCGGGACAAACTTTTAAATAACGGGAAGCGGGACTTCTGGCTTATTTACAAATTTTTGGCTTTTTTTACGCTTTTTTTTTAAGTTGCCACTGTTTGCATTAAAATCAGACCTCGCTAATAACAATCAACCGTTTTTCGTTTTGCGGTCTGCTCGCGAACACAACCGAAAAAAACGATGCGCGTGTGCTCTCGCTCTGAACAGAACTTTTCGTTTCTCTTTGTTTTGGTTTTCGGTTAACTGTTCTCAGTTTCGTGGTTCTTGTTATGCTCACTCAACAACAACTAAGAGAGAGCGACCCAACTGAACGCTCGCTCATTGATGGTCAGCAGAAGAGCGAAAAAACAAAAGACTCATCGTAAACGGTCTTTTGTCTTCACACCGAATCCACAAAAGCAAGTGTGATTTACACGTACACTGATCATTCGCATATACACTTATACAGATGCAAAAGACTTTTATTTTCTTCGCTCGTTGCAAAACGGTCAGTGAATGAGCAGAGCAAAAGAGAAACACGAAATTGGTTTTTGGTTGAGCACAGACCGTTCGTTCAAGAGACACTGGTGAACGCTCTTGTCTGACTTTTTGCGCAAGTGGTCCGCAAAAAACAGTTTTTTGGTGACTGCACGAAACGGTCAACTGTTATTTGCGAGTTCTGATTAAAATGTAAAAATGTAGCAAGCGCATTATTATTTGCTATCGATATTTGCCCAAAGTCACCACTAGATTAACCCTGTCTCCGATGATAGTATTTTGTACACTTAACCGGTGCCGCCAAGTATAAAATGTTCTAGAGCAATCACTTCGTTCTTCGTGCATTCGGTCGGGTTTTGCTGTACATTTGCACCATGATGGAATATTATTCCATCATGCATTTGCACCAGTGCTGCCAGTTTAGCAATTTAGTTGCCAGATCTGGCAACTTTTCAAAAAATTTGCAACTTTTTTTTAATATATGCTATTAGCCACAAATCTAGCAATTTTTAATTAATTTCTAGCAATTTTAGCAATTTTATTATAAAACTACCAATTTTAAGATTTTTGTTTTGGGCTTATGCATTTTGTATACCTTTTTGTCATCGACTGCACATATAACGATTAATTGTGGTTCACAAATATATCGGAACTTGTATTTAGCTCAGTGGATCGATTATATGAACAACTTGATAGTGTTTGATAACTCTTTTAATGTGTTCGGTGATTGAAGCAAGATGCCGTAAATTTACAAACAAAATAGCGGAATTCGCCATAAAAATCCTTTCGCTGCCATGGTCGAACACAGAAGTCGAGCGAATATTCTCGCAGATGAATCTAATAAAAAGCAAATTACGCAACGCCATGAGCATAAAAACATTAAATGCAATTTTGTAAGTGAGGTTAGTTTTAAATTTCCAAAATTCTGATAGAAATACAAATTGAACGTATTAAACTTAGAATATTTCAACAGGTATGGATTACAAAGACATGGAAAATGTTGTCCCAATTATGTAGTACCGAGTACTTGACTCAATTTACTGGAAATAATAAGTACGCCGACGAATGCAAAGCTGACGAGCTGGATGATATTTTAAGTTTTCTGTAGCTAAATGTTAATATAATTGTTCATGTTCCTTTTAAATTTAAGTGTTTTTTAGGTTCCTGAAAATACATATGTTATTTGTTGAAAATGAACATTTTAATGGCTTAGCAATTTTTTTTTGGCAATTTTTAGCAATTTTTTCCCAAATCTAGCAATTTTTGCCTCGGAGATTCTGGCAGCACTGATTTGCACAGCGGAACCCACAGAGCAGTTCGGCTGTTGAGCCGACTGCGCGCTCTCGCATTATTTTAGTTTGCGATTAGATGCAGAGAAGCATTCGACTGAGACGGTCGATCCACGCAGCTCTGCTGTTTATATGCGTATTTGATTTACGTCTTTGATTTGCGTGTAGGGTTTTGCTATTTTTGGGTTGGGTCTCTGAAAATTGAACAGCGTTGAATGAATGTGTGTTCACATGCATGCATTAATGTTTATTTGTATGCATGTCAAGTATACAAGAAACTGTCTCAATTTTTATGATGTTTTTATTTTTTACAGGTGTATATATTTAAGTGACTTTCTTATTTTGTTTATTAAAAAGCACTTATGAAATAAATTTTAAAATTTTGCCATATTATTTATATATTTAATTATACATATCTATGATTTATGATAACATAATAAATTTATTTTCTATTAACATATAATTAAGTCATATCAAAACAATCCATGTAACAGTTAAGATAAGTCATTTTTAAAAAAAAGGAAACACAGAAACAGAAATTTTGTTGCACAAACACAACACAAGAAAATGCTATTTCGCAAAAAGCTTATTTGCTACGTTATCAAGTTTGCCGCTCGAAGAGTTAATCACATTGAAATATGTTATTTTATTAGACTATTTTTAACAACTTCTCAATTGTTAGCTTAGTGCCAACTTATTCTAATCAAAATATACAACTATAACAAATATATTATTAAATTACATATCAACAATAGCACTTATATTATAGTAGAGTATCCAACACTCAACATTCGTCTGTTCATACTATTATTCAACATGTTCGCTATTTAAGTCTATTAGTGTGCGTGTATGTGTGTTTATTCACAAAAGAAGCAAAACAGAACTGCCGCACAAAATATAAAATCGACAATTTCAGACTTATGCTTGAATCTGCTTTATGCAGTCCAACTTGGAAGGGTAGTATAAACTTAAGGCCTGTACGCAGAAGCCTGTACAGCTCCCGTACTGTAAAAACTTCATATAAAAAAAATGGTCTCGTACAGCGTCAGTACCGTACTTACATTGTCGGTATGCAGTTCTGTTCGCTACTGGTGGTACGGTAGTGTTGAACAATGAAAATATTAATATATTTAGGGTATTCAGTAGCTATGCTATGTGCGTAAAGTGTTATATATAACACAGTGTAGCTAGTGAGTGCACTTTTTACGTTTCTTTTGTCGTATTTGTGCTAAGTCAGCTGTTTGCCAGTTCGATGACAATACAATCGAAAGTTAAATTGAATTGAGCAATTGATAAGCTGAAAGCAATAAAATAAAAGAAAAAGTTGTTGTTTTCATAAATAATAATTGAAAAACTTTCTTTATTATTCAGAAAATAAATGTTTTTTATTTATATCAACACTTAAGCATTCTTATATTTCACTTCTAGCTCTAATTTTTGCATTCTATCCTCTTTTCCCAGCTGCAAATTTTTTAATTGAAAATCATTTCGTATTTTTTCTTCTTTTCCACTGTAAAAAACATCAGTTTAGTCTTTTAAATTAATAAATCATAAAATTTACTTACTTTTAAGGTCCGGTTCCAGTACAATAAAAAATTCCTGGCAGGAATTTGTGATATATTTTGGAAGCTTGGGCACAAGATTTTATAGTGTGACCATAGTCCACTAATTTGTGGTAAAAATATGGCATTTGCCTTATATAGCTTAAGAGATACATGGTCACACTGAGGCATCAAATTTAAAAAGTAAACAAACCCACAAACACAAAATAAAAAAGAAAAGATGAATAGTGCGAATATGCTTATTCCGTTGTTGGTATCATATGTTGTTGCAGTACCAATACTTTTAAACCCGTTTTTCAGTTTTCCTTTCCATTATTATTTATAACTTGTCGTTTTATAAATGTTGGTTGCTGGCCTGGGCACAAAAAGATATATGATTTGGTATTTCCTGCGCCCAGCGCCAGTGTGTACATATTAAATACATCGATACTATCGATAAGCAGTTTAGTATTTTTGCTACGTTACTGGATACCGAGAACACACGCAGCCAAAAAAAAAACAATTCCTGCTGCGACGATTTTGTATGAAAAATTTTTTTTTCGCTGTACTGGATACGGACCTTTACAACCAAAACTCGCCTAGTGTGACCTAATTTCACTAATTCAATAATCTCGAAAGCAGCTGTTTTTACAAATAGTCTGGCAACCACTCAATAACACATATAGTACAATAGTAGCAAACATACCCAGGGGCATGTTTGCTGTGTTAAAAATGTTTCTGTGTGTTTGTTGTAAAGCTTTCATATAACACTTTAGTACTTTACGCACATAGCATAGCTACTGAATACCCTAATTATGTTAAAATGTTACGACAGTAAATAGCTTTCAGCAGCTATTAACGATTGTAAAAAAAGCAACAACATGTCGGGCAAGAGCCGATAATATTAACAAAGTTGACCTAATTCAGGTTCCAATAGAGAGCCATACTTATTGATTTGGCAGTCAATGCTGCACAAGAAGTATTGAATAAAAATATATTAATTAAATATTTATAAGATACAATTTAAATAAGATATATACTCAATTGTACTGCCACTGATCTATTACAGGGTATAGATCATTAAGGTGAATTTGCTTTGAGTCTTTTGAGTGGTTTCAGTTATTTTTAGCATAATATTTGGTAATCTCAGCTCTGCCTATCAATTATGGGTTCACTAAAATGCAACCGCCAGCAGCAGGGCGTTAGCTGTACTCAAACACAAAAGTAGCGCGCGTTGGTCGTGAATCATTATTTTGAAATCAAGTACAAAAAACACAGTTGCATTTCCGATTTATTTACAAAAATTAATTAGCCTACCGCCACAATATGTGATTTTTTCAACACTTGTTGTTACGGTCGTAAAACTAATGTGTACGGTACGGGAGCTGTAGGGGGCTCATGCGTACAGGCCTGTAATATGAACTTTGTCAAAATAAATAGCAAAACTTGAGATACTTTAATATTATTTATGTTCATATTTTTTATTTATATATATAAGTGCTATTGTTGATATGTAATTTAATAATATATTTGTTATAGTTGTATATTTTGATTAGAATAAGTTGGCACTAAGCTAACAATTGAGAAGTTGTTAAAAATAGTCTAATAAAATAACATATTTTAATGTGATTAACTCTTCGAGCGGCAAACTTGATAACGTAGCAAATAAGCTTTTTGCGAAATAGCATTTTCTTGTGTTGCTGTTTGTGGGCATACAAAAATGAATTCATAGATTTCTGGGTGTTTACACATTTTTTTTGCTGCTTGTAAAAAATGATTTATCTTAAATGTATTGTTTTGATATGACTTAATTATATGTTAATAGAAAAGAAATTTATTATGTTATCATCAATCATAGATATAATTAAATATATAAATAATATGGCAAAATTTCAAAATTATTTCATATGTGCTTTTTAATAAACAAAATAAGAAAGTCTTAAATATATACACCTGTAAAAATAAATAAAAATATCATATCATCAAAAATGCATAAATGTGAGCGCACACATTCATTCACTCTTCAAATTCAAAAATCCCACCCCAAAGATAACAAAACCAGCACACGCAAAAATAACAAAACCATACACGCAAATCCCACACGCGTATAAACAGCAGAGCTGCGTGAACCGACCGTCTCAGTCAGCTGCCTCTCTGCATCTAAAGGGCTGTTTACTCTTGACTTAAAGGCTCCGTTATCCGAACTTAACTTGACTTGAACTTAACTTGACTTGAACTTGAACTTGAACATAACTTGAGTGTGAAATTCTAGCAAGTACCCGAAACTAGCCAAACGTGAACTTAAGTTGAACCTGAACGTGAACGTGAATACAACCGTGCGCATGAACTTATCGATTAGCTGTTTGTCATTGTTTTGATATCATCAGCTTTGAGCGCGAAAATCTGTACAAGTGTTTGTAGAACAATTATTACAAATGGATGATATGGTGGCCTCTTAAAAAGACATGGATTAAAAATGAATACAGTCGTCTGCAATTCTGGCTCCGCTCCCTGACGGACAATCCATTTGCCGAACGATTTTGTTGAACCTTTCTCTCAACGATGTCCAGCGCCGCTCACACGTTTCCGCTGCAGGAAAAAATAAGCAATATATAAAATAAAAAACAACAAAGACAACTGTGTAAATAATATTATACTTACGAAGAGATTCCAATTCCGCGGCAATTGATATCCAAGCTGCCTTCTTTTTACCAGATCTTTAAAATCTTTGCTAGCTTTATTAAATAAAAAATCTTGTTCTTGTACTAAACAAATTAGCCTATGCTCATCCATTTTAGCTACTCATCAATCAGCTGTTTGAACTAGAACATGAACGTAAATTGAACTAAACGTGAAGTAGCTTGAACTTTAAATTCTGTTTTCGGCAGGTTGTTAAGTTACGTCAAGTCAAGTTAAGTAGAGGGTACCCAGCAAGCATTGTTGTCCGTAAGTTTGAATAGATCAGCTGTTTCTTAAGTTCAAGTTCAAGTCAAGTTAAGTTCGGGTAACGGAGCCTTAACTTAACCACCAAGTATAAAATGTTCTAGAGCAATCACTTCGTTTTTCGAGCACGCGGTCGGGTTTCGCTGTACATTTGCACGGCGGCAGTGTTGCCAACTCTGAGTCGTCAGTTATAGCTGAGTGGACTCTTAAAAATAGCCAAAAATTGCCTAATTTGAGTAAAAAAATAGCGGAAAAATAGCTGTGGCTAAATAAATTAAAAGTAATATGATTTTTTAAGATAGTATGGTTATTAAACATATTTATTCGACAAGTGTCGCTAAAATTTCATCAACATCAACTTCTATTTCATTGAATGCTAAGTTGGTGCCAATTAAGCGCAACCAATTCTCAGGTACTGAGTAATTAAAACAGCATATTTCAACTTGACGCAATCCATATCTGGAATTAATATTGATCATAAACTTAAATTATAAATTTATAGATTGATCTATAAATATCTTATGTCCAAAATGGAATTTAAGGTTTGAATTTCCATATTGTTTCGTCGCTTCGTTTTTACAATATTGACCTGGCTGAACGCTCTCTACTTCGGCATTCGACCAAGGTAGGGAAAGCAGCATTATTGAGAAGGAAGCGAGGTCATGAAATGGATTTTGACCTGCAGAATCTTTGTAGGTAAACACTTTTGTATACTGTTGCATATTGATTTAAAATGCGTTCAATTGGCTCTGGAAGCAGCTTAAAAAATGATATTATTTCGAGTACATCATCTTTTTTTGGGTGCAATACTTTTTTTTACGTCAAATAAACTCATTTTCTCCAAAACTTCAAAATTATCTGGCAATCTTAAAAATATATAATCATGTTAAAGCATAACAGTTATTAAAACGTGATCTTCACTTTGTAAGTACCTTCCAATTAACTGTTTTATTAATTCAATAACAAAATCCGTGCATGTGGTACGAAGCCTAGATTCCGATTCGGAATCTATACTTATGCTTTTTAAGTGCGTTTCAAACATGTATCCTAAGTACAAGTCCCGTTGAACATATTTTTCAAAATCAGGTTCTTCAACATTTGGTGGTAAAATTTTTGATTTTTGTGAATTTATAAGCAACCTCAGGTCTACCAGAAGTTTGGTTGCATTAATGTTTTTTCCTTGAAAGCTTTTATTCACAGTTTGAGTGTTCTCTAAAATCGGCTTTAGGAAAAGCAGATATGCATGGTTTATCTTATTTCAAAGTGAAGTTTTAGTTCAGCCCATTGGTTTAAAATTCTGTTAACCGCCGTATCTATGAAAAGCCATCTTGTTTCAGAGACTCTAGGAATCTTAAGGGGGTCCTTTTTAACAGAAATATAAATTTAATTAAGCAAAAGTAAAATTAAATGGATAATTAATTCACAACACAATGAGACATACACAAATATAACAAACACATTGTTAAAAAAACGTCGACGGTGTTATACAAGTAATTAATGTAAAGAGCTATGCCCGAATCAAACCTTATCGTTGCTATTAACTTGGTAAATCCTTTTGTAGTCCATTTGCCGCTTGGAACTTTTAGCAAACCAATTGTATGTCTCGTAAATTAAGAATTCCAAATTCCCCTGGTAGAATTAGTTTACAGGCATAATTAACTGCCAACTGCACTGAATGGCACACGCATTTAATTAAAATTTATGACGGCACATCCTTTTTAAGTTCTTGGTATACACTCCTTTTAGAGCCAACCATAACTGCCGCGTTGTCTGTGCCAATTCCTATTAGGTTGTTTTGGTTGATTTTCATTACCTTTAATTTATCCTTTAGAGCTGTTGCTATAGAAACGGCATCTGAGTTTTCAAGCTTTACTATGCACAAAAACGTTGACACAATTTTATGTTGCTTCATACTAAAATAGTTTATGGCCACACCTGCGATAACAAAGAATTAAAAGCGATAGTAATTATGTTCACTTGGTGCGATGTATTTTAATATTTGTTTCATTAAACACGTGTGTGCACAAATTGTTAAAATGGTCAACTGGACTAATAGCACAATGTTGTGCCACAAAGAGGCATAGAGCCGCTTCCTTCTGCGATAAAGCATTGGGTTTTCTGGTAAAGTCAATAGTTGCGTTTTGCTTTAAAGACGCAACTCTCTCCTTATGTTTTTTGTTTCCACATGTGATTTTAAATCCCACAATTTCGCATTTATTGTGGATTTGCAACACGTGCAAAATACTTTTGTTGGATCGCTCCCGTCCTTTTTAATGCATGTTTTAAAACGAGGGTCCTCCATCCATGCATCACGAACTTTTTGCTTATATTCCTTAGGCATTTGGGCGCGATCTTAAGCTTCTTTTGTTCCTACAAAGTGAATTGCAAGCTAGGGATGGTAGTGTAGTATGTACGTACGTGTATATCGATTAGGAATCGATGTGTGAAACAGGGCTGCTTGTATACATAGAACAACAGCAGGTCTTATGGTATTTACTTATAAAAGGTAACAGCAGGGCTGCTAGTATTTTTTGTAAGGGATAACAGTCACTATAATCGATTATTAAACGGAAATATTGACGAAAGATTTTACATCTGAACACCAGTTTAATAGTTTATTTTTATTTTAAAAATAGCCAAAAACTAGCTAAGTTATTTATAAGAATGGCTAAAAATGTAGTCTCTAGCTAAATTGAATGGTTTCCAGTTTTTGATCATGGAAAATAGCCAGATCTGGCTTGAAAATAGCCGAGTTGGCAACACTGCACGGCGGAACCCACAGAGCAGTTCGGCTGTGTGACTCAACTTGATAACGTAGCAAATAAGCTTTTTGCGAAATAGCATTTTCTTGTGTTGCTGTTTTTGGGCATACAAAAATGAATTCATAGATTTCTGGGTGTTTACACATTTTTGTTGCTGCTTGTAAAAATGATTTATCTTAAATGTATTGTTTTGATATGACTTAATTATATGTTAATAGAAAAGAAATTTATTATGTTATCATCAATCATAGATATAATTAAATAAATAAATAATATGGAAAAATTTTAAAATTATTTCATATGTGCTTTTTAATAAACATAATAAGAAAGTCTTAAATATGTACACCTGTAAAAATAAATAAAAATATCATAAAAACTGAGACAGGTTCTTGTACACATGACATGCATACAAATAACTATTAATGCATAAATGTGAGCGCACACATTCATTCACTGTTAAAATTTACAAATCCCACCCCAAAAATAACAAAACCATCACACGCAAAAATAACAATACCATCACACGCAAATCTCACACGCATATAAACAGCAGAGCTGCGTGGACCGACCGTCTCATTCGGCTGCCTCTCTGCATCTGAGCACAAACAAAAATAATTCTGAGCAAGAACGCGAGAGTGCCCAGTCGGCTCGACACCCGAAGTGCTATGGGAGCACTCAGAAAGTTTTTCGCACAAATGTACAGCTTATGCGTTCCCAACAAGTCCCGTACGCAATGATTGCTCTATAATACTTTATTCTTACTGGTATAGTTTAGCATTTCGCGGTTAAATTCAAATTTACATTAAACAGTAAAAGCTTGTTTGTTGATTTATTTTAAACTATATTTATTATATACATATTTACCGAAATCAACTAACCATTTTTCTTTACGTACACAAACAGCTACAAGCAAAAATATTGTATATTTTTCTTGTCTAAATAAGATTCAATCATTAATGATCTAGAAATGCTGGTATTATTGTGAAAAAAGCGTAGGCGTTTGCTTCATTATTTTCGTATATCGACCGCCCGACGATTTTTACACATACATACATACATACACATACCGCAGTCGCCCGACTGCTACTTTTTCATTTGTAGGACAAGGATCATTCGAACCAAGTGAAGTTTTCGAAATATTGAAAATTGTCAATAAACGTTGTATCAAATTCTTTTCGGTTGCCTTCTGTTGTGAGTTATTTCAATTCAAACTTTTATCGATAAAGAGGTGCTTAGTTGCTAATCGCAGGTTTACATCAACTCGAACAGCTGTCTAAGTTTCTACCCGATTTATATTTTATACACTTATAACATTCATACTTAGTTATAGGCTGAACATTAGAGCTTATTCGCTTTGTTCACACGAGATACCAGTAAAGATGATCGGCACTAGCAGATCTACATAGTTGCTTACCAAAATCACACACATAAAATAAAATAATCGAGAAAAATCTAAACTTCACTGAGCATCTCGAATTTCTTCCGAACAAACAGGATACTGCTGGGCAGGAGCGTTACCGCACTATAACCACTGCCTATTACCGCGGCGCCATGGGTTTCATCCTGATGTATGATGTCACCAACGAGGACAGCTTTAACTCCGTGCAGGACTGGTAACTATTGTGTTTTAATCTGTGTGCATTATTAAAAAATGATTTTGTTCTCTGATACTGTATTATGAACATCCTTAAAAATAGAGACTTGAAACTTTGTAAATATCTTGTTGCATGTGCTTGTCAGACATGGTGTCTAAATTACGCCCACTGAGAGGCTGTGAAATCGATAAGAATTCGATACACCTTGGGGTGCAAATCGATAAAAAATACATATTGCCAACATTTGAATAGCTAGAGTCATCAAATTTGGTGGAAAGATAGCTGGAGACTTATCCCAACAATCTGCATCAAAAGTTTGGATGCCACACCCAACCCAGCCTCCACGCCTTTTAAAAAACGGAAATGCCTACAGCTTCCACAACTTTTAAGCAAGTCACGAAATTTGGTGGGAACAGAATTAGTTCTTCAAAGATATGCATTAAAAATGTTTGAAAGCCACACCCACACAACCCACCCCCATACCCCCTTTTTGCAAACTAACTATTTATCACATGTTTTAATGCTGGTATCAGAGGTTTACGTAGTCGCTTGGGCCCGTTTTCACTTATATTTGCTTATTTAGGGTGACACAAATCAAAACTTATTCATGGGACAACGCTCAGGTTATACTTGTGGGCAACAAATGCGACATGGAGGACCAGCGAGTGATTAGCTTTGAGCGCGGACGTCAATTGGCCGACCAGCTGGGCGTCGAATTCTTTGAGACATCAGCCAAGGAGAATGTGAATGTCAAGGCAAGTCTCGAGAACTATAAACAAATAACACACAACTCAAAATTTATCAAATAGTGAAATATTCATGAAATTTAAATGAGTTTACTGCCTGGAACTAAAATTGCTATTTTCTTAGTTAGCTTTAACATAAGAATTTAAATTTTAAAAATACTGCGATATTTATCGAGATAAAAGTTTCACCAATTTAGTATTTTATAAAAAATTTCATTAACTAATTAATTGGAACCAAGTAAAATAAATTTTAAGTGTGTCTTTTCCATATACATATAAGTATACATACATACACCTAATTCGGTTTTTACACGGTCATTTTGTACTCGTTACCGAAGGTAAAGAGTATATTGGTTTTGTGCAATGTCCATCATGGTGTCTGTCCGTCTGTCCGTCCGTATGTGTGCAAGTTTTTTCCAAACCCTTCAAGCTAGAGACTTGAAACTTATTAAATTAAAAATTAATTAATTAAAGTGTCAAAATTGGGGTTCTACGATAACTGGGGGGCTGGCAAATCGATAAATTCGATAACTCAAAAACGATAAATCCGCATATTTCGCACATCCTTACAGCTAGAACTCCCAAATTTAGTAAGAAGATACCTACTAGCAACCCCCAAAAAACTGCATCAAAAATTTTGGAGCCAATCCCCCCCGTTCCGCCCCCAGCCCCCCGCATTTTAAAGTCAAAAAAGCCTATATCTCTCACAGTTTTGGAGCTATATCCACCAAATTTGGTGCCAAGATAGGTGATGATGACCCCCCAAAAACTGCATCAAAAGTTTGGATGCCACGCCCACAATTGCAGCGCCCATACCAAACGCTTCGTCAAAACAATCTGTATTTAGAGTTGTGGACTAGAGCCACCAAATTCTAGGAAGATACGGTATACCCCAAAACTCATCAAAGTTTGGAGCCAGCCCACCCATTCCGCCCCCAGCCTCGCATTTGAAATCAGAAAAGCCATATCTCCCACAGTTTTGAGCTATAGCCACCAAATGGGCCAAGATTTGATGCGACCCCCAAAAATTGCATCAAAAGTTTGATGCCACGCCCAACAGCCCAGCGCCAACATCCGCTCCAACGCTTCATCAAAAACGGAATTGTTATCTTCCAGAGTTAGGAGCTAGAGCCACCAAATTGGTAGGAAGATACTCAATGACCCCCAACAATCGCATCAAAGTTTGGAGCCACGCCCACCCATTTCTTCCCCCTTTTACAAACTTTGAGCTAGAGTCACCAAATTTGGTATGAAGATAGCAATTGACATTTCACATAGACCTGCGTCAAAAACTTGGATGCCACGCCCACCCATACCGCCCCCAGCTCTCCTTTCTCACTTTTACAAACTTTGAGCTAGAGTCACCCAATTTGGAAGGAAGATAGCTGGTGGCATCCCCATCTGCATTGGAGAATCTTTATGGCAGCGTACACCCCTGTCGCATCCGTACCCCTTTGCAATCAGGCCTCTTTTTACCGGTTTTAATACTGTTAACGAGTATACCGCAGTCGGTTGCGTCCGACTGCTACGTTTCCACTTGTTTTACACGATTTTGAAATAACACGGTTTGAAAATAATTTTTTTTTTATATTTTTACACGATTTTATTCCATTTAGCACAGTTCAAAATTTTGTTGGCTAACATTTTATTTGTCATATTTAATTTTTGCGAAATATGTTCGTATGACAAATTTAGAGGAATTCCCTTTTTGTGGATACAAGCAAGTTTACTGGTCGAGCAATTTTAAATTGTTCAAAGTTATTTTAGCGATGATAGTGATTTTTTACGCATTCGAAGCTTTCTATTTCTTACCTTTAAAAATTAATAACAAGATAGCTGTTTTATAGAATTGGTTTTAGTTCTTGAACTTCATACATTTAGTTTACAAAACTTTTGAGATCAGAGTGCATATATGTTTTTTCTTTCATATGTATTTCTGTTTGTTCTTAAAAAATCCTTGTTTTTCACTAATTTTCATAGGTTTACACGGTTTTTTCTGGAACCAATCTACTGTGTAAAAACAGAATAAGGTGTATATATTTATCTATATAATAATTTTATAATTGGTTACAGGCTGTTTTTGAACGCTTGGTGGATATAATATGTGACAAGATGTCTGAGAGTCTGGACGCGGATCCAACGTTAGTTGGCGGAACACAGAAGGGACAACGCTTAACGGATCCAACACAGGGCACACCCAATGCCAATTGTAATTGTTAAACAGACACATGTAGCGGATGTTATAGACAAACTTACTAGTTTAAACATATATATTCAACACAGACACACACAAACACACCGTCACTCCCACAACCAAACACCTTCTCACAACATTTACGCAAGTACAGTTGGAATGTTTAAAACTTGAAAAATGTATTTGCAGAGAACTGCAACACATGCAGACAAATGACATTAGGAACTTTTATATATGTACATATAGAATCAAGGGCGTAGCCAGGGGGGCAGATGGAGCCGCTGCCCCCCCCTAAAATTTTGGATGATGTTTTTTCTTTATTTACACATCAAAAAATGAAAAAATTTATCATAAATAAAATATTTTTATTTAAATTAGATTCTAAACTTTGGTTTGCAACCTTATTCAACAGAAGTTATCAAGAGACAGCAATCTATTAACAACATAATGCAAGCGAATATTATATCTGTATGTTCTTAAAGAAAAGTTTGCTTGTTTTTCATTCTGGTGCGTATAAACATTGATGATATCAATAACAACAAGTAAGAAGGTTCTAGGAGAAGGTTCTTGGGAGAGCCCTACTAGAAGACACCCTGAACCCAGTTGCAATAAATATAAATATTAAATTTATGTAAGACTTTGGTATACTGACTTAACTTCAATCGATTAAATTCGATATCTCCGGTGTTTCTTAACCGATTTGGACGAAATTTTCAGAAAAGTTCTATCGTTACCCATTCTTTCAACCCTCATTTTTGATTTTCCAAATTCGATATTTTTTTGTAATCGATTCCATTTGTATATCGGAAACCAAAAAAGTTATCGATAATTTGAAACAAACTTGTTCTGCTTATGATATAGGAGAACTTATATCCAAAATCTGAAGTCTCTAGCTTTTGTAGTCTCCGAGATCCACGCGTTCATACAGACGGACAGACAGATAGACGGACGGACGGACATGGCTAAATCGTCTCGGCTGTTGATGCTGATCAAAAATATATATACTTTATGGGGTCGGAGATGCTTCCTTCTGCCTGTTACATACTTTTGCACAAAACCATTATACCCTTATTTACCCATTTTATGGGTTAAGGGTATAAAAACATGCAAAATACTTGATGGTTATTGTTACATATTTACACTCGACTTTACCATCTCTTTTTCCTCTTAACCGTCTCTTTTCAATCATCTCCATTTCCTCTTCCTCTTCCAAAGAATACGGATTCTAAGCAATGTTTTTAAAAAAATACTAGAATGTTTTTTTTTTTGGGTATATACGCTGGCAGCAAGTTTACCGTTAGAAAAATACCTGAAACCCCCACATAACGCACAAGGCTAGCGAATTGGTGAAATTAAACATAATATATATATAAATATATTCTATGTGTCATTTATAATTATTATCTAGTTGATTTACATACACACTTTAAAAACGTACATAGCCATACAGACTTACACACATTCAAGCATACACATACAAATACATAAATACTATATGCTATATACACAACTGTACTCGTTACATAAGCATGAAAGTGCTCTAGTCAAAAGTAATTATAATTATTATAACTATTATTATCATTATTGTATGTATGTATTTATGTTGTGAAATGAAACAATTTAAATTAAATAATAATTATACATATATAAATATACATATTCCATATAAAATGAAAACCTAATTTAAAGGCATCTAGATCAATCTTTGTTGTCAAGTTTTTTTTGGCCTCTGCAATAGCTTGATTTTAATGTTGAATATCGTTACCAAGTAGGCCCTTAATGCAAGATAGCTGAAGATAAGGTGAGCATATTGTTGGTATAACAAAAAAATCCGACTCATTTAATAAAATAAATTATGAACTAAACAATGTGTTCCCACAATATTATAGTTGAAAAAAAGGACTTCTGCATAATAAATGTTCTTAACGCACAAAGATTTTTATTCGATTTGAAACGTGTTCTTTCATATTCTAAACAATTGACATATATAAGAATTTAACCCACCGTGCTAGAATGCACAGTGAAACACAACACATAGAAATCGGTGCATTTAATTTTAATTACTCTACTCGTAACAAATTCACATCTATTTTGATATGCCCGCAAAAGAAAATTTTGGCTTGTTATTTAAATTAAAGACTTACATTCTGCAGTGCTATAATTTATACAAAACAAATCAAAAAATTTAAATTAAAATAAATAAATACTATCTACCAAAATGAGAAATTCTTGTGCTGCCTTCTCAAGAGTCAAATAATTACACTACAAATGAAAAAATGCCAGCGTAGTTTACGATTCTAAAAAAACTATTACATGTGTATAGAGGAAAAAAAATTTTGTATTTCTTAACCATTTAACAAGAAAACGCTGAAATATATATCTGAAAATATTGCTCGTAAATGCCGAATTTCACTTGAAATAAATTCAACGCATATCGCTGTATTTTAAATACCCCAAGCCCCATAGCAAAGAGTAATCGTTAATACGTTAATTATGTTTACATAGACTGGAACACTATGAAACGAATTATGCCTTGCTGACATATTTGATTGTTTGATTGAGATTTAGCATTTGAACCGTTTGTAATATAATCATAACAATGACGTTATACCATGTATGCATTCCCTATTCTATTTATGTATGTATGTCAAATAAAAATAATACATTGTTATCGATTCAAAACCAATAAGACAAACTTGCACTGCATTGTTGTCTTTTGAAAAAAAAGAATATATATTTATAACCAGGGTTTATTATTATGACCGAGGGTTTATTAAGTAATTTGTATTAATCAACATTGTTTGGCAAAGTAATTAAAAAACATAATAACAACCTTATTGAAATTGTACTAATACAAGAACTAAATTATTTTAATTATGACTTTTAATTACAAATGTATGTATGCATACACAAAACTTAACGCTACTTCAAACTAAAACAAACCTACAAAATCAACCACACTTAAGTAACTATACATATACATAGTATTATCATATTTCAACAAATGCATTGCGCAAAACCAAAAACCATGTAACAATAATATAGAAATACATACGCATATAGTATATTTTGTGTGCTCGTACATTCATAAAAACACGAGATGTGTGCAAATGAATTTATTTGATTAAGGGCCAGTTTCTCAATGTCTGGTTAGCTAAACTAACAGATGGTTAGCTTAACTATCTGATGGTTAGTCAAAATTGAGTTTCTCAATGTCTGGTTAGGGTTGTTCGTGATAAAAACTAACATGAGGCCTAAGTGCCGGTTAAAATTTGTTCTCTCGTTAAGTGCCGATATAAATATCGATGAAATCATCGTTAGGCAAACAGGTGACTGTGGCTGACACTTGCATTGTTTACATTTTATTCAAGCAAAATGGCATCGCATCAAAGAATTTTTAACATCCACGCAATGTGGCCGCTTTCTGTTCTCAACTGAGCTCATTAAACTTGTTTGTGTTCTCATTTCCATTTTTTAATTGTTATTTTTGAGTTGAAAGAAGAATTTGGCAGTCACAAAACAAAAAATACCAAACAAAACCAGCTATTTTGCTCGATCAGGGTGGCAGCACCATCAATGCGATAGTATCATATCGATTTAACTTAACCATACATTGAGAAAACCAAATTGGCTTAACGCGAGCGTTAAATTTATCTGGTCGTTAGCTAATTCTTACTTTAACCAGACATTGAGAAACTGGCCCTAAGGCCCAATATCTCAATGTCCAGTTAAATTTTCGTTTAGCTAACTGCCGCATAATTTTGCTGGTCGAGTTTAAACAATTTGGTTTTCTCAAAGCCAAAATAACCTTTCATCGATAAGTAACTATCGCCTTAACAGCTTTGCCACATATATACACAGCGTTGCCATTTATAGCGAGCGGCTCAGCTGTTTTTTGTTTTTGTTTTGGTTGGTGACTGGCAAATTTTGCATATTCTAAATATATAAAATATAAAATTAAAATGAACACGCCTAAATGCAAACGGTTCCGTGGGAAAAACTTTTCGGTTTCTGAGGAGCATTTGTTGGTGGAACTAGTGGAGTCGCATCAGCATATTTTAGAGTGCAAGAAGAGCGACGCCGTTACGTGGAAGCAGAAAGACGAAGCCTGGCAGAAACCTATTACTATGGCAAGTCAATTGATCTACAATCCCTTTTGCATGTAGATTTTTTTAGCCTGAACCGCTGAACAAATTTGGCATCATCCAGATCAGTGAAATATCCCTATAACTTCTCCAGTTATTAACTCTTGGCTCTGTTTCGTCAAATTGCGTCTCCATTGAATGAATATAAAAAACTCTGCTGTGCGATGCCATTTTCTTTAATAACAAAATAAATATACAATTCAAGGGACAGCTGTTTGCTTTATCGATGATTCTTATCGATATATCGTGACTTCAACGCGCTTTAAATTTTAACCGAGACCCAGCCTTCCGGTTAGTTTGTTTCTCATATACTCCTAACCGAACATTGAGTGACTCAAATTCGACTAAACTTAGAATAAGTTGACTAACCGGACATTGAGATATTGGGCCTAAAACAAAGACGAGAAATTATAATCCAACTGACAAACTAATAACCTATTTATTCTTGTACCTTGGTACATCAATTATAACAAATAACAATAATGGAAATTATTGAAATTATTAACATGAATAAACGTAAAAAATTAAATAAAATCAAATTTTCATCTATGAGCTAGTTTAAATTTAGAGCAGTGGTGTCCAAAATTTGAAAAGGCAGCCACGCGTGGTTGCAAGAAAAATTCTGCCGGCGTAGCAGCCGACACATGTATAGGGAGAGAGAATATGTGTATTCTATAAATAGAACAATCGGCAGCTTGTTCTCTTACGATGCGCGTGTTCGGCTGCATTTGCTCTCTCGACTCATATGTTCGGCTGAAGCTCAAAAGTCAAACGCGCAGTCATTCGCTATGCTGCATTGCAAAAAAATGTTTAATGTCAATTGGGAAAATGAATTATTTTTCTTTGAGAATATGGATGGTAAAAAGCTCAATGTTTATTGTGCCATTACGATGCATGTCGCTTTACCATTGATGTTATAATTTTTTTTATGCTTGGATCGCACGCATTTTATTTTTTCAGCGTAAATCAGTAAAACGTCACGTTGCCTTCGTGTTTCGCTGCTTCGCACACAAGCGCAACGCTTTCATTGTGTGAGTTTGGACACCACTGATTTAGAGCTATTAAAGTTACTAAGCAACACCTTGAACTGTTGAGAAAAAAAAATATAGTGAAAACGTAACGCAATCTGTAATTAAAAGCATCTGGTTATTAAAACACGATTTTCATTTAAATTTTTTAAAAATAGAACACCATTTATTTATATACTTGTACGTTTTTGTATTTTGAAATACTGTGCTTGTTAATTTACCTTAAAATGTATAAATTCACGTAAATATAATGAAATCTTAAACAATAGCATAACTAACATCAGGCTGGTTTTCAGACTAGCTGCAAAAAGCGAAAAAAAACCACAAATACCTCTTTCCCTTTGTGATATTAATGAGAGTTGCGAAAACGTTTGATATATATATATACAATATACACTCAGAAAAAAATCACACGAAAATTAACTGAAAATAGTTCATTTACAATGCAGTTTTAAAATATGAAACTTATTAAGTTTAAATATTTTATATAGTTTGTTGATGTAATCAGTGTTTAAAAAAAATGGAACAAGCTTTTTTTCTGCTTTTGTTCGCTTCTGAAAAAAGTTGCAGTTTGAAGCAGGCCAAGAAAACAAAAAAACGATGATTTTAAGTTCTGTTTTACACGGTGCAATTATTTGCATGCAACTTACTTTCGCCTCTCACTCACACGTTGCAATTAGTTGCATGCAACTTTTTGAATTTTAAATTCGACAATGCGACAAAACGCATGTAATTAATTGTTTTCTTTTGTACGTTTGTTTGTGCAGCGATCGTCACACAATTATTGCAAAAGCAAAATACACGCTGCTTGCGCGTATACCCTCAGTATGGCCGAAAGACGCAAAGTGAACGTTTCGTCGACGACTCTGTCACAGCCGTTGACGCTCGCTTAATTCATTCACAATGGCTGCGTTCAGGGAACTAAGCGGTTATCAAGCTGCTTACTAAGCGCTTAGTGCAAATCGCTGAAAACTTGTGAACGCACTGCTTAGTTGATCAGCTGATTATCATTATCGATATGTAAATAATAATAATAATAATAAAAAACTCATCTTTCAACCCCATGACAACCTCACTTACATCAGTATCCTCGCAACAAAATTGCAGTAACATTAATTTTATGCTTTTTCTATCCATTTGCACAAAACAATTAACAGCTGTTCAATCACTAAGCGCAAAAGCAAACAAAATTTACGCTAACAAAGATGGCGGTCGCTGACTAAACATGTTTAGAAAGCGCTTACTAAGCAGAACGTTCAGCGAACGATTACTAAACATGTATTGTAAGCGCTTAGTTCCCTGAACGCAGCCAATGTGTTCGACTGACGTATTTTAAAAGGCGATGTCCGCTCAATGCGTTAACGCATCTCAAAACACTCTAGGTTAACGCAATGACAGGCATACAGCGGCTTTTGCGACGCTCGTTCGCCTTAATTTCATGTATGAGTGTCACTACGCATCACTGTAAAAAAAGCAACGCTAGGTTGACGTAAATACAATCACTGCGCCAGCCGTACAAGAGGGTACTTACATGCTTATGCGTGTGTGTGCACCAAAAGTAGACGGAACAAACATAAAAGTGTTACAATTTAAAAAGTAACAATCAGGCTAAGTTCACTTGTTTAAAACGACGACTGCTACTTCTGCTTGGAATCCTCCCTGCATATTCGTATTGGATTTACCATAAATATGCTTATTTATACTACGTTTTTTTCTGAGTGTATTTATGTAAAAAATTAAACCCCTACATATTTTACGAAACTGAAAACATTTTTTCTTTCAGTAAATATTATCGCATCTCTTTTAACGAATGGCAAAACTTCACTTATCTTGGCATAGTTTTCATTTCAATAATTTGGTATTTTATTACAATCGGCTGATTATGGTATTTTAGACGTACATTGGGTTAGCAGTTTTCTATGCTATTTGTTATTGGTAACTAAATGCTTATTTACAATTTAAAGGTACAACTTACAGATAAAATATTTGTAGGTTTTGCTTTTAGACATACTAATAAGCCGGTTCTAGCCACATTATTATTCAATAATAATGTGTCGAGCATTTCGTATCATATAGACATTTACTGCTGGATATGTTAACTGTATGTATGTGTGAGTACTTTTGTTTGTATTTGTGTGATACTCTTAAATTCCATGTTTGTATGTGTATATGTATATATAATAAATATGTTTTAATATATTTTGATCATAGAGTATCATGCGCTTTTCTATACTTTTTTTGTTGCAACTATTGATAGTACAATTTTAAATTCTGGCGTGCGTTTTTTTTTCGGCGTCGGGGTGTGAAGTTTTAGTCTTTTAAACATTTCATAGTTCAACTAGTTTGCCATAATAAGCTCTATATGTAAGTATTTATGTGGCACGACTTACTCATTTGTATTGATCAATTTAGACAAATCATATCGAAATCGCATTTTGACTGCAGACAGATATTATTTCATATCTGCCTTTATAAAGAGTTAAATTTTATTTTGTGGTTTTTTCAAAGAGAGAACAGATCCATATATTACTTATGTTTCTCTTTAAAACTCTGACAGATACAGAAATACTATCTACATATGTATATGCTTTTAGACCTTAGAAATAATGGAATATCATATTTTTGATTTTGAAACTATTTTTAACTTAATGACTGCAGAAAACTTTTGATTGTTACAATATGTTTGTTTGCTTGTGAGTGTGTGTGTAGAGCGTGCTTATGTTATTCCTTAATTTAACTTGACTTAACTTAACGTAAGAGTCAGCTGACTCAAGGCCCAACCAAACGATGCTTTCGTGCATGCAGAGCCGCTGCAAGAATGAACGAAATGCATGCTTAAGCATTATGCATCAACGTCTATAGCCATACGTTGCTTAAGTGCTTTGTCTCTTCTTCTTCTTTTTTTTTTGCCAAACATTGTTGCCACATGTTTTATTTTTATTCCATTAAAAAATAAATGTTAACATTTTATGTAATATTATGTTAATAATAAAGACAACACATGTTTCATATATCTAGTATATTATATCAATGTGTTTATAAACAATTAAATGAAGATTTAACAATTTTTTTAAATATTTTCCATACAATAAAAAGACTGCGACAACTCTATGCCCAATGCATTGCTGCATGGTTTCAATTCAGTGAAACTATGCATGCGGCGCTTATGCATTCGTTAAAAAATAAAACTGAACGAATCCGTGCATAAGCATCGGTTGGGCGGATACACGACGTAGCATATGTTGAAACTTTGCGTGCAGCGGCTCTGCATGCACGTAAACATCGTTTGGTTGGGCCTTCAATCTGCCTTATGGCTGTCGATGTTAAGGCCCAACCAAACGATGTTTACGTGCATGCAGAGCCGCTGCACGCAAAGTTTCAACATATGCTACGTCGTGTATCCGCCCAAACGATGCTTATGCACGGATTCGTTCAGTTTTATTTTTTAACGAATGCATAAGCGCCGCATGCATAGTTTCACTGAATTGAAACCATGCAGCAATGCATTGGGCATAGAGTTGTCGCAGTCTTTTTATTGTATGGAAAATAGTTTAAAAAAATTGTTAAATCTTCATTTAATTGTTTATAAACACATTGATATAATATACTAGATATATGAAACATGTGTTGTCTTTATTATTAACATAATATTACATAAAATGCTAAGATATATTTTTTAATGGAATAAAAAAAGCACATGTGGCAACAATGGTTGGCAAAAACAAAGAAGAAGAAGAGACAAAGCACTTAAGCAACGTATGGCTATAGACGTTGATGCATAATGCTTAAGCATGCATTTCGTTCATTCTTGCAGCGGCTCTGCATGCACGAAAGCATCGTTTGGTTGGGCCTTTAGCGTTTACTCTCCACTTGACGTAACTTAACTTAATTCTGAACCTGCAGGTTGCAGATTCTTACGTTAAGTTTTTAAGTTAAACAGTGTTGATTAATGTGAAAATCAAACAGCTGATCAAAAAACGTGATGAAAAACGTTAAATGCTCTTTACAAAATGTTTACAAAACCAAATATTCAAATGGATTAACATAAGCTAATTATTTTAGTAGAAAATCATGCTTTGTTGTATGATAAATAGTCAAAAGACTTTAAAAATATAATTAAAAAAAGAGAAGTTTGGGCTGCAATTGCCAAAGAACTTGGTTGCAACGTTGTATTCAAAATGCGCCAACGAGCGGTCAATATATTTTTCTGTGTTTAACAGCACTGCTAACATAATTCTACAGCACTGACACACTGATTTCTTAAGTTAAGTTAAGTTGAGAGTAGACGCATATATTCCTTAAGTTAAGTTACGTTAAGTTACGTTAAGTTAAGTTAAGTTAAGTCAAGAGTAAACAGCCCTTAAGATACACAAATAAAAAGCATAAAATCAGTCTGAGTTTTATTGAATACAGTAAATATATGTAAACTTGCTTATTTATAAAGAAGCATGTATTTTTCACATAGAAGTTAGGTAAATGCATAGCTTAATTTAAATTTTGATTAAATTAAAGTATATATATAAACTAAATTACACTATTTTCAGATAACAGAATGCATCAAGATTTGTCTTTTACTCTTTTTCTGCTAGTATCAAATATTAAATTATTAAAATAAATATGTATAAATGCATGCATGGGATCAGAAAAACTAGAAAAATCGTTCCTCTGAATTTTAAGCTGCGGACAATTCTAATTTGCCTAAGAAAATATGGTGCTTAAATTAAGCTTAGATCCGCTCCTATCAATCTAAAGATATTTTCATGAGTGCAAGTGTGAGTGCAAGACTCAAAAATTTTAAGCTTAATCTCTAAACTTGTTTCCAAAAAAGCTATAATTCAAAGAAATATTGCAATTAAAGTGATAACATTTTAAAATTATGATCCTGAAAACGAGCAGAACTAATCTCCAACACACTTTAAAACAATAAAAAAGGGTTTTGGTTTTTCATATTTACAAAAATATACAACCAAATTTCCTAATGTATTTTGATTTAAAAAAAAAGAAGCATTTAACTTAAATTTTAGTCTTTTAAATTTTGATTGATTTCAAATTGTGTTGTTCTTATACGACTTTCTACTGTTACCACAACATCTGCGCTATTTTTTCCACAACGCGTTTTAAAAGGCTGGTAGACAGGCAACTGCACAAATCTCTCAGTATCTTGAAGGAATTTCTGGATCAGGGAGCGGTGGATCGTCAAACACAAGGTATTTCATTTAATGTTCTCATAGGATATTTGTATTGAAAAGGGGTTCTGATAGTAGCGTCATCTTAATAAATTAAGCCTGCAAGCAAAATATGTCCATTCAAAATAATTGGATATTTTTGATATGCCCTATGTTTTTTGTATCGATCTTTCTCGTGCAGTTATTCTTACATAGAAGAACAACACGTTTTCCAGATGAGCAAAGTATCCATTAACCTCTTTTAAAGAACGCCCCGCATAACGAACATTTCGCATAACGAACACATTTTTTTGGGAAAAAAAGTGCAATTTCTCTGAGTCCCCTTGTTGAATGGAATTAAAAAATAGTGCACTGCCGTAAACCATTTTAGTTATAAGGCATTTTAAAAGAAAACATGCACAAATTTTTAGATCTGCATCAAACAAAGAACTTTCTCCATGGCATATGACAATGCATATTTGATTTTTCTCAGTGTACAGGTTGATATAGTTCGCAGAAAAGAGTATCAACAGTAATACAATAAGAGTTTGTTTGAGGCGGCTTTCTTATCATAGTTTATTGCATAATTGCATCGAGTTATTGTTGATGTGACCACTAAGCTCTTCGAAAAGCTTCTTTTAAGCATCGGAGCATAAGAAAATATTTTTTTGTCAATACAATTCTTAAGAGTTAGTAGTTTTGTGCTATTTATTAAAAAAGCTTCATGGTTTTTAGTTAATGTCATAGAAAAATCTTTGCATTCGTAGGCGCGGATCTAGGTTTGATTGGTGCACCATGCCCTCTTGGGCAAATTAGCTTGGAATTGTCCGTGGATTAATTTTCAATGGTACGATTTTTGGTCAAAAAATTGACCTTCTCTTATGTATATACAAAGCGTTTCAATGTTTGTCGATCCTTACGTCTTTTTATGTAGCATATACATATGTACATATGTATGTATATGCCCAGGCTTTATTATTTATAGTATGAAGATGATTTTCATGTGTGTATGTGTACGCAAGTGTGTGTATGTTTGTGAGATTGTTTAAATTGTCAATAAATTTTAAACTTAAATTTATATATTTGTTTGCCTCTTGAATTGCGGCTTGCGTCTGATAGTTGCAAATCGATTTGATGTTTGTTGCTTCTGTTGCAGGTATAGTTTTAGCTGCAGCAGCTTTTGTTGCTGTTGCTTCTTTGCAGTTGTCAGTCGTCACACTGTGGTCTCATCATCATCAATATTCCGCCTGTTCAGTCAAAAGAAATTTATTTAAGTATATTATTATATCAGTTATTGTAGTTTTTATTTATTTATATCCGAACAACAGCTAAAGAATTGATTGCATGCTAATTACAGTGAAGATAGGCAATATACAAATATTTTTAAACATGAATATAATCTACTTTCTAAATAATATAAATTTTTGTTGTTTTTTTATTATTCAAATTTTAAAGAAATTGAAAAACAAATCGTGTGTGCAATTATGTACATGTTTGTTTTTATTGTTAGTCTAGTCTTATATATTGAAATGTGTCAGCGTGTGTTAAAGTATTGTGTTTGTATGTGTGGCTTATCTTTATAACTTGAAATGTACATACAGTTTGTCAAGAAAGTGTTTTCGCATGAAGAAAAATTCATATTTTTTCACTTCTGATCAGAAAATAGAACTATTAAATAACTTTTTTAACTGGTTTGAAAATGCAAGTTTATTCTTCATTTATTTCTTAACAATATGCAAAAAACTAAACTATAATTATTTAATAAACAAAAAAGTTATAACAAAATCAAAATATGTCTAAGTAAATTTCACTGTCAACAAAATGTTTTCGTTTGTGGGTTTTTTCCATTCTTTCGTCTTTCGTGCTAGTACCGTTATAGTTACAGTTACTTGTGCACAGCAGAACATAATGTACGCATATTTAAAGCAAATTTTGTGCATTTCACACTTTGTACTAGTTGAATGCAGACATAACAACCGTATTTACCAATTTCTTATAATGCCGGGGAAAAGAGTATCATTTGATATAGTACAGCTGGTTTATTTTAATTATACGATCGGAAAAAGTACCAAGGAAATTGCTAATATGTTCCAGCTCCAAGTGCGAACTGTCCAAAATATAATTAATCGGGCCAAAAATGAAAATAGACTGGAAAGTAAGGCAGCAAGCGGAAGGCCGCCTAAGCTCTCAACTAGAGCAACGCGCCTAATGATGAGAAAAGTTGACCAAAATCCGATGGTATCCACTAGAGCGCTGGCTATGGAAGTTAAGGAAGAGTGTGGATTGGTTGTTTCTCACGAAACTATCCGTAAAGCCATAAAAGCCAATAACTTCACATCCCGCGTGGCTAGGAAAAAACCAATGCTGTCAGTGGTGAACGTCGAAAAACGACTTGCCTTCGCAACAGCTCACTTAAATGCACCACAAAGTTATTGGAATAACACTATATTCTGTGACGAATGCAAAATAATGCTGTATTACAATGAGGGACCCAACAAAGTATGGCGGAAACCGTTAACAGCTTTGCAAAATAAAAATATAGTTCATACCGTTAAATTCGGCAAACTGTCCGTCATGGTGTGGGGTTGCTTTTCTAGCAAAGGAGTGGGCGAATTGGTGTTTGTTGACAATAAAATGGATGCTGTACAATATCTAAACATTTTAAAGCAAAATTTGCAGAGGAGCGCTACCAAATTTGGTTTTGATCGTAGCTTTAATTTCTACCAGGACAACGATCCAAAACACAAAGCGATTAATGTGAAGCTGTGGCTGCTTTACAACTGCGGGAAAGTTATTGACACTCCACCCCAGAGTCCCGATATTAACCCCATAGAGAATTTGTGGGCTTATTTGAAGAAAAAAGTCGCAAAAAGGCGGCCAACTTCACGACCAATGCTGAAAAACTATATTTTAGAAGAGTGGAGTCGAATTCCTTTAGAGTATATAGAAAAATTGTTGAATTCAATGAATTTTAGGATTAATGCTGTTCTAAAAGCCAAAGGCTATCACACGAAATATTAAACAATTTTTTTTTAAGTTTAGCTTTAAGTTATTACATTATTTTTTAAGACGAAAACACTTTGTTGACAGTGAAATTTACTTAGACATATTTTGATTTTGTTATAACTTTTTGTTTATTAAATAATTATAGTTTAGTTTTTTGCATATTGTTAAGAAATAAATGAAGAATAAAATTGCATTTTCAAACCAAATAAAAAAGTTATTTAATAGTTCTATTTTCTGATCAGAAGTGAAAAAATATGAATTTTTCTTCATGCGAAAACACTTTCTTGACAAACTGTATGTAAAATTTTTTGGCTGAAAGACGCTAATTTGATAAATAAATATGTAAAATAATGTTCTAATCTGCAATATTCCAACTATGTAATTGCTTAGACCTTAACACGCATCGGTACTAAAAAAAACAAGTGGAAACGTTGCAGTCGGACGCAACCGACTGCGGTATACTCTATACCAGTATTAAAACCGGTTAAAAGAGGCCTGATTGCAAAGGGGTACGGATGCGGCAGATGTGTACGCTGCCTTAAAAATTCTCCGATGCAGATGGGGATGCCACCAGCTGTCTTCGTTGCAAATTTGGTGACTCTAGCTCAAAGTTTGTAAAATGGCGGTATGGTTGGGCGTGGCATTCAAATTTTTGGTGCATATCTATGTGGGATGTCAATTGCTACCTTCATACCAAATTTGGTGACTCTAGCTCAAAGTTTGTATTAGGTGTGGAAAGGGGGGTGGAATGGTTGAGCGTGGCTCAAAAACTTTGATGCAGATTGTTGGGGGTCGTTGCCGGCTATCTTGCTACCAAATTTGGTGGCTCTAGCTCCACTACTCTGGAAGATACTCGCATTCCCGTTTTTGACGAAGCGTTGGGGCAGATGGGGGCGGCTAGGGCGGTATCGGTGGGCGTGGCATCCAAACTTTTGGTGCAGTTTTTAGGGGGTCATCATCACCTATCTTGGCACCAAATTTGGTGGCTATAGCTCAAAAACTGTGGGAGATATAGTCTTTTTTGACTTTAAAATGCGGGGGGCTGGGGGCGGAATGGGGGGCGTGGCTCCAAAATTTTTGATGCAGTTTTTTGGGGGTTGCTAATAGCTATCTTTTTACCAAATTTGGTACTTCTAGCTGTAAGGATGTGCGAAATATGTGGATTTATCGGTATTGGGTTATCGAATTTATCGATTTGCCAGCCCCCCAGTTATCGTAGAACCCCCATCTTGACACTTTAATTTACTATCCCATACATAAAGAGAATTGGAGAGTTTCAAGTCTCTAGCTTGAAGGGTGTGGAAAAAACTTGCATACATACGGACGGACAGACGGACAGACACCATGACGGACATTGCACAAAACCAATATACTCTTTACCTTCGGTATCGAGTATAATTAGAATGGAAATATATTTTGGTTACGATTTTCCGCAATTTCGCTGAAATTCGTTCATTGAGCCACACTTTCATTCACATTCGATAAATACAAAAGCCGCAAAAGCAAATTGATCTCTATATCGTGTCAAATTGCCACAAGGTACCGATGCGCATATAATACTTTGTTAAATCCGATTAAGTCTTTAAAGCTCATGAGAATATTTGAGATTTTCTTGCGATATTCTTTTGTTTGTGGTGTTATCCATGCAGGTGACTATTACAGCCAAGTTTTATATGTTTAATATATATGTAAGACAGAAAAAATCAAGTGTGTCAAACGTTGCATTTGGACTCATGTGACTGCGGTGAACTCTAATGCCAGTATAAAAACGGGTGGTAAGAAGTCTGTTTGCAAAGCGAGAGTACTTGGGCGGCAGGGTTGGGCGCTGCGTTCAATAATAGCTTGATGCAAATCTTTGCCGCCATCAACAGACTACTTACCAAATTTCGTGACTCTAGCTCAAAAACTGTGAAAGACATGACGACTTTCAATTTCAAAAGGAGTAGGCAAAGCTCCCTTATCTTGACACTTTATCTGTCCCGATCATAGACAAAAATATTTGCAAAGTTTCAAGTCTCTAGCTTTACAGGTGACGAAAAAAGTTGCGTTCATACAGACGGACAGACACCATGACAGACATCGCACAAAACCAATACACTCTTTAGATTTGGAGTATAAACAATGTCTTAGACGATTCGTCTATTAGTTAATAAATATCACTTAAGTATTTCATCTGCAAGGATATTAAACTTCGACGCAACGAAATTTGTTATATTTAATAATTTAAATGTTCTTATCTAAGCTCATTTTTATTTAAATTAGATTATCTGTAATTGTCAGCTTTAGTGGACTGTTTTAACTTGTGCAATATCTAGTTGGGTTTTTTCACGTTTTACTATTTATGGTTTATTATATACATTTCCTGATACCATATTGTTAGCGACCAAGGATAATGTTGCCTCAGTTGTCTGCGATTCAGCCAAACAATGTCACACTGTAAAATGCTTACGCCGAATTTGTTGTTGATGTGTTTTTGGTGGTTGTTGTTGTTTGATGGTGTTGTTGCAAGTAAATAAATTGTTATAGATTGATGACACATACTTGTTTTGAAAAACCTTGCAGAATATGCAATTGTTTTTAAGGTTTTAATACATTCTAGTTACATAACGTAAACAAAATCAACAAATCAAATGGAAAAATCAAGTCAGAAGGATCTAGTCGAGTAAGCTCGACTAGAAGATACCCTGTACGCTAGATATTACGCGTACAGTCATTGGTTGTATATATGTTTGTGTTTGCAAGCGTATACAAAAAGTACATGCAAAACTGCGCTTTTCAGAGGATCTTTATTCTGTCTGTAGTTTATAGCTCAAGTTTCAAACTTTTTAAATTAAGAATTTTGTTTTTATCGATTTGTGTATCGGAATCCAGAAGGGTTATGGATAATTTGAAAAAACTTGAACCGCTTATGAGTAAAGGCTCAGTTACCCTAACTTAACTTAACGTGAACTTAACTTAACTTGAAATTTACTTGAACGTGAACGTGAACTTAAATTCAAGCGATTACCCAAAGCGTGAACATATCGAACAACTATTGCCTTCAAATAGAACAGAACAATGTTAAAATTAAATATAATTAATAACCAAGCATCCTTTTTTTTTTTTTGCTGGATCTTTAAAATGTTTGCTAGCTTTATTACATAAAAAATCTTTTCCTTGAACCAAACAAATAAGTTTATTTTCATCCATTTTAAATTCGCTGTTTCAACTTGAACTTGAAATTCTGTTTTCTGCACGTTTTCAAGTCAAGTAAATTCAAGTTAAGTTTGGGGTAGCCACCAAGCAGTGTTTTTCGTTAAGTTGATTGGATCAGCTGTTTTCTAAGTTCACGTTAAGTTAAGTTCAGGTAACTGAGCCTTAAGAAGAGCTTATGTTATAAATTTAGAGTCCCTAGCTTTTATAGTCTCTGAGATCGACGCATTCATACATACGCACGGCCAGTCAAACGAACATAGTCGAATTGATTGGACTGTTGGTGATGAAAAAGAATATACATAAATACTTAATGGGGTCAGAGATGGTTGCATACATTTTCACAAAACCATAATACTTTTTTTTACCCTTTTTTTATTGGTTCAGGGTATAAAAGAAATCAACTAAAACAAGTGGAAACGTTGCAGTCGGACGCAACCGACTGCGGTATACTCGATACCAGTATTAAAACCGGTAAAAAGAGGCCTGATTGCAAAGGGGTACGGATGCGGCAGCGGTGTACGCTGCCCTAAAGATTCTCCGTTGCAGATGGGGATGCCACCGGCTGTCTTCGTTGCAAATTTGGTGACTCTAGCTCAAAGTTTGTAAAATGGCGGTATGGTTGGGCGTGGCATTCAAATTTTTGGTGCAGATCTATGTAGGATGTCAATTGCTACCTTCATACCAAATTTTGTGACTCTAGCTCAAAGTTTGTATGAGGTGGGGAAAGGGGGGCGGAATGGTTGGGCGTGGCTCCAAAACTTTGATATAGACTGTTGGGGGTCGTTGCCAGCTATCTTCCTACCAAATTTGGTGGCTCTAGCTCCACAACTCTGGAAGATACACGCATTCCCGTTTTTGACGAAGCGTTGGGGCAGATAGGGGTGGCTAGGGCGGTATTGGTGAGCGTGGCATCCAATCTTTTGATGCAGTTTTTGGGAGGTCATCATCACTTATCTTGGAACCAAATTTGGTGACTCTAGCTCAAAAACTGTGGGAGATATAGGCTTTTCTGATTTCAAAATGAATTCAAAGTTATCGAATTTATCGATTTGCCAGCCCCCCAGTTATCGTAGAACCCCAACCTTGACACTTTAATTTACTATCGCATAGCTAAAGAGAATTGGAAAGTTTCAAGTCTCTAGCTTGAAGGGTGTGGAAAAAAGTTGCGTTCATACAGACGGACAGACGGACAGACAGACAGACGGACAGACACCATGACGGACATTGCACAAACTCAATATACTCTTTACCTTCGGTATCGAGTATAATGAAAGACGTTCTGATATGCATGTTAGGTGAAGTATGGGAAATTCATTTCATTGTGGTTTACCTCAGAGCTGTTGAGTTGCATATTTATTTATTGTAGCGATATGTCAGTGTGTTGTTGTTGATGAATAATAATTTTTTGATTGAAGTATATTGCATTCACGTGTATATGTGTGTTTGTTTTATGTTGTATCAGTTGTTTTTTGTTTTTTTTAAGCGAAAATTGGTGAGCACAAAATGAGATAAAGGGAGTTGAAGAGAATAAAAGTGAAAAATAGTTTAATTAGTTTTGCTTCAATCGTTCCCAGTTTAAGATTTCAAACTTATATGTGTGTTTGTATTGGGTGTGTATGTGTGTGTGTGTGTCTGTTCGTCAATATTGAAGGGTTTCAAATCATTGTTGTAAGTATTCTTTGTTGTTTTGATAACCGCATGGGTGCAATGGAAAAATCAAGGAAAAGTTTTATTTTTTCGACATTCTTGTTATACATTTATTATTTCATGTGAGTTGTTCATGTGTATTATGCCGCAAAGCAAAGAGAATAAGAAACAAACAAAACAGCACAGATTAACATGGAATAAATGAGTAGCAAATAACTTTAAACCGAATGTAATTAAAAGAGACGCATAAAATGCTATATGAGTCTGACTTTAAAAATGAGTATCAATATACATATGTATTTATAGGTTTGCGGTACAGTAAATAAAAAATGTATTCCAGATACAATAAGAAGAAAGAGACACAAAATTGAACATCGAAAGAAGTAAAAAAAACTACAACAAAGAATATAAAGACTTTCGCAATGAGGATAACGTTAACGTTAAATTAGGTATAAAGAACAGTTATTTTATCGTTAAAAACCAGTCATCTATTCGCACTCTATAAAGTATATATTGCGTTCAGCATTCTTTCAAAGCAATAATAGTTTTTGCAAGTGTACAGAAAGCAAATAATAAAAAAAACCGAATCTTAAGGATTACTTACTCAGTGTCCGTAATGCTGGTAAGCGGACCAAATGGCTGCATGGCCGCCACCATATTGGGCGGTGGGGAAGAAGTGCGTGAACTGTGGCGGGAGCTGCCTTCACTAACGCTGACCCCACCGGAAATCGTGGGTCGGGCGAACAATCCGGTATTGTTAATGTCGTCGTTGACGAGCGCCGCTTGTGGGTGCATGAGATGCAACTGCTGTGAACTGTGCAGCGATGATGTCTGCACGTGTTCGGCACTCAGTTTGCGTGCCTGCTGTTGCAAATGATCCTCCTCGGCAGTGTAGGGAAAGTGATAGCCGTTCTTGTCAGATCCTTCTGACAATCGATCCGAGTGCTGAGCGTGATGCTGCGTTTGATGCTGCGCCTGCTGCTGCTGATAGTCGCTCTTGAGTAGAGAGTGCACAGAGTGCAGAGAGTCCGTGCCATAGGTAGGTTGGCGCTTCAGGCTGTAGTGACCGTCGCGGGAACCATAAATATCGGGCGTAATACGATCCTTGGACAAGTAGGGCAAGTCTGACTTGGTAACAAGGTAGCTTCTGCCCAACGTCCGCTGCTTATCGTAAATATTGTCGCTAAGGTAAGCCGCATCCGCATGGAAACTACGCATATGGCCAATTGTCTGAGAGCCTCCAGCTTCTCCATCACCACCACCATAATCCTTGTCGCTACCATAGTGACTAGGCGGTTTGTAAGCGCCGTACTTATCGGGAGAATCGGTGCGATGGCCATACAAACTATCCTCGTAGCCATCGCGTGCGTCGCGTATGTTCTCAAGGATAGAGGGTGTCATGTTGATCTTATTGTGGTGGTGCTGCATGTAGCTGGTATCGGTGAGATCTGGATTTGGTAGCGGCAACGGGTTTGGCGAAACGGTCATCTTTTGGCCATGCACAAGCTCATTATCCGAGCCAGTGTCTTGTGACCAGCGTCCAATGTTCGGTGGAGACTGCAGGTAGGTATCCGGTAGCTGACTGGACCAACGTGGTGCATAAACCGGTTTACGTACGCTAGGAAAAAGCTGCGGACTCTGTACAACATTCAGCTCCGGTGGGGTGGTGGCCTGCACATGCTCCGTTATGTTAGGCAAATACGCCGGAGAAGCACTAACCGCAACGCTGCGATGTGTTCCAGAGGAGCGTGCTGTTCGGGATTCATCATCGTCGCTTGAGTGACTGGACGCTAGTTCTAGCGATCGTCCATCGGTTTCCGAGCCAGAATCCGAGTCTTTGCGCTGCCTTCGGGTCTTCTCTTCGCCACGACTGCGTCCAGTTGTTGAGGACTCAAAGCCACGCAAGAAACTGGGTGCATCACTGGCTGAATTATAGTTGGAGGTGGATGTTGATGTCTGGCGCAGCTGTCCGTCACTGTACGGACTGGAGCTTGTCTTGGCGGTGCTGCGTGAAGTGGTGCTAGATGCACTAATGCCAATATTCCGTCTGGTCGTATCGTAGTTGCCTGCAAGAAAATTATTCGGCCTGGCCACACCGTTGACATTGTGTGAACTGTTGCTGACCACTATCGAGGAGTCCAGCAATGGAACCTTGCGTCCCATGCAGCGTAGACAGGTGCGCTGAAGATTTTCGCGCACACGCTTATTAATGATGCAGTATCCGATAAGACAGAAGAGTGCATGCAGCAGCACCACCCCAGAAAGCAACAAACTCAGCAGCTGTGAGTGCTCTGAGGCAGCCAGTACAGCCAGAACCCACATGACACCCATCAAAGGCAGCGAAACCACTGAAAGCCAAAGCAGTGTCCGAAGATTTCCAAAGCCCAGCACATGGTCCTTTAGGGTAAAGGCCGCCTTCACCGAAACGAACAATATCAGCAAATTCACCACAGACATTCCAGCTATGGGACCAACCAGCCACCAGACGACGGGCTCATAAACCGATAGCCAGCAGCTAGAAATAAAGAAAAAATATTTAAATGCTGGACAAAGGCTTTGGAAGGCACTTGGATATCTTAAAAACGTATAAAAATCTGCTGCAGAGATAGCTCTAGTTTACAAAATTGGTTCAACTTTGGATCAGGGCAAGTGAAAGCGATTTTGAAATTGTCTTAAGCGGCACAAACGCTACTATAAACGATCATCCTTATCCGCCGAACCTTGTATTTTAATTATAATAAAACTATAGTTTTTTTTTACTAAAACTGAAAAAATACCTTTTTGGGTCAAGATTAAGCCAATCTCCAAACACGGCTGCCCAAAATACGTTAGAAGCTTTCACATTTTTTTTTTTTAATGTAAGGAGCTTTGGCTTTTTATAAAAGCTTTTGATTGGCGCATTGTATCTGGATTTTTATGCAACTCTCAGAAAAGCGAGCTTTTGTATTAAAGCATACTTTCAGGCCGGTTTTTGAAGATCATCGAACCAAAAGGTTAAAATAAATACATATAGTTTAAAAAAAATATAAAAAACACCTTTTAAATAACCATCAAACTAAAATGTTCAAGATAAATATAGTTTAAAAAATTTGCATTTTAAAATACTAAACTAAAAATTTAATAAATAATTCTTAACACAAGCCTAAAAAAATAAAGATCGAAAAATGCTAGTATAATTGTGAAAAAAGCGTCTGGCGCTCGATACAAGAAAAATACAGCACACGCCCACGCCCACGCTTTTTTCACAATAATACTAGCATTTTTCGATAATAATTGTTTTAAGTTTATTTTAAAAGTTATTTTTTAAATTTTTAGTTCAATGTTTTTAAAAGCGAGTATTTTAGTCTTTATACACGATACCGAAGGTAAAGAGTATATTGTGGTTGTGCAATGTCCGTCATGGTGTCTGTCCGTCTGTATGAACGCAACTTTTTTCCACGCCCTTCAAGCTAAGGATTTAAAACATTTCAAATATCTTTATCTATGGCCGGGACATTAAAAACGGGAATGTGTGTATCGATCTCAGTTTTTAAGCTAGAGTCACGAAATTTGGCAAGAAGATAGCTGGTGGCATTCTCGAAAGATCTGCATCAGCCCATCTTTTTGAAACAGGTATGGAGTATACCGCAGTCGGTTACGTCCGACTGCAATGGTTCAACATGTTTTAAACTATAATTATTAATTGATAAAGTATTTTTATACTCGTTACCTAAGGTAAAGAGTATATTGCTTTTGTGCAATGTCCGTCATGGTGTCTGTCCGTTCGTATGGTTGCAAGTTTTTTCCACACCCTTCGAGCTAGAGACTTGAAACTTTCCAATTCTCTTTATCTATGGGATAGTAAATTAAAGTGTCAAGATGGGGTTCTACGATAACTGGGGGGCTGGCAAATCGATAAATTCGATAACTCAAAACCGATAAATCCACATATTTCGCACATCCTTACAGCTAGAACTACCAAATTTGGTAGGAAGATATCTGGCAGCGACCCCCAAAAATCTGCATCAAAGTTTGGGATCCACGCCAACCCATTCCACCCCCCTTTCCCCACTTTTTACAAACTTCGAGCTAGAGTCAAAAAATTTACTATGAAGATAGCATTTGACATCCCACATTGACCTGCATCAAAAATTTGGATGCCACGCCCACCCATACCACTTCCAGCCCCCCCTTTTCCCATTTTTACAATATTTGAGCTAGAGTCACCAAATTTGGTATGAAGATAGCAATTGACATTCCACAAAGACCTGCAGCAAAAATTTTGATGCCACGCACACCCAATCGGCCCCCAGCCCCCCTTTCCCCACCTATTGCAAACTTTGAGCTAGAGTCACAAAATTTGGAAGGAAGGTATCTGGTGGCATCCCACAGAGATCGGCAGCAAATATTTGGATGCCACACCCACACAATCCACCCCCAGCCCCCCTTTCCCCTTCTTTAACAAACTTTGAGCTAGAGTCACCAAATTTGGAAGGAAGGTAGCTGGTGGCATCCCCATCTGCATCGGAGAATCTTTAAGGCAGTGTACACCCCTGCCGCATCCGTATCCCTTTGCAATCAGGCCTCTTTTATCGGTTTTAATACTAGTAACGAGTATACCGCAGTCGGCTGCGTCCGACTGCAACGTTTCCACTTGTTATAATAAAAGAGAAGGATTTAGCCGAGGAATCTTAACTAGGACCTAGAAAACTGTACTCTACATGTCCTGTTATTGTTTTTGTATTAGCATACAAAAAATAATTTAACTTGCCATTGCGTACTTAAGGAAAGTACAAACAAAGTATTTTAGCAAGTTTAGAAATGTATTTCAGAAACGGGAATAGGTTTCGATAACAAACTTGACCTGCCTACGGTATACGAGAGCTTGTATTCTTATAGTCTCTGACATCGATCCGAGCATGTACCCAAACATACAGATGAATATAATGGTAAAACTATAGCATATTATAACAGAGTTTTGGTAAAATGGCAGTTTAAGGTATATTATATACTTACAATAAGCTATTGCCATACTCATGTGCTCGAACGCCAACGGAGAGCCCAACAACGACAGCGGGAGCACCATAGCCCATGGCAAAGTAGAATCCCATTGGTCCATGATTAATGTCACGCATTTCTGTAAGCATGCGATAGAGATGTACACAGTCTACTGTTGTCCAGGCAAAGGCTGCGAGCCAAAAGTAGTGCAAACAGATGGCAATCAGCTTACAAGGGAATTCGTTTTCAAGGAGACTTTTCCGAGATTGCATGCCCACAAAGAAGAGCAACTCTGCGCAAAAAACACACAAGACGATATTCTGGTGAATAGTATTTGAGTTGGTCTGTTGCCCACGTAGCAAAGCCAAGGCAATAAGCACGCCCAACAAAAGGGGCAGGGAGACCATAAATGCTGAATATGAAGTTATTTGAACGAGAAGCGAGGGCTCGGGTATGTCCTCCGGATCGATAATGTCCACGATGACTGCATAGTTGGAAATATGCGTGCAACTGCAGTTAATCAAAATTGGTAGATGAGACACTTGCGTAAACTCGCCATCGAAATCGGGTATTTCAGTCTGACAGCCGAGACGCGTCCACTGATTGGTGAAGGAGTTCCAGCGAACACACTGTGGATTAGAGCGTGGTCCAAAGCGCACTGGTTCCATTTCCAGCCACATCTGTAGTTTAATAGGCTGCAAAAGATGCGGTGATCCCAGAGAGCGGTAAATCATGTGCTGAGGTTTTTGTAGCTTCTGGGATGGATAGATGACCTCTACTTGACGTTTGACGAGGCGGTGATCTCGATAGATAGCCTCATTTTCTCCCTTTGATGTTTCACTGCTGTCGGGACTCTCCCCGTAGTTTGGGTTGAGCTGATCGGGTGAGTCAATGATTATCTCTTCGCCAGAGTTTCCATGGAACTCGATGTCATTCAGATTAAGGCGTATATGCGGATTATCCACCTCTTCGGGTTCGTTACTAGCTGCCTCTGGTTGCTCAGCCGATGCTGGTGGTGGTATTTCATGGGCAGTGATACGAATGTCCTCAATTTGCTGCTCGCTACCACTCTTTGGTGCCTTTGGAACGTCAAACACCTCGAGAAACTGCTGATCCGTTCCGCTGCTAGCAGATAAGGTGGAGCCAGTCGCTGAGGATACTTTGCGTGAGGGTATCTCTAGGCGCTGCTTCTCAAGTTCGCTAGATGGCACTAGTATCTGCAGAGATAAAATGGGTGTGGCTAGCTCAACATCAACGCCCCAGCGACGCGTAATTGTCTCGTCAAACAAATCAGGAAGCAGTTGACCAACATCCTTGTACTGAGCATAGGCGACGATGGCGCGATAATCGTTACCCCGGCTACCCTGTGTCACTTCATCACTCTCTGGAGGCGTTATTCCTAGCATCTCGAGCGGCACTAGCACCTTGGAGTGCTTGTCAAATTTGTGCTTGTCCATAATATAATTATTGTACTTAGGAAAAACGATGACCGGTTTCTGTTTGGCTGAGTGTTGCAGAAAACCACTCGTATCCGGAAGCACAACACTCTCTGTTGTAAAAGCATTCGGTTTAAGAAACTTGCTCTTGTAGTAATCGCTGAGCTGTTCTGGCTCGTAACCAAATAGCGATTCTGTGGTGACTATGTCTAGACCCAGTACCATATTGCGCTGCACAATCTCAAAGGGATTTGTGTACGTGTCGTGCTGTGAGCGAGCTAGTACAACCATATATTTGTTAAAAGCGTCGACAAGGTCGTGGGGACCACGTTGAATCAGCTCAGAGGCGCGCTTCCATTCGGCATCGTATTTGCGATCAAGTATAACACTTGCAGCACCCACCAAGTTCTTAATAAAGTACTTGTCCTGGCTATGCGTCAAGTTAAGGCCACTCTGCATGAGCTCATAGTTGATTAGCTCCTGTAGAATGCCTTCTGTGACCAAGAGATCAGCGCCATAGAGACGATCATGCGAAAACTTCAGCTCATCTGAGGGATAGTCCATATCTAGTTCATGGGACCATACAGCACCGCCTGCATTCAGAAGAAACGACGATTCCATTTTGTATCTTCTATTGTGCTTTGGAACTGGCGGCTTGCTTACGGAGCTGCGGTCGACAGATTCGCACGCATGTTGAAGTTGCGCGGCCATTTTGATGGCCACAAACGAGTTGAGCTCGAGCTCGAGTTTCTCCAGCTGCGATAGCTGACGTCGCAGCTCAACAAACGGCTCCGAGCTGCAATTGTACATGTCCGGAATGGTCCAGCCCCCCGTTTCGCTGTCGCAACTCCGCTGTCCCTTGCCCCGCGCTGGCAGCGGACAGTTTGCGATGGTAATGCTACCCAGCGTGGTGCGTGGCCACCAGATGCCCGCAGCAAAAGATCGTGGACACGCATCATAAACAACTTCACAGCCATTAAGAGTGACCTCTGCATAGGGATTCGAGCAGGAGTCACATCGACGCCCGATAACGCCCTCACGACACTCACATTGTCCAGTTAACCGATTGCAAGCGCTGTTGAAGCTGCCAATAGAGTAGCAATCGCAGGCCAGGCAAGCAGTCTCATTTGCTGGCTGGTAGTGATTGGTCTTGCAGTAGCACTGGCCCGTTGTTTTATTGCAGTCCGGATGGTAGCCCTGCTTGATGTTGCACTTGCATGGGCCACACACATGCTCACCCCACCAGCCACCCGGGCAGGGCTGCTGCAGGGTGCGCTCGCAGTACTCGCCATGCTGAAAGCTGCTGTTGCATTCGCAGCTATAGCCCCGCGACAAACTGCCATTAGCGCGACAAACACCAGCGGCACAAGGTTGTACTGTGCAGATGGGGGCACATTCGGAGCCAATATATCCAGCGAAACATTCGCAACTTGCATGATCCCAGCTGGTGGAGCAGCTAGAGTGATCGGGACAAGTGGTTGGACATTGCGCACGAGACTCGCAGCCATCCTCGACGTTCTCACGTATAGTGGGTCGTGAGAGAACCGATTGACTTGCTCCAATACGCACCTCCTGTATGCAGCCCTCGAAAGGCACGGCATCCTGAACGTGCCCAATGGTTCCATCGACGCTGCCCATCACTATTTTGCCGACATAGAGACCTTGTACTTCTTGTGTCATGGGAACGGAGCCTGTGCGCTGTCCATAGTCCACAGAGAATTGAATCTCCGATCCCTGCTGCCACTTGATCTCCACCCGATGCCAGTCTCCATCGGAAAGATAGGCCCCCGAAAGATACATGGGCTCGTTGTCGTAGATGTAGTAGAGCACACCGTGCTTCAAGCTAATAGCCGCAGAGCTATTCTGTCCTATTTGAATCTGCATGAGAAAGGCATCCTCCTGTCTCGTGCGCAACGAAAAGGATGTCACCCAGGGTAACTGAATGGGACGCAGCAGTGGATTGAAGCTTAAGCTGCCGTCGCCTGAGAAACGCCATGGGGAGGGTATATTATCCTGACAGTTAATGCCCGAAAAGCTATCGAGACAGTCGCAAGTGTAGGTGCTCCAACCTTCTCGACAGCTTCCGCCATTGAAGCATGGTACTGACGCACATAGCGGCGACTTCTGAGGGCAGCCAGATGTGGTTCCATTGTCTGCCACATATGAATTCAAGTCCACATATCGCTCATCAATGCGTAAATCCGAAATGCAGCCCACGAAGTCACGATTTGCAACAGGGAAATGAGCGGGAATGTGAGGCAAGCCACCCAATTGCAGCGGTCCCGTCAGATCCAGGAAACGATGGCAGGTCTCAGTAAGCAGAGCGCAGCGCTTGTCTAACTTCAGCACTGTCTGATTTGCACAGTTCCAAGGCGCTGCGAGCTGTCCAGACAAAGCAATCGCCATGTCACAATTATCCAGCACAAGTGTCACTGTACGATTCAAATAAATAACCTCCACCTCGTGCCATTTGCCATCGGAAACCTTTAAAGGCTGCACTAGGGAAACGCGTTCGCTCCGATCACCCAGTGAAAATGAAAAACTAATGTGTCCATCAAGTAGTTCCAAGGCAATAAAATCATGTAGCTCATTGTAGCGTCCATTATAGAGCAGCAACCCATTATCCTGAACGGTAGCAAAACGTAGTTTGAGATTGAGCCGATGTCGCTGCTTGAGGCTCTCAAAGGTCAGGAAGGAGTTGCGAGAGAAAGAACGAGAGCGCAGCTCACAGGTACTTGTGTATGGTGGCAGTCGTGAGTTCAAGTAGTTGTTCATGCAGGACAAACCACCTTCGCAGACATCTGAGTTGCAAGGCCGCAAATTGTTAATGTATGTTTCGCAGTTGAGACCCGTGTGGGTATCGGGGCAGACGCAAGTATAGCCACCCTCGCAACGCACGCACTTGCCGCTGTTTTGGCAGGGATTTGAATAGCAGAGATCAACCTCCGTGTCACACAGATAATGCTCCTTGCTGCCTGTGAAGCCCTCTGGACAAGAACAGGCGAATGTATTGACCGGATAGATTGGACGAAAGAGCACTGTTTCACTGTGAATAAACTCCGAGGCATTGCCAAATTTCAGCACTGTAAGGCACTCCTCAAAGTTGAGGCAAGGCTCTCGCACGCAGAGATTATCATCGAACGGAAGGACTTCCACTGTGGCAAGTCGGGCGAGAATCGCACGATTAAGATAGACGCGCTCCTGCAGATATTGCGGCGTATAGAACTCTTCGTGCGAGACATCTGGTCGCCTTGCAGAGAAGCTTACGTTAAGTATACGTGAGGTGACATCCGTGTCATCCTGTACACTAAAGATGAAGATGCTTTCCTTAGGACAGGGTATTATAGCAGCAAGTCCATCCAGGAAAAAGTTTAGCAAAGGCGATAAGAATGCCTCCTCTGTCATTTCATTCAATCGCACTGTCACTGAGTTAAACAGCATGTCCTCGGTAATGAGCCGTACAGATAGCTGCATTATGGCCTTTGCCTCGTTTATACTATCTGAAACGGAAACTTCCATTGTGGCAAATTTTGGCACGTTTGTGTTTAGCTGAGGGCTGAGTATTAGTCCACCAGAGCTGCTGTTTAGGCGCAAAAGATTTGCATTGTTGCCGGAGAGAATACGATAATGGAGCTTATCGCTGACATCCGCATCAAAAGCGGGAATACGTCCAATCTCCCCACTGGGAAAGTGATCCCGAAAATTGTTGAAAATGACTTGAAAGTCACGTAGCTCAGGCGCGTTGTCATTCACATCCGTTACAAGAATTTCAACGTGAGCATCGTTGCGTAAGGGTGGACTTGCAGCGCGCACTACTATTTCAAAGCGCTTGCGTGAGGATTCATAGTCGAGCTCAGTCATTGTCAGTAGCTGAGCTCGTTCTGAGCCGGGTCTAGTGACTAACGAAAAGGAGTTGGAATCATCGCCACCAATAATCGAGTAATGCACAACTGCATTAACGCCTTCATCCGGATCGTGTGCATGAATCTCACCTACAACCGAACCCACTGGTGAGTTCTCTGGCACATAGAGCGTTATCTTATCGGATGCAAAAGTGGGTGGTGAATCGTTTACATCCTCCAAGCGTATCTGTACCTCTACACTACTAGACAGTGGTGGTGAACCTTTGTCCACAGCAATTGCTGTGAGATGATAGATGGCTACGCTCTCGCGATCAAGACCCTTGTTGGTGCGTATGGTGCCCGATGTTGGATCGATAACAAAGGAACCATCCTCTACATCCCGATCACTTAGCAAATATTTTATGCGTCCATTCAATCCGATGTCAGGATCGCTGGCCGAAACTTGTATGACTGAGGTGCCAACTAGCGCATCCTCCAGTATTGAAGATTGATAGAGCGGATTCTTAAAAGTCGGCTTATTGTCATTCACATCCGTGACACTAATTTCTACGTCAGTTGTGTCACTTAGCGATGGATTGCCCCCATCTTTAGCGGTCACAGTAAGCAAATATACACTGGTGGTTTCTCTATCCAGAGAAGCACTTGTTATAATGGCACCCGTCTGCTGATTTATGGTAAACGGGTCTGGACTGCTCAGCCCGTTGATGCTCTCCTCGTTGAGAGAATAGGTTATCTGCGCATTGATACCCACATCGCTATCGGTGGCCGAAACCACCAGCACAGTGGTGCCAATGGGAGCATCTTCAAACACCGAAGCGCTGTATGGAGCATTTTCAAATACGGGTGCAAAGTTATTCGCATCGGTGATATTTATGTGAACTGTCGATGTATCAGAACGTCCACCTGAATCCGTAGCAGTGACCGTTAGAAGAAATCGCTTTTCCTGCTTATAGTCTAGTGGCTGAGCTATAGTTATCAGACCACGTCCATTCTGCGAGGTAATGGCAAATCGTCCACGCGTATTTCCCGTGCTTATTTCATAGTGCAAGCGCGAATCTTCATCTGGATCGGTAGCGGTTACAGTAGTTACTGGCGTCCCTGGTGGCTGATCCTCTCCCACATTAGCTTCGTAGTATTTTGGATTGAAGGTGGGATCATTGTCGTTGATATCCTGCACGGTGATGACAACCGACGAACTGGCTGACTTGGGCGGCACACCACCATCCTTGGCTATTACCTGAAACGCATACCGATTTTGCTCCTCGCGATCCAGCGTCTTAATTGTCTGCACCCAGCCAGTTCGCGAATCAACAGCAAGCGGAAAGTTATCATCCCGCTCAGATATACTATAGCTTATCTCTGCATTAGCACCTTCATCCGAATCATAAGCCTGCACTCTGATTATATTATAGCCGACCGGCACATTTTCTAGCACGCTTTCTTGGAATTGTGATGTGTAAAAACGTGGCGCATTATCATTGGCATCAATCACATTGACCAGCAGCTGGGTAGTGTTGCTCCTAGAGGGACTGCCTCCATCCTGGGCACGGATAACCAACCGATAGCTCCTTACGCTCTCATAGTCTAAGGGCTTAACGAGACTCACATCTCCACTCATCGAATCTATGGAGAATTGCGACTGTGTGTTGCCACCTATAATAGCATAGCGTATCGCCGCATTATTTCCTTGATCGGCATCTATGGCGCGAATATGCGCTACATTGTTGTCATCTCCCCACTTATCTTCTGGCACCTGAACGGTGTATGTTCGTTCACTGAACTGCGGATAGTTGTCATTGTCATCCAGTATGTTAACTAAAACACTTGCCGTTGCCGTCTTGCGTTCGCTTTGGGCTGCAGCCATGTCTGAGGCTGTGACCAGCATATGGTAGCTATCCGAGGTCTCCCGGTCCAAGCTTCTTCGTGTGGAGATAACACCAGAGCGTGAATCAATTCGAAAAATTGGTAGCTCCTGCTTCTGGACTACGCCAATGCCATCTGTTGATAAAAGAAAAGGTAAAAGTAAAGTTAAACGAAAAATTTAAATCGCTGTTTTAAATTGCTGGAATATTTTCTAACACATTTCGAAACACAAACCGCTATATTTCTTTTTTTTTTAAAGAAAACTTAAATCTACAATGATTAAGATATTCATTATGTGTTAGCAGAAACACAATAAGACCTAACTGTTATCTACGAAGATAAACTTATAGCATTTCCCGATATTCAAAATTTTTTATAATACATTGTTTTTCGATTTTAAGTTTTGATAGTTCCCTTGTGAACTAAGACGATTAATTTTCACTTGCAGAAAAAGTGAGGGAGAAGTGGATGGTAACTGCAAAAATAAAAAAAGTTCCGCGTAATGTGGTTGGCGTTAAAGAAGACTTAGCTATAATATATATTATTCATTAACAAAATCATTAATGTGCTCTCGCTAGTCTGTGTCACTGTCATCGAATTTCATACTTCGTTGAAATAGTGAAATATTCCTACAAGTCGAAACTTTTTTTTTTTTATATTGCGTCATTTCGAAAACACGTTGTAGAAGTACAGCGGTTTGCGAGGGATACTTGTATATATATTAAATATTTTAACTTTAAATATTTTTGGAGGATCATGAGTATGAACCCGATCGAGGAAATACAAGAGTCAATAGAAATGAGAACACCGCCGTCTTACGGAAGGTGCAATCGCATCTCTACATATCACACTTACTTGGAAAACGGAATAATCAGAATTATAAGTGTTAAACCTGGTCCTTGTAAGTTCAACCATTTGTGGGTCAAATGATAAGCTGTTAAATAAAATTTTTGCAAGTTAAGTGTTAAGACCTCTTACATTTTGATAGGCCAAGCTAATTACTTCTAAAAGTTTTTTGCCACCGAGGTGGAGGCAACAAGGTGGCTAACAGGCGGTGCACTTCTGCTCCTAATACTTTAATTAATATTGTTTCACCTATTTATGAACTCCTTCACGACGAGCTGTGGCGGCCAAATCTTTTCATAACACATAGTCGACAAAAGTTAAGGCGGCACACTCAACATGAAAGACGATATATTTACTTCGGGCATGTTTAAATTTAAACTTTTCAACAGTAAAAAGTCCACGAGGCTTTTGAGCTGCAGCTGTTGAACCGGAGGGCTCATGCATGGAACCATTAACTCATATGGAAATAACTGGGGCTAAGATTTTCGTAAGACTTCTTGCCGGCGAGTAAAAAAGCAATGATAGGCTAGCAGTAGGAACCGACAGTTGGCGCATAAGGACCCGAAATCCTTTGGAGAATAGTTCAACATCTTCCTATTTTCGAAATTGGACTCCAGCTCTTTAATTGTTATTTTATATTAGAAATGTATTATTTTTTATAGATGCAAGTTTATATTAGTTTAAACAAGTGGAGACGTTGCAGTCGGACGCAACCGACTGCGGTATACTCGTTACCAGTATTAAACCGGTAAAAAGAGGCCTGATTGCACATGGGTACGGATGTGGCAGGGGTGTACGCTGCCTTAAAGATTCTCTGATGCAGATGGGGATGCCACCTGCTATCTTCCTTCCAAATTTGGTGACTTTAGGTCAAAGTTTGTATAAGGTGGGAAAAGGCGGGCTGGGCCGAAATGGGAGTGTGTGGCATCCAAATTTTTGCTGCAGATTTTTGTGGAATGTCAATTGCGATCTTCATACTAAATTTGGTGACTCTAGCTCAAAGTTTGTAAAAGGTGATGAAAGGGGGGGCTGGGGGTGGTATGGGTGGATGTGGCATCCAAATATTTGATGCAGATCTTTGTGGAATGTCAATTGCTATCTTCATACCAAATTTGGTGACTCTAGCTCAAAGTTTGTAAAATGGGGAAAGGGAGGCTGGGGGCGGTATGGGTGGGCGTGGAATCCAAATTTTTGCTGCAGATCTTTGTAGAATGTCCATTGCTATCTTCATACCAAATTTTGTGACTCTAGCTCGAAGTTTGTAAAAAGTGTGGAAAGGGGGCTGGGTGCGGTATGGGTGGGCGGGGCATCCAAATTTTTGATGCAGATCTATGTGGAATGTCAATTGATATCTTCATCCCAACTTTGGCGACTCTAGCTCAAAGCTTGTAAAAAGTGGGGAAAGGGAGGTGGAATGGGTGGGTGTTGCTCCAAACCTTTTAGTCTGATTTTTGGGGGTCGTTGGCAGCTATCTTCCTACCAAATTTGGTGGCTCTAGCTCCTCAACTCTGGAAGATACACGCATTCCCTTTTTTGACGAAGCGTTTGGGCGGATGGGGTCGGCTAGGGCAGTATTGGTGGGCGTGACATCCAAACGTTTGATGCAGTTTTTGGGAGGTCATCATCACTTATCTTGGCACCAAATTTGGTGGCTATAGTTCAAAAACTGTGGGGATATAGGCTTTTCTGATTTCAAAATGCAAGAGGCTGGGGGCGGAATGGGTGTGCGTGGCTCCAAAACGTTGATGCAGTGTTTTGGGGGTTGCTAATAGCTATCTTCTTACCAAATTTGGTAGTTCTAGCTGTAAGGATGTGCGAAATATGTGGATTTATCGGTTTTGAGTTATCGAATTTATCGATTTGCCAGCCCCCCAATTATCGTAGAACCCCAATCTTGACACTTTAATTAACTAACCCATAGATAAAGACAATTGGAAATTTCAAATCTCTAGCTTAAAGGGTGTGGAAAAAAGTTGCGAACATACAGACGGACAGACGATCAGACGGACAGACGGACAGACACCATGACGGACATTGCACAAAACCAATATACTCTTCACTTTCGGTAACGAGTATAAAAACTACAAAATACAAGCTGGTTAATAGAAAATTTTAAATAATTTGTACATATTTACAAAATTAGTGAATTAACTTACTCGAGATGCAAATCGATAAAACACATATACATATACATATTTCTCACAATTTAACAGCTAGAGTTACAAAATTAAAATTTGATCGGTTAAGAAACTCTGGAGGTATACACGTATACACGACTAGAGCATGCTTACTTGTTATACTGTTATATTGGTTTTGTGCAATGTCCATCATGGTGTCTGTCCTTATAAACGCGTATTTCCTCGACACTCTGAAAGCTCAAAAAATACCTTGGTACATATCTGCATCCGGAAAAGCTTTAATATAGTGACGCTTCATTCACTGGTTGGCTTGGATCGATTACATGTTGATAAACCTCCAGGTGCAAATCAATAAAACACACATATTTCTCACAATTTGACAGCTACTGTCACTAATTTTGGTGCATCCACGCCCAATTCTGCCGCCCCCAGCCCCCGATACTTAAAAGGTGTAATGCACATAAATTCCACAATTTTTGAGCTAGACAATCCATAACGTTGCAGTCGGACGCAGCCAAATTTTTGATGCAGCACTTTGTGGAATGTCAATTGTTATCTTCATACCAAATTTGGTGACTCTAGCTCAAAGTTTGTAAAAAGTGGGGAAAGGGGGGCTGGGGGCGGTATGAGTGGGCGTGGCATCCAAATTTTTGCTGCAGATCCATGTGGGATGTCAATTGCTATCTTCATACCAAATTTGACGGCTATAGCTCAAAAACTGTGGGTTATAAAGGCTTTTTTGGCTTAAAAATGCGGGCGGCTAGGGGCGGAATGGGTGGGTGTGGCTCCAAAAGTTTTGATGCAGTTTTTTGGGAGTTGCTAGTAGCTATCTGCTCACCAAATTTGGTAGTTCTAGCTGTAAGGATGTGCAAAATATGTGGATTTATCGGTTTTGAGTTATCGAATTTATCGATCTGCCAGCCCCCCATTTATCGTAGAACCCCAATCTTGACACTTTAATTTACTATCCCATAGATAAAGAGAATTGGAAAGTTTCAAGTCTCTAGCTTTAAGGGTGTTGAAAAAAGTTGCGTTCGTACAGACGGACAGACGGACAGACACCATGACGGACATTGCACAAAGCCAATATACTCTTTACCTTCGGTAACGAGTTTAAAAATCTGTATTTCACCCGGCTTTTAATTTTGGAAATCCGGATATCTTCGACAGGTGTTGAGCTAGAATCAAATTAAGTTACTATAAAGCTAGTGACATCCTTTCAAGATCTGCATCAAACTATCGTAAAACGCACCCCCCTCGCTGTCGGTGGCATCCGAACTCAACTTTTTTACTTGTTGTTTGTTGACTTTGTAAATATTCTTTTTTGGAACATCATATTATATTAGATATATTTTTTTTAGGTAAATAGTTCTTGTAATTCTTGAACTTATGCTTTCTTGTCAAAAAATTTTACGACCCATATTGTTAAAAACAAAAATAATTATCTTAAAGGCAGAAATAATGAAGAATTTAGGAATGGGGATTGAAGTAACCTACCTGTGATAGCTTCAATACCATACTCAATCTCCGCATTCTTGCCAATATCCTGATCCGTAGCACGCAATGTTATTACAGTAGAGCCAACAGTGGCGCCTTCGCGTATACTCGCCTCAAATTGCTCCGCCTCGAAGGTGGGACTGTGGTCGTTGCAGTCTAGGACATTCACCTGCAAAGTAGTTGTACCACTACGTGGTGGAAAACTGTCATCTGTGGCAACAACCCGGAAGTAATGGACATCCATAACTTCGCGATCTAAGCTAGCCGAAGTCGTTACGACACCCGTGCGTGCATCTACCTCAAACAGGGACTGTGATCGGGAGTCAAGCAATGACACCATGGAGTAGACAACAGGCGAATCCTCAGGATCACGTGCACGCACTGTTGTGACAGCAGCACTCGCAGGCTGTTCTTCTAGCACTGAGGCAACATAGAGGGCCTGCTCGAAGTAAGGTGACTGATTGCGTAGCTCGCGACGGACACGCTTCGCAATATCGGTGTCGTTAAATTCCTGGTGGTGATAGACGATCTTAAGTCGATGGTCGGAGTCAACAATATCGTTCCGGTTGCAGCGTATGTTGAACGTAATGCTGACCTTCCACATGGACTCATGAATGCAGACATCGTGGCTGGCAACCAGATCGCGGTTCTGATGCTCAATTGCAAACCGCTCGTCGTTTACATCAAGGAAGTTCACTTTGCAGTGCTGGCAGACGGATTTAGGTAGGAACGCGTTTAGATTGTTTATAAACTGTGACTTGCGCAAACAGATCTGATTCCATTTGTCTGTAGTGTGTATCGCATACGAAGCATATGTCTCTGATATCCACTGCTTAGCATTGGTAATTCGTCTGTGTAAAGCTGGCTGCAGCTGAAGAGGATCTGTAATGCTGGCACGACGTTTCCGATTGAGAATGCGATGTCGCATCTCATTATCAAAGCTATTTCCGAAGATTAAATCACCGTCACGAAAGTCTGAGCTGTTCCGGCTGTAGGCCTGCTCAAGCTGATTGTCATCGAGCTCATCAGGCAAAAGGAACTGCTGTTTTACATTGCGACGTCGACGACGCTTGGAGTAGCCTGTATTGTCTTCTTCCTCGAAGTGATGCAGATGATGTAGGTCCTGCTCAATGCGTCGATCCTCGTTGCAGCTGTGACCCGAAATGAAAATTCGCACAGGCAGGCTGTAATAGTCAATGGATCTCAGACGATTTGATGTGGAGTCTACATAGAAGGTGAAAAGATTGGGATAGTAGATGCCATCGCATTTGAGCGTTTTTTTCAGCTGAATTTGGCCATCCTTGTGACTGACCGCAACGAGATGATGCACAAAGCTCGCCGACTTGTGGGCATTAATTTTATAATGGCGCTCTGATCCAAGCTTATAGATCGAAGCATTAAAGATAACAGCGCCTGGAGGCGTTTGTTCGTGTACAACAATTAGATAGCCGGAGATGTAGACTGTATGGTTGGTCAGCTGTAGCAGCAGTAGCAGCAGGTACCAATACCAAGGACTCGACTTTGTTTTCATGGCAGCTTCCCTTGGATATAAAGTTGTGCTTATGCGTTTTGGTGGTGTGAGTGGTGTGAATAGTTCGTGTGTGTGTGTGGTTTGAATGTCTAACAAACCACAGCGCAGTTATTGTCTCTATTCAATTATCATTGGTGTGCTGCATTGACTGTCCCTGTGGAGAAAAGGAAACAACATGAAAAGTGAAAACAAGTTAGCAATTGATTTACGTAAGTCCTTTGGTTTTGGAGAAGTCTCCAGCTACCTGGTTCGATACCGAAGGTAAAGAGTATGTTGGTTTTGTGCAGTGTTCTTCATGGTGTCTGTCCGTTTGTAATGTATCCGACACCCGTAAAGATAACTACTTTAAACTTTGCAAATATCTTTTTCTATGGCCGGAGCAGATAAAGTGTCAGGATTGGCTTTCTACGACTACTGAGGGCTGGGAAATCGATTAATTCGATAACTGAATATCGATAAATCCACAAATTTTCCATCAGTACAGCTAGGGATAGAAAATATGGTAAAGAAATAGCTACTGGCGTTTTCTCTCTCACTAATTCCGGCCCAGCCCCCATGAATTTTAAAATCAGAAACGCCATAGGTAAATATATTTGTAGAGTTTCAAGAAACAAGAATATACATTTATAGAGTCGTCATGAGCCGAAAATCCCAATGCCAGTTGGAACCTGAAATCGTGGCGACATCACTCTCAGAGAACGCTGCTGTAGACTTTTTTCTCTGCGTATTTCGTGACCGATTTGCAAGTCATTTTGCTTGCTGATCGTAGCACAGCCAGCCAGGCATATTGTGTGTATGTGGCCGTAGCCAGCGATTTCTTAGCTCGCAGACCCTTGTTTTTTGGGCTGATCGCCTGTTACTTCATGTTTATAAGCGTGTGTATTCTTCATATGGCTTGCTTATCTTTTTTTGGGACCTAGCTTTAAAGCAGCAATACACAAATGTGTATGCATATCAACATACATATATTTTTATATGAATGTGCGTTTGCATATGCTTGAGTTTTCATGGGACCCAGGGTTTGAAATGATTTTTGATATTTTGTTTCGGCTAGCTCCCATAAGCATGTATGTATATGTGTCGCTGTATATCTACATGGGCATATTTAAATGTACGTTTGTCAAGAAACACTTACACACTGCAAAAAAACCCGATTTATTTTACTTTTAATGTGAAAAACATAGGCTTTTACTAATTTTTTTGAAATTTTTTTATTGGCTTATTAATAATCAATCTATTCTGAGTCGACTTGCGAAAAACCTGTATTAAAACAATAAATATTTCACAAGAAAATCCACAAATTGCAACTTTACACACTTTTGACACTGTCAAGAAACTGTTTACACAAAGTATATCATTATAAGGTTTTGTTTATTATATAAGGCTTATTCTAACATAAATAATAAATTTAATATTTTGTGTGACCCCCCTTAGCCTTAACTACATCTTGCATATTTTCATTGAATTTACTAACTTAGGAAGGTCATATTCAAGCGGAATCTTGTGGCATTCTTCCAGAATAGCTTGTTTGAGAGCTGTGCGGTTTTTTGGTGCCCTTTTCCAACTTTTTTCTTTAAATGCGCCCACAAATTTTCAATGGGGTTAAGATCTGGGCTCTGGGGTGGAGTATCAATGACCTTGCCGCAGTTATACAGAGGTCATGTCCGCACATTCAGTTCCTTATGTTTAGGGTCATTATCTTGGTAGAGTTTAAAATTTAGCTTGTTATTGTCAACAAACCCAAAATTCTCTGCACTGCTTATTAAGTTTGCTTTTAAAATTTGGAGGTATTGCACTGCATTCATTGTATTTTTTACAAACGCTAGTTCTCCGACTCCCCGGCTGGATGTGCACCCCCAAACCATAACCGAAAGTTTTACAAATTTTATAGTGGGAATAATGTTTCTGTTTTCCAATGCTGTCAATGGCTTGCGCCACACCCTGCTGGGAACATCGTGGTAGTACATCATTATTTTCGACTCATCGCAAAATATGACGTCATTCCAGTACTCGGCCGGCTGGTTTATCATTCTCACCGCGAAGTTTAGGCACTTTTCTACATTTGCTTTTGAGAGTAGCGGCTTTTTTCTTGCAACTCTTGATGAAAACTTGTGTAGCAGAATGGCTTAGTGCACTGTTTCGTGAGAAACGTCTTAAGATGTTTGGCAAGTGTTCTCACTGATATTTGAGGATTTTGGGTGACTTTTCTCATGATATGTCGGTGTGCGCGTTGGCTAATTGTTTTTTACGTCCACCTCCACTCTTTGCCTCAAGCCTGCCTTCGTTTTCAGCCCGGTTTATGATGTTGTAAATGGTCTTCCTCGACACTGAAAACATATTGACCAATTCTGCAACAGATTTCCCCAACTGGTGATTGTAAAAAATCAACAGCACAACGTCAAAGCTTAATCTTTTGCCAGGCATTTTAATTATTTATTAACATCAAATTTTTAATGCTCCGTAGCTAAATTTCACAACTTAATGAAAATATGTGCATATTTAACGTTGTAGTGAGCTACGACAAAGCAAAAATAACGGTTAAGCACCGTTATTCGTAGATGTGAGAGCAAAAGAGAATTAAAAAAGAACATGTGTAAACAGTTTCTTGAAAGTGTCAAAAGTGTGTAAAGTTGCAATTTGTTGATTTTCTTGTGAAATATTTATTGTTTTAAAACAGGTTTTTCGCATTTTGACTCAGAATAGATTCTTAATTAATTTGCCATCAAAAAAATTTCAAAAAAATTAGTAAAAGCCTATGTTTTTTTTTTTTACATTAAAAGTAAAGTTACAAAAACCTAAAAAAAAACAACCATTATTTTAAATTCAGTTATTTGACTTGGCAAGTAATTAAAACATAGCTGCATTGCCGATTTATTTAGAGAAAGAAAGCTCCTCAGCAACTGAACAGTTTTGTCCACGTTGCCGTGTACGGTAACAGCTGAACTCAAAGTTTAAAAACTTTTACAGAGGTCTGTTAACGTTACATTTCTGTTATGAAAAATAATAGTTCAATGGTTTGACAACAGGCTTGCATCAACAATTAATTAATTTAAGGAGATGGAAAGATTAATAAATGACAGGTTTTTGGCAAAATGCCCCATAATGCATTTGCAGCACATTGAAATTATTGGGAGCCAAATGTTTTTTTTCACTTATTGACCTGCTTTAACTATTATGTATTAACAATTTATGAATAGGTTCATTAAAGAATGCAGCTACATAATTAGTTTACTCGATACCGAAGGTAAAGAGTATATTGGGTTTGTGCAATGTCGGTCATTGCGTCTGTCCGTCCGTATGTGCGCTATTTTATCGACATCCTTCAAGCTAGAGACTTGAAACTTTGCAAATATCTATTTATGTGACCTAGAAATATAAAACGTTAATAATGGGGTTCTACGATAGCTAGGGGCTGGCAAATCGATAAATTCGATAGCTCAAAATCGATAAATCCACATATGTCGCACATCCTTACAGCTAGAACTAGCAAATTTGGTGAGCCACCCCCACCCATTCCGCCACCAGCCAGCCGCAGTTTGAAATCAGAAACGCCTATTTCTCCCACTGTTTTTGAACTAGAGTCACCAATATTGGTATAGCTAGTAATAACATCGAAAGATCTGCATCAAAGTTTTGGAGCCCCAAAATTTGGTAGGAAGATGCCTAGTGAGAACCTTTCTTCAAACCAAATTGGGTAACTATATCTAAAAAGCTGTGGAAGGCATGGCGGATTGGGTTGGGGAGGCTCCATTTTCATGCAGCTTTTAGGGGATGCCAGTAGCTATCTTCTTACTAAATTTGGTAGTTATTATTGTAAGGGTGTGGGAAATATAAAGATTTATCGATATTGAGTTATCGAATTTATCGATTGGCCAGTTCCCAGTAGGCGTAGAGCCCAAATTTTTACAAATCATAATTGATGAGGTAGGTCAATAAATGAAAAAAACAATTGGCATGCCCATATTTTAATGTGCTGCAAATGCAAACATGCATGCGCGTTCTGTTGGAGTTCATGTCGCAGCGATGCCAGCATCAGGATGACTTGCTTTGCATTCGGCTGGCCTCTCTCAGCACCCAAAATACAGCGTATCGCCATTCTGTGTCAGAAGTTCGGACTGTCTATTTGATTTTTGCGGTTTGAGTGGTCTTCGCATAATAAAGGCTTTGTGGTTTGACCTAAAGTGGTTAGCCTAAGGATTGATATCATTGTAAAGTCGGTCATTGTACCTAGTCGCATTACAAATTCATGATATAATGTAATCTATATGTATATAAAATTCTCGTGTCACGGGGTTCGGGCGAAAACTCCACCGAAACGGCTGGCCCGATTTTGATGAAATTTTATGTGCCGTCAATACTAAAATACCGTACCGTCAATATTAAAATTTAAATCCAAATAAAATACATTTCAAAAATTGTCGAAAACTGATATTTTTAACCGTTTATACTTAATTTAAGTCCGTGTGTGAAAAGTCGGCTCAATTGGATTACGAAAGTACAACTCTTGCTTTAAATATTGTAAGGAATATTCAAGGTACAAAACTCTAAATATATGTGTGTTTTTGGGTGCAAAAACGCGCACCGAGTTGGCTCGTAAATGTATAACCCTTCCATTGTATGGTTTATGATATTAGAATAGTAACAGTACAGTAATCAACAAACAAAAATTAACAAAACAAGTGGAAACGTTGCAGTCGGACGCAACCGACTGCGGTATACTCGATACCAGTATTAAAACCGGTAAAAAGAGGCCTGATTGCAAAGGGGTACGGATGCGGCAGGAGTGTACGCTGCCCTAAAGATTCTCCGTTGCAGATGGGGATGCCACCGGCTGTCTTCGTTGCAAATTTGGTGACTCTAGCTCAAAGTTTGTAAAATGTAGGAAAAGGGGGCTGGGGGCGGTATAGGTGGGCGTGGCATCTAAATATGTGATGCAGATGTATGTGGAATGTCAATTGCTATCTTCATACCAAATTTGGTGACTCTAGCTCAAAGTTTGTAAAATGTTGGGAGAGGGGGGCTGGGGGCGGTATGGGTGGGCATGGCATCCAAATTTTTTATGCTGATTTTTGTGGAAAGTCAATTGCTATCTTCATACCACATTTGGTGACTCCAGCTCGAAGTTTGTAATAAATGGTGAAAGGGGAGCTGGAGGCGGTATGGGTGGGCGTGGCATCCAAATTTTTATGCAGATCTTTGTGGAATGTCAATTGCTATCTTCATACCAAATTTTGTGACTCTAGCTCGATGTTTGTAAAAAGTGGGGAAAGGGGGGCGGAATGGGTTGGTGTGGCTCCAAATTTTTGATGCAGATTTTTGGAGTCGCTGCCAGCTATCTTCCTACCAAGTTTGGTGGCTCTATCTCCACAACTCTGGAAGATACAAGCATTCTCGTTTTAAACGAAACGTTGGGGCGGAAGGGGGCGGCTAGGGCATTATTGGTGGGCGTGGCATCCAAACGTTTTAAGCAGTTTTTGGGGGGTCATCATCACCTATCTTGGCACCAAATTTGGTGGCTATAGCTCAAAAACTGTGGGAGATATAGGCTTTTTTGACTTTAAAATGCGTAGGGGCTGAGGGCGGAATGGGTGGGCGTGGCTCCAAAACGTTGATGTAGTTTTTTGGGGTTTGCTAGAAGCTATCTTTTTACCAAATTTGGAAGTTCTAGCTGTAAGGATGTGCGAAATATGTGGATTTATCGGTTTTGAGTTATCGAATTTATCGATTTTCCAGCCCCCAGCTATCGTAGAGCCCCAATCTTGACACTTTAATTTACTATCCCATAGATAAAGAGAATTGGAAAGTTTCAAGTCTCTAGCTTGAAGGGTGTGGAAAAAACTTGCAACCATACGGACGGACAGACACCATGACGGACATTGCACAAAACCAATATGTATACTCTTTACCTTAGGTAACGAGTATAAAAATTGAAACGTAATTCTTATTTTCAATTTTAAAATAACAGTTATAAATAAAAGTTATGGTTTATTTTTAATGTAAAAATCAAAATATAATAATTATTTTGTATTTTTATTATAAAAATTTAATTTAATAATTAAAAATTATTTTTTTAATCAAATAAATAAAATAATTTTTATTTTTAAATTTTGTAATAAAAATTATAATCGTTTCGGTCCCTGGTAAAAGCACAATTTTGTTAAACGAATTTTCTATAATAAGTATTTTTTTTGATGTGTTAACATCTATACGCGCGGTAGCGTAACTATTCAAAGTCACACACTATCAAACTTCTCTGCCGTAACTCACATGCATACCTCGCTGGGTTGATTCGCCGCTGTAACTCGCTGCTGTAGCTCACACAGATAGGCAGTCAAAAATTTAAATAGTATGTGGTTGTTGTACAACAATTGTCTCTGCTTGTAAACGAATATGATGATAGTGGTGGCAGAGAAAAGTGGTCGTTTAAAACGAAGTCTCCCTCGTGAATTAACGAACGCTGTCTGTTGCTCTGCATTCGCTTTGTTTTGTTTGTGCTTAATTGCAGAGAAGCAGCCGACTGAGACGGTCGAGTAACGCGGTTCTGCTGTTTATGTTTTGTCCACAAACAATCACAAAAGAAAATACTATTACGTACAAGCTTATTTATTTGTAGGTGCAGGGTTTCTGGGTTGGCAATAATTAAATTTAGCTATAATAAAAAGTGTGTGTGTGTGCATTCACACAAGAAGCAAAACATAAATACACTAGACGAATGATGAATGTTGGATACCCCAATAAAATATAAGTGCTATTGTGGATATGTATTTATAGAATATACATATTTGCAATAATTGCATATTTTGATTATTTTGATAAGCAAAGGTTGGCGTTAGCACACAATTGAGAAATTACCAAAACCAGTTTAATAACATATCATCTTCCAACATTATAAGAGTATCCAACATTTATCATTCGTCTAGTGCAATTCTTTATTGCTTCTTTTGTGAATACACACACACACACACTTACAGACTGACATAGCGGACTTCTTTAAAAAGAGAATGAACTGACGAATGATGAACCCAAATTCAAAAAGTAAATCCAAATTCAATAAAATATTATTTTTGTTCCAGAAAACGTGCTCATAGCAATAGTACAGGTACAAACACACCAACAAACAGGTGTTAACACATCGCGCGTGAGTTCCAACACTCATTGACTTTTTTTCCCACTTGAGATTTGCTTAATGAAAGTTAGACTATACTTAACACATGTACATACTTTTTATGTGAGCTCTTTGCAAGATTGAAAATTTGTTCGGCAAACTAAAACTAAACTGCGTCGACTGCGTTGGTTCAAGGCCTCTAAAATTACTACCCTCCATATGGGTATCAGTACTCAACCGTCAAACTCCTACAAATGATTGTCTAAATTTCTATTTTCCCATTTAAGCCTAGGACATGATTTGGTGACAAAACATCATTTACCCTTGACCACTTAGTTCGTTAGTTATTGCCATAAAGTTACACGGTTGTGTACCTAGGTAGTTCAGCAAGCCTCAGAAAAGTACTTATAAATATGTGGTCAGCCGCCACAATAATAGGGGGTTTTATACTCGTTACCGAAGGTAAAGAGTATATTGGGTTTGTGCAATGTCCGCCATGGTGTCTAACAGTCTGTATGAAGGCATCTTTTTTCCACACTCTTCAAGCTAGAGACTTGAAACTTTCCAATTCTCTTTATCTATGGCATAGTACATTTAATTTTCAATATTGGGGTTCTACGATAATTGGGGGTCTGGAAAATCGATAAATTCGATAACTCAAAACCGATAAATCCACATATTTCGCAGATCCTTACAGCTAGAACTACCAAATTTGGTAAGCAGATAGCTACTAGCAGCCCCCAAAAAACTGCATCAAATATTTTGGAGCCACTCCCACCGATTCCGCCCCCAGCCACCCCACATTTTAAAGACAAAAAAGCCTATACCTCCCACAGTTTTTAAGCTAGAGCCACCAAATTTGGTGCCAAGATTGGTGATGATGACCCCCCAAGAACTGAATCAAAATTTTGGATGCCCACCAATACCACCCAACCGTCCCCATCCGCCCCAACGCTTCCTCAAAAACGGGAATACGTTTATCTTTCAGAGTTGTGCAGCTCTAGCCACTTAATTTGGTAGGAAGGTAGCTGGTAACAGCCCCCAAAAATCTGCATCAAAGTTTTGGAGCCACGCCCACCCATTCCGCCCCCCTTTCCCCACCTTTTACAAACTTTGCGCTAAAAACACCAAATTTGGTATGAAGATAGCAATTGACATTCCACAAAGATTTGCATAAAAAATTTGGATGCCACGCCCAACCATACCGCCCCCAGCCCCCATCTCCCACCTTTAACAAACTTCGAGCTAGATTCACCAAATTTGGAAGGAAGACAGTTGGTGGCATGCCCATCTGCATTGGAGAATCTTTAAGGCAGGTACACCCCTGCCGCATCCGTACCCCTTTGCAATCAGGCCTCTTTTTACCGGTTTAATACTGGTAACGAGTATACCGCAGTCGGTTGCGTCCGACTGCAACGTTTCCACGTGTTTTTACTCCGCTTATTAAGAATAAGAAAAACCCGTACTTTTATTTAAAGGTTGCTTGAGAAAATTTAAATTAAATTCAAGTTTATGTGGGGTTAGGATCAAGATATTTATTCTTAAATAACTAATTAAGAACGTTTTAGATTTAAGACTTCTTTAGTATTAATCGTACTTTAATATTCTAAAAAAAAATCGGTATAAATCATTAAATTAGAACGGCTTTTTTTATACCCTGAGCCCATAAAATGGGTAAAAAGTGTATAATGGTTTTGTTCAAAAGTATGTAACAGGCAGAAGGAAGCATCTCCGACCCCATTAAGTATATATATTCTAGAGCAGCATCAACAGCCGAGTCGATACAGCCATGTCCGTCCGTCTTTCCGTCTGTCTGTCTGTCCGTCGGTCCGTCTGTATGAACGCGTCGATCTCAGAGACTACAAGAGCTAGAGACTTCAGATTTTGAATATAAGTTCTCCTATACCATAAGCAGAACAAGTTTGTTTAAAATTATCGATAACTATTCTGGTTTTCGATATACACATGCAATCGATTACAAAAAAATATCGAATTTGGAAAATGTTAAATAAATGAGAAACGATAGAACTTTCCTGAAAATTTCGTCCAAATCGGTTAAGAAACACCGGAGATATCGAATTTAATCGATTGAAGTTAAGTCAGTATACCAAAGTCTTATATAAATTTAATATATTTATTGCAGCTGGGTTTAGGGTATCTTCTAGTCGGGCTCTCCCGGGCTCTCCCGGCTAGAGCCTTTTTACTTGTTTTCTTCTGTGTAGCTTTAAGTTGGACGGACAGACAGAAAGACGGACAATCTACAAAACCAAAAATTCCTACTATCTTCGGTAGCAGAGATTAATGAACCGAGTAAAATAAAACATTTTGCAGCGTTTTTCTTAAAAAGCTTTAAGGCATAGTTGAACACTTCATTAGTGGCAATTGGGGCGTATCGCGGAATAGTTTTTCTACTGTCAGCTGGCTGAAATTTTTAATTTATTTGCACGTTGCTACGTGAAAAACTGATATTAGTAGTTTTTTGGCATTGCCATGACGAAAAATTTATAGCATCTGCAATAACGATTGCAAGTAAATAATTGCGTAATTCAAGAAAATGCTTAATAAACAAGTGGAAACGTTGCAGTCGGACGCAACCGACTGCGGTATACTCGTTACCAGTTTTAAAACCAGTAAAAAGAGGCCTGATTTCAAAGGGGTACGGATGCGGCAGGGGTGTACGCTGCCTTAAAGATTCTCCGATGCAGATGGGGATGCCACCAGCTGTCTTCCTTCCAAATTTTGTGACTCTAGCTCAAAGTTTGTAAAATGTTGGGAGAGGGGGGCTGGGGGCGGTATGGGTGGGCGTGGCATCTAAATTTTGTATGCTGATTTTTGTGGAAAGTCAATTGCTATCTTCATGCCACATTTGGTGACTCTAGCTCGAAGTTTGTAATAAGTGGTGAAAGGGGGGCTGGGGTCGGAATGGGTGGGTGTGGCATCAAAATTTTTGATGCGGATCTCTCTGGGATGCCAATTGCTATCTTCATACCAAATTTGGTGACTCTAGCTCAAAGTTTGTAAAAGTGGAGAAAGGGGGGCTGGGGGCGGAATGGGTGGGCGTGGCATCCAAAATTTTGATGCGGATCTTTTCGGGATGTCAATTGCTATCTTTATACCAAATTTGGTGCCTCTAGCTCAAAGTTTGTAAAAGGTAGAGAAAGGGCGCTGGGGCGGAACGGGTGGGCGTGGCATCCAAACATTTGATTCAGTTTTTGGGAGGCCATCATCACCTATCTTGGCACCAAATTTGGTGGCTATAGCTCAAAAACTGTGAGAGAAACAGGCTTTTCTGATTACAAAATACGGTAGGCTGGGGGCGGAATGGGTGAACGTTTGATGCAGTTTTTTTGGGGTTGCTACGAGCCCAGACCACTATTAATTCGTACGGCAACCTTTTTTACCCGTTTGCAATGTTCAGCAGACGATATATTCAATACTAATGTAGATAACATATTCATTTTTTTCTATGAAAGATCATTTTATTCTCTTAATATTTGAAAAAAAATTTTTGTTTTACATCAACAACAACAACAGCAACATTAATTTCTTTGAATGCTTTGCTTTACTGATAAGAAAAATGTGACCACTATTAATTCGTACGGTGCGTTAGCTTAGCTGAGAATTGAAAGAAGATCCAAACAAGAGCTAAGAGTGTAACATAATCACTGTCTAGCCATAGTTTATTTGATTACAAGAGTGATATAACTTTAATATCAATATTGGGTTATGTCGCCCTTGGCCTTTAAAACACTTTTACAACGCTTTGGCAAAGTTTTTACTAAATTTTGGCATTCTTCGGTTGAAAATGAGTCCCACATCGCTTGCAATTTCATTTTCAAGTCAGGAAGGGTTCTTTGAGGCTCACTTCTGAGGTTTTTTTTCATTTTGCCCCATAGATTCTCGATTGGGCTCAGGTCCGGACTACTTGATGGCCAATCTAAGACCCCAATATCATTATATTGCAGCCATGATTTGGTTCGTTTTGCAGTATGCGATGATGCTCCATCCTGCTGAAAGGTATATTCACCACAATCAGCCAGTTTTGGTATTGATGGCAGCAAGCTTTCTTCAAGAATGTTAACGTATTTTTCGGCGTTGACCATCCCGTCAATAAAATGCAGTTTTCCTACCCCTTTGGCAGACATACAACCCCATACCATTATGCTTGCTGGGAACTTTACTGTCCTTTTAAGGCAGTCTTTATGGTACGTTTCTTTTTTGTTACGGATAACTCTCTTCCGCGAATCACCGACACACACATCGAATTTAGTTTCATCACTAAATATGATGGTGTTCCATTGCCTTTGAGTCCAAGAAATCCGTTGCAGAGCCCATCTTAAACGCTTCCTCTTATGGAGATGCGTAAGGAAAGGTTTCTCTTTAGCCTAAGATTAGTTTTAGGTATTGAGTAAGAAAATTTAAAAATCACTTCACATACTTTATAGAACTTATGTCCCATATCTCTAAGCTGCAGGCGCGTCCACTCACGCTTAACAGTTTTCCCGATTATATTTGACCATTTACATGCTAAGTTTCTTAAGCATTGGCGACGATCGGCCTTCACAATTTTTGCCAGGGCTCTTTTGTCACGTGCTGTAATTGCTGATGTTCGGCCTCGATTTGCGACATTATTTTCAATATTGCCATTTATCTTAAAGTTTTGTACAATTCCTTGAACGGTCGACTTAGCCAAATTTAGTTGCTTGGCTATTTCACCAAAACTCTTCCCAGATTTGTAATAATCTAAGACTAAACTTCTGATTTCTTTGCAAATCGGCTTACCACGTGCGATCGTTGCTAAAATATGAATAATTTGCAGCAAATACACATTTTTTACATTCTGCATTTCATAACTGTTTCTAGACTATGGCTAGACAGTGATTATGTTACACTCTTAGCTTTTGTTTTGATCTTCTTTCAATTCTCAGCTAAGCTAACGCACCGTACGAATTAATAGTGGTCACATTTTTCTTATCAGTAAAGCAAAGCATTCAAAGAAATTGATGTTGCTGTTGTTGTTGTTGATGTAAAACAAAAATTTTTTTTTCAAATATTAAGAGAATAAAATGATCTTTCATTTTGAATTTTGAATATGTTATCTACATTAGTATTGAATATATCGTCTGCTGAACATTGCAAACGGGTAAAAAAGGTTGCCGTACGAATTAATAGTGGTCTGGGCTATCTGCTCAACAAATTTGGTAGTTCTAGCTGTAAGGATGTGCGATGTGTTTTGAGCTATCGAATTTATCGATTTGCCAGCCCCCCGGTTATCGTAGAACACCAATCTTGACACTTTAATTTACTATCCCATAGATAAAGAGAATTGGAAAGTTTCAAGTCTCTAGCTAGGAGGGTGTGGAAATAAGTTGCGCTCATACAGACGGACAGACGGATAGACAGACAGACGGACAGGCGGACAGACACCATGACGGACATTGCACAAAACCAATATACTCTTTACCTTCGGTAACGAGTATAAAAATGTGTATTTAACTTAATTGATAAACTGTAAAATTGATAATAATCTTTCTACCATATTGACCGGTTGACTAACTGATGAATAATTAAGACACACCCTAAAGCATAAGATTTACACAAGTTTAATTTGCACAGTATTTGCCTTTTAGGCTGATAGTGATCATTTTGAAAAATTCGAAAATCTGTAAAAACGGTTGTGCGAAACTTTTGGATTTTTTATCAAAGCTGACTTAAATTCATTTTCGATTATCTACAAATAAATTTATTTTAGTTTAGTTCGGATTGAAAATAAGTTTTAACTACAATCTAAAAACATAACAAAGTTGAAAAATTTGACCACAGCAATGCGTGGACCGGTATTACTTGTGGTCTATATACATTTGCTAGGATTAGTGCTTTATATGAATCTGCTCTCGTTTAAGGCCACCAATAAAAAGCATCTTGGTTTTCTGGTATCTTCAAATCAGTTTTGTGCTCTGAGAAGTGTGCTATGAATGTTTTGCCAACTCATAAAGCAGGGCAAACAGTATCTTTATCTGATTAGCTACACTGAAAAAAAAAAAATTAAGGATTTACCACCTTGAATCAACACTTTTCGGTCTTATTTCTCGTATAACAACGAAAAATCTTGAATCAAGAATAAAACATTATTAAGAGTTTAGATGGCGCATTCTTAAATTTTGAGATTTTAAATTATAGATTTAAGAACTGACAAATTCAAACATACATTAAAAACAAGTGGAAACGTTGCAGTCGGACGCAACCGACTGCGGCATACTCGATACCAGAATTAAAACCGGTAAAAATAGGCCTGAATGCAAAGGGGTACGGATGCGGCAGGTGCTTACGCTGCCTTAAAGATTCTCCGATGCAGATGGGGATGCCACCGGCTATCTTCATACCAAATTTGGTGACTCTAGCTCAAAGTTTGTAAAAGGTGGGGAAGGGGGGGGCGCTGGGGGCGGTATGGGTAGTTGTGGCATCAAAATTTTTGTTTCAGATCTTTCTGAAATGTCAATTGCTATCTTCATACCAAATTTGGTGACTAGCTCAAAATTTGTAAAAGGTGGGGAAAGGGGGGGCTGGGGGCGGTATGGGTGGGCGTGGCATCCAAATTTTTGATGGAGATCTTTGTGGAATGTCAATTGTTATCTTCATACCAAATTTAGTGACTCTAGCTCGAAGTTTGTAAAAGGTGGGGAAAGGGGGGGCTGGGGGCGGTATGTGTGGGCGTGGCATCCAAATTTTTGCTGCAGATCTTTGTGTTATGTCAATTGCTATCTTCATACCAAATTTGGTGACTCTAGCTCAAAATTTGTAAAAGGTGTGGGAAGGGGGGGCTGGGGGCGGTTTGGGTGGGCGTGGCATCCAAATTTTTGAAGCAGATCTTTGTGGAATGTCAATTGTTATCTTCATACCAAATTTGGTGACTCTAGCTCGAAGTTTGTAAAAGGTGGGGAGAGGGGGGCTGGGGCCGGTAAGGGTGAGCGTGACTTCCAAATTTGTGATGCAGATCTTTGTGGAATGTCAATGGCTATCTATATACCAAATTTGGTGACTCTAGCTCGAAATTTGTAATAAGTGGGGAAAGGGGGGCTGGGGGCGGTATGGTTGGGCGTGGCATCCAAATTTTTGATGCAAATCTTTGTGGAATGTCAATTGCTATCTATATACCAAATTTGGTGACTCTAGCTCGAAGTTTGTAAAAGATGGGGAAAGGGGGACTGGGGGCGGTATGGGTGGGCGTGGCATCCAAATTTGTGATGCAGATCTTTGTAAAATGTCAATTGTTATCTTCATACCAAATTTGGTGACTCTAGCTCCACAACTCTGGAAGATACACGCATTCCCGTTTTTGACGAAGCGTTGGGGTGGATGGGGGCGGCTAGGGCAGTATTGGTGGGCGTGGCATCCAAACTTTTGATGCAGTTTTTAGGGGGTCATCATCACTTATCTTGGCACCAAATTTGGTGGCTCTAGCTGCAAAACTCTAGGAGATACACGCATTTTTTTTTTTAAAAATTTGGGGGGATGAGGGGGGGGTTGGGGGGGTTTTGGGGGGGGGGGTTTCAATTTTTTAGTGCGTTTTGGGGTCTATACTTTTTCCAAATTTGGTACTGTGGGAGATATAGCCATTTCTGATTTCAAAATGCAGGGGGGCTGGGGGGGAATGGGTGGGCGTGGCTCCAAAACTTTGATGCAGTTTTTTGGGGGTCGTTACCAGCTATCTTCCCACCAAATTTGGAGGCTCTAGCTCCACAACTCTAGAAGATACACGCATTCCCGTTTTTGACGAAGCATTGGGGCACATGAGGGTGGCTAGGGCGGTATTGGTGGGCGTGGCATCCAATCTTTTGATGCAGTTTTGGGGGGTTGCTAGTAGCTATCTTTTTACCAAATTTGGTACTTCTAGCTGTAAGGATGAGTGAAATATGTGGATTTCATCACCTATCTTGGCACCAAATTTGGTGGCTATAGCTCAAAAACTGTGGGAGATATTGGCTTTTTCGACTTTAAAATTCGGGGGGGCTGTGGGCGGAATGGGGGGGCGTGGCTCCAAAATATTTGATGCAGTTTTTTGGGGGTTGCTAGTAGCTATCTTCTTCCCAAATTTGGTACTTCTAGCTGTAAGGATGAGTGAAATATGTGGATTTATCGGTTTTGAGTTATCGAATTTATCGATTTGCCAGGCCCCCAGTTATCGTAGAACACCCATCTTGACACTTTAATTTACTATCCCATAGATAAAGAGATTTGGAAAGTTTCGGTATCGAGTATAAAAACACGCCAAGTATTCCGTACTTAAACGCAGCCTAGCCGTGTATAAGTTGCGTAAGGTTGTAATTTCTTAAACTGAAATACTCAACTCTTCGTCATTAAGGTTGAATCTGGTTAAAAATTAAGGAATCCTCATATTCTTCATTAGAATACTTCATTTTATTTATTCCTGAAATTCTAAGATAGATACATAGGGCAGGAGCAGATAGAGCATTTTTAAAGCGAATGCATTAGCACTAAGGGCCAGTTTCTCAATGTCTGGTTAGCTAAACTAACAGATGGTTAGCTTAACTATCTGATGGTTAGTCAAAATTGAGTTTCTCAATGTCTGGTTAGGGTTGTTCGTGATAAAAACTAACATGAGGCCTGAGTGCCGGTTAAAATTTGTTCTCTCGTTAAGTGCCGATATAAATATCGATGAAATCATCGTTAGGCAAACAGGTGACTGTGGCTGACACTTGCATTGTTTACATTTTATTATTCAAGCAAAATGGCATCGCATCAAAGAATTTTTAACATCCACGCAATGTGGCCGCTTTCTGTTCTCAACTGAGCTCATTAAACTTGTTTGTGTTCTCATTTCCATTTTTTAATTGTTATTTTTGAGTTGAAAGAAGAATTTGGCAGTCACAAAACAAAAAATACCAAACAAAACCAGCTATTTTGCTCGATCAGGGTGGCAGCACCATCAACGCGATAGTATCATATCGATTTAACTTAACCATACATTGAGAAAACCAAATTGGCTTAACGCGAGCGTTAAATTTATCTGGTCGTTAGCTAATTCTTACTTTAACCAGACATTGAGAAACTGGCCCTAAATCTGACAAAAAATTATAATCATCTATATTTACACACCGGTATTCGAAGCCGAACCTCCCGGTTATGAGTCGGGTATCCTAACCACTAGGCCATATTAGTGTGATGCTCAGAGTGCCTTTAAAACCAAATTAATACCTTTTTTTTTTGAGTTACTCACCCTCAAGTGAATTTAATAAGAAGCTATTAAAAAGGGGAATCCTATACAAAATACTATAGAAAAACAACGCATAACTTCAAAGTCTTGTAAAAAAATAACAGCATTAGATTCTCAGGAAAAATCGCATAGCTTCAAAACCGCATAAAATACATTCGCATAAAAAGAGAATTGAATGTAATCCGTTTTTAGACGGTACCAAAAAAATTTTTTTGATTTGAACTCGCGACTCGTACTTGAATCAAACAATTGACAATCAGACATAGATGTTGTTTGCAATTAGTCTTACTGTCCCTTCTTACTGTCCCTATTTATATGACTAATACTGTATGTGCTGCCACCATCTGTGCATCGACTGTGTGTAGGGATGGCAAGATTAATCGAATGAAAGGAAATAATCAATTAATTTTGGGTAATAAACGATTATATTATATGATTTTTTTGTTTAGATTAAATGATTAATAATCGAGTAATGAGAAAATAATCGTAATATTTTTTTAATAATTATACATTTAATTACTTATGTTTCTTCTGGCAGCGTCGATTCTATTAGACCCCAGATTCAAAAACTTAATTTCAGTGACCCTTTAGCGCTTGCTGGAGTTATGAGGCATTTGCGAACAGAAATGAAAAATATTGAAGACAGTATTGAAAGCAGTAGCGAGACCTCAGTGGGGTCAATAGAAGAATATTTTGACCTCTGGGCTACGCATAAGTCTTTAATTCATAAAAGAAAGAAGAAAAATGATGACATGCCACAAGATGAATTAGCTTTCTTTCTAAATGCTCAAACTCTGGAACTAAAGCGCAATGTCATTGATGCTTGGGACGAAATGAAATCAGTGTATCCAAAGCTTTACTCTCTTGCCAACAACTATTGCCATTTAATAAGAACATCAGTACCCGCGGAGAGACTGTTTTCAAAAGCAGGTGCAACAGCCACTCTTAAGAGAAACAGACTAACTACAAAACGTTTGGGAAAACTTTTATTCCTGCAGTCATGGCTAAATCACTGATAAAAAATGTTTGTACTAAACGTAAAAATCACATTTCATTTTTCACATCAAAATAATTAAATTTTTCATTTCAAAATCACATTTTATTTTTGTAAAATATTGATTTTAGTGTACCCTACGAATTAATAAATAAATAAATATATGTAAAACATAAAAAAATATAATGCAAAAACAAAAATAAAGTTTAATCGAGAAATTACTCGATTAATTGCTCAAATTGCGATTAATTGCAATTAATTTATGTTTTCTTGCGATTAATCATTTGATAGATTAATCGATTATTTCAAAAACTCTGCCATCCCTAACTGTGTGTCACTAACAAGACAGCACTTGTGACACAAAGGATGCTACCCCTTACTCAAGTACAGCTTAGCAACTTCTCAGACACTATATATGTTTTCACACTTATATATGCTATGTGCTACGTAATTCGAATAAGTATGTTATAAATGGGTCGCGCATGTCAGCGTAAGCTCGATTAAATTTTATTTAACTTATTGCCCCGATAGTTAGCGTAATCCATTTAAATGGAATTCAACAGTTTGATGGCAAATTTATGCAGCATCACTATGAAATATATTGTTGGGTGCTTAAATTGCTACATATATCTCTATAAACTCGAAAACGATTTAAAAAAATTGTCTATGTGTGTGTGTGACAGTCAAAACAACTCAAGATGAGGCTAACTATTTTTCCCAGCTTGCGAGTGCTTGGTTTTATTTGTATCTGTGGTGTATGTGTCAGATAGAGTGGTAAAGATACTTCAAAAGTTCGCTGAAGCTATCAATTCATTGAAAGCATTTTAAAACAAGTGGAAACGTTGCAGTCGGACGCAACCGACTGCGGTATACTCGTCACCAGTATTAAAACCGGTAAAAAGAGGCCTGATTGCAAAGGGGTACGGATGCGGCAGGGGTGTACGCTGCCTTAAAGATTCTCCGATGCAGATGGGGATGCCACCAGCTATCTTCCTTCCAAATTTGGTTATTTGTTATTTGCATTTAAATAACAGCTGGTCAAAACAGCTGTTTTACGACGACAATTACAACTGTCAAGCAAAAAAGGGTGCTCACTAGCTCGTGTGTCGCAAAATAACGCTTTGCAACTTTACAACGACTAGTGAACACCCCCAATATATAACCTTTAGTTTTATTAGTTATTTCTGCTGCAGCGAGAAAGAAATACTAGTTTCTAGCAAATAAAATTGGAACAACAGCAGCTTCAATGACAGCTGAAACAATGACAAACATTATCAATGGTCAAATGGGGAAGGAAGCTGTCTATGATCTACCAACAGACGTCGACACCTGTCCGGCACTCATACATATATTTGAACATTGTAAATGCTAATATTGTCAGTTTGCAACAGGAATTTAAGAATCACGAGTCGTACTTACCTTTTAGCGAAATTTCAGCAATTATCAGGATCATTTTCATTCTTTAGAGCGTACACGTTAGGGCTGCAAGCAAAAACAGAATAAAGAAATCGGTTAGAAAGTGTTTGCTACCATCCGAGAGTGATATGAGTTAAAAATAAGCCTTCAGCAACATTTTATTCGTGGCAAAGACTGCCATTAGGAACCGATCAAATTGCTTACACAAATATAAATATCAAGTAAAAGCGTTGCAATCCGACTCAACTGCCTGCAGAATAATCTGATTCCAGTACCAGCTTGTCACTTGTTTACCTTTTAATTTAAGTAATTGTAGCTAAGAATTTGGGAGGTATATATATTGTAATATTTTGGGCCGAGAGTGGGTGTGAAAGTCAAATTTAGTATCTTCAAGGGAAATTCTTATATATACATATACTTTATTAAAATATTACCTATCAAAGTAAGCTTGAACAATCGAAATCAATAATTTCAAGAATAAGAAATGATGGCCCTCAGAATTTATTTGCGATTAATACAGTCGAACTTTCATGTAACGAATTTCAATGGGACAAGAAAAATATCGGTTACATAAAAAGTTCGTTATATAGCAATGTATGACAAATTGCGTTTTTAATTCGAGTTTTATTTAAAACAATCAGTTATTTTAGTTAGTGTGTGGTAATTCTTCTAGCTGGCGTGTGCTTTGTGTTATATTTTTCCTACATCGAGCGCCAAACGCTTTTTACACAATAAAACTAGCATTTTTGATCATTATTGTTTTAAGTTTATTTTAATAATTATTTTTTATACTCGTTACCGAAAGTAAAGAGTATAATGGTTTTGTGCAATGTCCGTCATGGTGTCTGTCCGTCCGTATAGGTGCAAGTTTTTTCCACACCCTTCAAGCTAGAGACTTGAAAGTTTCCAATTCTCTTTATCTATGGGATAGTAAATTAAAGTGTCAAGATTGGGGTTCTACGATAACTGGATGGCAAATCGATAAATTCGATAACTCAAAACCGGCAAAATCCACATATTTCGCACATCCTTACAGCTAGAACTTCCAAATTTGGAAAAAAGATAGCTTCTAGCAAACCCCAAAAAACTGCATCAACGTTTTGGAGCCACGCCCACCCATTCCGCCCCAGCCCCTACGCATTTTAATGTCAAAAAAGCCTATATCTCCCACAGTTTTAGAGCTATAGCCACCAAATTTGGTCCCAAGATAGGTGATGATGACCCCCCATAAACTGCATTAAAAGTTTGGATGCCACGCCCACCAATAATGCCCGCTTAACGTTTCGTTAAAACGAGAATGCGTGTATCTTCCAGAGTTGTTGAGCTAGAGCCACCAAATTTTTTAGGAAGATAGGTGGAGTTCAGCAACGAAATTTGTGACACGAGAATTTTATATATTAGAGAGATAAATTTAAAGATAATAAATTACAAAAACATGTTTGTTATTTGGGTATTGCATGGATAATGGTAAAAATCGATTACAAATGTATGCAAGAAAGCGTATAAAAGCATGTCTTCAAAATTTTGTTTGATTTACATACTTGTTAACTATTAGATTTATATTCTTTAAAAGCGTTTTTTATACTCGTTATCGAAAGTAAGGAGTATATTGGTTTTGTGCAATGTCCGTCATGGTGTCTGTCCGTCCGTATGGTTAGTCTTTTCCACACCCTTCAATCCACAGACTTGAAACTTTCCAATTCTCTTTATCTATGGGATAGTAAAGTAAAATGTATAGATTGGGGTTCTACAATTACTGGGGGGGCTGGCAAATCGAATCAAAACCGATAAATCCACATATTTCAAACATCCTTACAGCTAGAACTAGCAAATTTGGTAAGAGGATAGCTACTAGCAACCCCCAAAATAATTGCATCAAAAATTTTAGAGCCACGCCCACCCATTCCGCCCCCAGCCACCCCGCATTTTGAAATCAGAAAAGCCTATATCTCCCACAGTTTTTGAGCTATAGACATCAAATTTGGTGCCAAGATAGGTGATGATGACCCTCAAAAAACTGCATAAAAAGTTTGGATGCCACGCCCACCAATACTGCCCTAGCCGCCCCCATCCACCCCAACGGTTTGTCAAAAACGGGAATGCGTGTATCTTCCAGAGTAGTGCAGCTTGAGTCACCAAATTTGGTGGGAAGATAGCTGGCAACGACCCCCTAAAATCTGCATTTCATTCCGCCCCGAAACCAACCTTCCAACCTTCAATTGGAAGTCGTAGCGTAGCTACCACTCGCTCTGAGAGCCCATTTCGTGATTTTCTCGTGTTTCGTCAGCCACTTCTCTTGCGAACTTTGCTCCCTGCAAGCAATTCGATGATTGTTTTGATCAGAAATCCAATTACGAGTCTAATTCGAGTCATTTTCATGCTTTAACAAGTAAGAAGGCTCTAGTCGGGAGAGCCCGACTAGAAGATACCCTGAACCCAGTGTCAATAAATTAATTAAATTTATATAAGACTTTGGTATACTGACTTAACTTCAATCGATTAAGCTCGATATCTCCGGTGTTTCTTAACCGATTTGGACGAAATTTTCAAAAAAGATCTATCGTTACCCATTCTTTCAACCCTCATTTTTACATTTTCCAAATTCGATATTTTTTTGTTACCGATTCCATGTGTATATCGGAAACCAGAATAGTTATCGATAATTTGAAGCAAACTTGTTCTGCTCATGGTATAGGAGAACTTATATTCAAAATCTGAAGTCTCTAGCTCTTGTAGTCTCTGAGATCCACACGTTCATACAGACGGACAGATAGACAGACGGACGGACGGACGGACAGACGGACATGGCTATATCGACTCGGCTGTTGATGCTGATCAAGAATATTTATTCTTTAAGGGGTCGGAGATGCTTCCATCTGCCTGTTACATACTTTTGCACAAAACCATTAAACCCTTATTTACCCATTTTATGGGTTAAGGGTATAAAAACGATTAATCGCTTATGCGATTAAAGCGCGACTCGAAAACGACACGCATGTATGCTTTAAATATGACGAATCGCCTAAAATTTTAAGCAATCAAAAATTGAGCATGTCAGCGATTGAAATATGCTTACTTTGTCGTGACGTCAGTAGAAACGATTACTTTGAACAGCTTAGCGACTCAAAAACGACTCGCTTGCATGCTCAAATAACGATTCCATGCACGAAATGTAAGGAAGTCAAAAAATTAACATGCTGGTAATTGAAATATGCTTTGTATCATAAATAGAACTTATGGGCAATAAGGCTATGATACTCAATGACGCCTGATGGTCATGCTGCCTAAGACGCCGCACAAAACGCGCGGTATACTCGTTACCAGTATTAAAACCGGTGAAAAGAGGCCTGATTGCAAAGGGGTACGGATGCGGCAGAGGTGTACGCTGCCTTAAAGATTCTTCGATGCAGATAGGGATCCCACCAGCTGTCTTCTTTCCAAATTTGGTGACTCAGCTCAAAGTTTGTAAAAGCTGGGGAAAATGGGGCTGGGAGCGGGATGGGTGGGTTTGGGATCCAAATATTTGATGCAGATTTTTGGGGGTCGTTGCCAGCTATCTTCCTACCAAATATGGTGGCGCTAGCACAACAACTCTGGAAGATACACGCATTCCCGTTTTTGACGAGGCGTTGGGGCGAATGGGGGTGGCTAGGGCAGTATTGGTGGGCGTGGCATCCAAACTTTTTGGAGGGTTATCATCACCTATCTTGGCACCAAATTTGGTGGCTTTAGCTCAAAAACTGTGGGAGTTATAGGCTTTTTTGACTTTAAAATGCGGGGGGCTGGGGGCGGAGGTTTTTGGAGGTTGCTAGTAGCTATCTTCTTACCAAACTTGGAAGTTCTAACTGTAAGGATGTGCGAAATATGTGGATTTATCGGTTTGAAGTTATCGAATTTATCGAATTGCCAGCTCCCCAGTTATCGTAGAACCCCAATCTTGACACTTTAATTTACTATCCCATAGATAAAGATATTTGGAAAGTTTCAAGTCTCTAGCTTGAAGGGTGTGGAAAAAACTTGCACACATACGGACGGACAGACACCATGACGGACATTGCACAAAAACAATATACTCTTTACCTTCGGTAATGAGTATAATAAAATTAAAATGTTAATCTGATAATAAACAATAAAAAAATTTTTTTTTTAATTTTTAACAAGCTGTCAAAAATACGACTCGAAAAAGACTCGCTTTAGTTTCGAAATGCGAGTCTAAATTGATATGAAATATGACTAGTTTCTGACTCGAAAAAGTCCCGCTTATGATTCGAAATACGAATCGAAAATGAGTCGAAACTGTGGTCACAAGCGACCCCTCAAGAAGAATCGCCATCGGGAATCATTAGGGAGTCTTTTCGGAATCACCATATGATTCAAAGTAATCATTTATGCGCTCATTTTCCGATCAAAAATGATAATTTTGTCGGGAGAAAACGGTTCCCTATGGCGACTCGCTTGTGACCGCAGTTTCGACTCATTTTCGATTCGCATTTCGAATCAAAAGCGAGTCTTTTTCGAGTCGTATTTTTTGACAGCTTTTTACAAATTAAAAAAAAATTTTTTTGTTTTATTGTTTATTATCAGATGCACATACATTTTTATTTTATTTGATTTTTTTCTCCATGTTTTCCATGTTATATATGTAATTGTGTAAATGTTAATGTAAATGTTCATGTTAATGCAAATGCTTATTATAAATTACGAAATTTTTTCTTAATTTTTTACCCAACGAGGGTTTGAACCGGGGACGGCGTCTTGTGCGGCGTCTTAGGCAGCATGACCATCAGGCGTCATTGACTTGCATAGCCTTATTGCCCATAAGTTCTATTTGTGATATAAAGCATATTTTACTCACCTCCATGCTCAATTTCTGATTGCTTTAAGGCCTGTACGCATGAGCCCCGTACAGCTCCCGTACAGTATACATGAGTTTTACGGATGTAACGACAAGTGTTGAAAAAATCAAATATTGTGGCGGTAGGCTAATTGTTTTTTTGTAAATAAATCGGAAATGCAACTGTGTTTTGTATACTTGATTTCAAAATAATGATTCGTCGTTATGTATTATAACCATCATTGTTTAAACATCGTTTGGTTGTATTGGCGTAAAGCGAACAAATCATTCAAGAATGCATTTGACGTTTATCAGTAATGTTTTAGCATGTATAATTTGCGTTTTCATGTTTTCATAGTAATGATTGAGGCTTTGGGTGGTTAAAACAGAAACCAACAACACGCGCTACTTTTGTGTTTGAGTACAGCTAACGCCCTGCCATAGATCAGTGGCAGTACAATCCAGTTTATATGTTATTTAAATTGTATCTTATTAATTAATAAATATATTTTTATTCATTACTTCTTGTGCAGCATTGACTGCCAAAACAATAAGTATGGCTCTATTGGAGCCTGAATTAGGTCAACTTTGTTAATATTATCCGAAAAATTTATAAGCCGGCTCTTGCCCGACATGTTGTTGCATTTTTTACAACCGTAAATAGCTGCTGAAAGCTATTTACTGCCCGTAGCATTTTAACATAACATTTTAACATTTTCATTGTTCAACACTACCGTACCAGCAGTAGCTAACAGAACTGCAGACCTTAAATGTACGTACTGTACTGAAGCTGTACGGGACCATTTTTTTTATATGAAGTTTTTGCTGTACGGGAGCTGTACAGGCGTCTGCGTACATGCCTTTACATTTGAAGCATTGAATCATATTTTGAGTCGCCAAGCTGTTCAAAGTAATCGATTTTACTGACGTCACGACAAAGTAAGCATATTTCAATTGATTGCTTCAAATTTTAGGCGATTCATCATATTTAAAGCATACATACATGCGAGTCGTTTCCGAGTCGCGCTTTAATCGCGTAAGCGATTAATCGTTTTTAAAGCATGAAAATGACTCGAATTAGACTCGTAATTGAGTTTCTGATCAAAACACTCATAAAATTGATTGCAGGGTACATATTTGTTGATAGCACAACCAGCCAGCCATACTGTGTGTATGCGCCAGTAGCAGCGATTTTGCAGCGCGCAGACCCTTGTGTTTTGGGCTGATCGCCTGTTATCACATGCTTATGAGCGTGTGTATTCTTCATATGATCATATGGTATGCCTCCTTCCTTTTCGTTCTTGTGACCTAGCTGTAAAGCAGCAATACACAAATGTGTATTCATATCAACATACATACATATATTTTTATATGAATGTGCGTTTTCATATGCTTGCAGTTTTGCTGGGATATAGGCTTTGTAGCTATTATAGTTATTTTGCTTGGGCTGGCCAGTGTTAGTGCCTTTGTATATCTACATGGCATATTTAGATGTATTCGTAGCCTTTGCCATGGCATTCATTGACCTTTCTCTATTATCAATTAAATTTGGTGAATTTTGCCTGCAAAAACCTAAAAAGCAATACTTCCTAGGCAGTCAAATATCATATTTTGTGCTGATCGACCATTTGCAGTATCAGGCGAACAGAAAAATAAACAAGCGTCTAGTAAAATAAGCAGGCAATTATCAGTTTTGCATTTCTGGTCATACATACTCTTTCATGTTTTCAGCTCTATGACACTTTCCCAATCACTTTGCCATCGCAACTACTATACAGCTATGCAGCGATGCCTACAAATTGCGAAAGTGTATTCACACGTGCATTTGCCCAAGTCATTTGCCAAAATACTAAAGCAGAAGAAACACAAGAAAACGCTCGGCATAGCCAAATGTAACAAGCAAAAGCGAAATAAGAAAACGGACACTGCACGCATGTATTTACATGTACGAATGTATGCTAAACACACACACACATGTCATTTTGGTGCAGGGCGAAGCAAAAATCTAGACTAGTGCCCATTTACACGCTGAAGTTTTTTCGTGAATTTTCTCTCTGAATCTTTTGTTTGTAGGCAAGGGGAGTAGAGGGGTAAAATTTCAAGCAAAAATTCACTACTTGTTAAGTCGTTAATTATACTCGATACCGAAGGTAAAGAGTATATTGAGTTTGTGCAATGTCCGTCATGGTGTCCGTCCGTCTGTCCGTCTGTCCGTCTGTATGTGTCCAATTTTTTTCCACACCCTTCAAGCTGGAGACTTGAAACTTTCCAATTCTCTTTATCTATGGGATAGTAAATTAAAGTGTCAAGATGGGGGTTCTACGATAACTGGGGGGCTGGCAAATCGATAAATTCGATAACTCAAAACCGATAAATCCACATATTTCGCACATCCTTACAGCTAGAACTACCAAATTTGGTAAGAAGATAGCTACTAGCAACCCCCAAAAAACTGCATCAAAAATTTTGGAGCCACGATCCCCTATTCCGCCCCCAGCCCCCCCGCGTTTTAAAGTCAAAAAAGCCTATATCTCCCACAGTTTTTGAGCTATAGCCACCAAATTTGGTGCCAAGATAGGTAATGATGACCCCCTAAAACTGCACCAAAAGTTTGGATGCCACGCCCACCGATACTGCCCAAGCCGCCCCCATCCACCCCAACGCTTCGTCAAAAACGGGAATGCGTGTATCTTCCAGAGTTGTGGAGCTAGAGCCTCCAAATTTGGTGGGAAGATAGCTGTTAACGACCCACAAAAAACTGCAACAAAGTTTTGGAGCCACGCCCACCCATTACGCCCCCAGCTCCCCCGCATTTTAAAGTCAAAATAGCCCATATCTCCCACAGTTTTTGAGCAATAGCCACCAAATTTGGTGCCAAGATAGGTGATGATGACCCCCCAAAAACTGCACCAAAAGTTTGGATGCCACGCCCACCGATACTGCCCTAGCCGCCCCCATCCACCCCAACGCTTCGTCAAAAACGGGAATGAGTGTATCTTCCGGAGTTGTGGAGCTAAAGCCACCAAATTTGGTAGGAAGATAGCTGGCAACGACCCCCAAAAATCTGCATCAAAGTTTTGGAGCCACGCCCTCCATTTCTCCCCCCTTTCCCCACTTTTTACAATTTTCGAGCTAGAGTCACCAAATTTGGTATGAAGATAGCAATTGACATTCCACAAAGATCTGCATCACAAATTTGGATGCCACGCCCACCCATACCACCCCCAGCCCCCCTTTCCCCTTTTTTTTTACAAATTTCGAGCTAGAGTCACCAAATTTGGTATGAAGATAGCAATTGATATTTCACAAAGATCTGCATCAAAAATGTTGATGCCACGCCCACCCATACCGCCCCCAGCCCCCCTTTCCGCACTTTTTACAAACTTCGAGCTAGAGTCACCAAATTTGGTATGTAGATAGCAATTGACATTCCACATAGATCTGCATCAAGAATTTGGATGCCTCGCCCATCCATACCGCCCCCAGCCCCCCTTTCCACACTTATTACAAATTTCGAGCTAGAGTCACCAAATTTGGTATGAAGATAGCAATTGACATTTCACAAAGATCTGCAACAAAAATTTTGATGCCACAACTACCCATACCGCCCCCAGCCCCCCTTTCCCCACCTTTTACAAACTTTGAGCTAGAGTCACCAAATTTGTAAGGAAGATAGCTTGTGGCATCCCCATCTGCATCGGAAAATCTTTAAGGCAGCGTACACTCCTGCCGCATCCGTACCCCTCTGCAATCAAGCCTCTTTTTACCGGTTTTAATATTGGTATCGAGTATGCCGCAGTCGGTTGCGTCCGACTGCAACGTTTCCACTTGTTTTCTTCTAATTTTGCTTTGCCTTATTCCGATAGAATTTAAACACAGAGTTGCACAGTGTTTGATGTGAATAATAAAGTTATCGATACGAAATATCGCACAAGCAAATATTAGCGCCAATAGTACATACATTGTTTTGGTTAAAAAATTATTAATAGTAAGTAATGTTCACTGAATCCATTTTATTTACTTGTTACTTCTTAAATAAATTATATGTTAACAAATAATACAATCGATGGCAAAGATGTATGTTTATCGACCATAAATTTAAACCAGAGTTGCATTTTCAAAGGAAAAATTTCACTGAAAAACTTCAGAGTGTAAATGCGACCTGAATTCCGAAGAACTTTCAAAACGGAATGAATAAAAAATTAATGAAAAAACTTCAGCGTGTAAATGGGCACTTAGTGTCTACGTCATTTTCCTACGTCGCTTCTGTTCGTTCGTTTTGTGCTTGCAGTGCGCGGCCGTTTTCTTGTGTTGCTTCTGCTTCTGCAAATGACTTGGGCAAATGCACGTGTGAATACACTCAAATTTCAGTCACAGTCAAATTTCAGTTTAGCAATTTCTGGTCATTCATACTCTTTCCTTTTTTTTAGTTATATGACACTAGACACAAATTTTGCCATCGCAATATAAGCAGCGATGCACACAAATTTCGAAAGTGTATTCAGTAGTCCACTTGTCGATGTCATTTGCCGACACAGAAAAAACCAAAATATGAAAAATAGCAAAATTCTAGACAGCAGGCCCAGCAAAAAGGGAAACACACGCACACATGCAGTGACAAATTTTTACCGTTCTTGGTTGCCGCTGGCCTGCCGCTTGTCATACTCTTGACGGGCCGCTGAGTGCATGTGCAACTGAAACAAAAACGGCTGCACATGCTATCCGCTATCGCGCTCCCTCACACTTATGGCTTACTGCTTTTGTTATTCTGTATACCATTTGACATATTTCTGAGGCAAACCCCTGAGACGAAGCTTTTCTTAACAATTGCAACATCTTGATATTCCATGGTATTTGCTTATACTTACCATACCAAGGCATACTTAATTAGGTAGTTCAGATCTTTTGCTCGCCCTCTTTTTCTGTTGCCGCGGACGATTTTTTTGCGTTTTAACCTAAAAAATGCATAACTCTTTCGCTCTCACTCTCGCTCTCTTTTGCTCTCATTTTCGTAAGGCAACGAGAGAGCGGAGTGAGACTACCTTAATAAGTATGCCTTGTACCATACTGTGTTTTGTGATAGCATATCATTTCCCACTTAAAGGAGGGTTTACAATGTCAGCTTGGCTTGGATCATGATGGTATAACATAAGGTGGTCCCGTCGGCAGCCGAAGTTTTACGAAGTATACACTTATTTCAGTGCACGTTTGCTTGTTGACGAGAAAGGTTGTGTGCGGAAATTTTTTGTTGTTGTTCATTAACCCGTTAAGGCCTGTACGCAGACGCCTGTACAGCTCCCGTACAGCAAAAACTTCCTATAAAAAAAATGGTCCCGTACAGCTTCAGTACAGTACGTACATTTAAGGTCTGCAGTTCTGTTAGCTACTGCTGGTACGGTAGTGTTGAACAATGAAAATGTTAAAATGTTATGTTAAAATGCTACGGGCAGTAAATAGCTTTCAGCAGCTATTTACGGTTGTAAAAAATGCAACAACATGTCGGGCAAGAGCCGGCTTATACATTTTTCGGATAATATTAACAAAGTTGATCTAATTCAGGCTCCAATAGAGCCATACTTATTGTATTGGCAGTCAATGCTGCACAAGAAGTAATGAATAAAAATATATTTATAAATTAATAAGATACAATTTAAATAACATATAAACTGGATTGTACTGCCACTGATCTATGGCAGGGTATAGATTATTAGAAGCAGGGCGTTAGCTGTACTCAAACACAAAAGTAGCGCGCGAATCATTATTTTGAAATCAAGTGTACAAAACACAGTTGCATTTCCGATTTATTTACAAAAAACAATAAGCCTACCGCCACAATATGTGAATTTTTCAACACTTGTCGTTACAGCCGTAAAACTCATGTATACTGTACGGGAGCTGTACGGGGCTCATGCGTACAGGCCTTTAGCGTGCACATAATAATATGAAATAAGTTTGTAATTTCTTTCTATTTTAAAATTAGAATATATTTTAAAGTTAAGTACTTAAACAAAATAATTTGTATTAAGAACCAAAAACAGCGTTTAATTAGTAGTTCAAAATTATTAAAAATTAAACTTTAAAAAAATGTCTCGTCTTTTTATTATAAATGGCATATTCAAACCCTACGGACATGCTAAGGGTTAATCAACAACCACATTGCCGCCTCACTCACACTCAATGCGAAGGGACCACCTTATGTTATTCCATCATGGCTTGGATTGAAGCTTTTAAAAATCTGAAATGTACGCTGATATCAGCGTGAACAACATGTTCGAATTTTCGAAATTTTTTAAACAGCTGTCTATGAGCTATGAACAGCTGATGTTTGTTTTATGTTTGTGTTAAGAATTTATAAAGTGAATCAATGGAGAAAAAACAAGAAATTTTATTAGCTTATAATTCAATGTGACGCAGGCACTTCTTGCTGCTGCTGCTGTAGTTGAAGAGGAGAAGCCGCAGAGAAGTGCTCGACGGTGTTGAGCGCGAGAGCATATGTTGCAGCGGGAACAATGCAATCAGGTGATTCGAACTCAGCTAACACATGTGAAATGACGCAAAAATTAACGATTTGTCTTTTTATTTAACAATGATTTTATTGTTATATATTCGTTAATACATATGTACCAAATAAATATTAAATAGTGAATTCTATTATCATTTACCTCAGTATTGACACTGAGCCAAAAATAATATAGAGAGGTCACGCCGTGCAGTGAATCTCATCATTCTGCACCCGTGTTATTGGATCCAGAGAGGCTTGCAGAACTCTCTCATTGCCTAGCTGTGCAGAAAAAGCATACCGCGCAAGTCAATGTAATTATAAATCATTACATCAAAGATATAGTTATTTATACTAATGTGTTCATAGGAATCGAACAGGCACCGTGTAACAATCAAAAAGGTGTAAACACATCGCCTGTGAGTTCGAACATTCATTGCATTTTTTTTAATCTTATTAATTTTCATTAAATTGACCATAAATTGCCAAAATCATAACAGTTGAGGCAGCTCAATAAATGCCAAAACAATTACCACTGCTACAAACGTGCTGCGTATGCATACGTACATGAAAACACACATGCAAATGCAGGGCACAGCAAAAATATCAAAAATCTCGGCAAAGCTAGCCCAACTAAGAAATGAGACAAACGCCAAGAAATGGAACAAACGCACACGCATACATATACTCATGCATTTTTCCGTTTCTTGCATGCCGCTGGCGCGCCCTCTCTCTACCCTCTAGTACGGCTGGCGGCAGTGATTGTCTTAAGAATAACCCAGCGTTACTCTTATTTCGGCAATGCGTTGTTACGACACGTCATTGCAATGACTGAACCCGAACACTTGACAGGGAGAGCGAGAGAAAGGCGCTCTTGTTTTTCAAGAGAGCGACTGCAAAAAAAAGAATAGAGAAAAAAATAGTCTATTGGGTGGGCGTGGCTCCAAAACTTTGATTCAGATTTTTGGGGGTCGCTACCAGCTATCTTCCTATCAAATTTGGTGGCTCTAGCTTCTTAAGTCTGAAAGATACACGCATTCCCGTTTTCGACGAAGCGTAAGGGCAGCTGGGGGCGGCTAGGGCAGTATTTGTGGGCGTGGCATCCAAACTTTTGATGCAGTCTTTGGGGGGTCATCTTCACCTATCTTGGCACCAAATGTGGTGGCTCTAGCTCAAAAACGGTGGAAGTTATAAGCTTTTCTGATTTCAAAATGCTGGGGGGCTGGGGGCGGAATGGGTGGGCGTGGCTCCAAAATTTTTTTAAATTTTTTTTCCCATAGATTAAGAGAATTTAAATTTTCATGTCTCTAGCTCTAAGGGTGTGGAAAAAAGTTGCGAACATACAGACGGACGGACACCATGACGGACATTGCACAAACCCAAAATACTCTTTACATTCGGTAATGAGTATAAATACATGAAAAAATGGTATAAGACAAGAAATGGAAGTTTAGTTGAAGTTATCACGCAGGTTAAGTTTGTTTTGAATTTTCGATAACTCTTCCGGTTTTCGACGTCCACATAATAGCGATAAAAAAGAACTTAATTTAAAAACTATAGACAAAATCATGAGCATCTGCGGAACTTAAATCAAACTCAGTTGAGAAACACCATAGAATGGGTTTTTCTGGGCTTTTCCCAATGCACGCAAGAAACGTTGGACCGCTAATTTTCTTGTTAAATCCTGCCATGGTAAGCTTAAACAGGAAAAGTTGTAATGCTTTTTCTAATTTCTGACATTAGCGGAAGAATGAAAATGTTGGCAGCTTTCAAATAGCTGTGCCTGCGCTTCGTATTTTCGGGAATTAAAAACACAAGTATTGTCATACTTGGAATCAAGTACACAATTTTTGGGTTTTAAAATAAGTTCGTAAGATCAAACCCTAATCAAGCTTTAAGATGACTAAAATTATGAATTACATTATTTTTTTCAGTGTGTATTAGGATTTATTATTTTTCTTATTTTAAGATTAGAAGATCTCAAGTTCTGGTGGATGGGAATTACGGTTTGGGCTGCCAAGGGCCCGCCCTGGCGAGTAAGAAACAATCTTTTAGAAAGATTTTAGAGGCAAGGCAGGTCGGTAAGAGCTCCGGTCTTGTTCGGGCTTTCCAGTTTCTTGGATAATTTTCATGTGAGCAATTTTCCACTGGTCCGGGAAGAGTTGCAACTTTAATATGGCATGAAAACGATTTGAAAGGAATCTTATTGTTCTGTTTGGGAGTGCAAGCAACGTTCTATTACAAATCTAATCGTATAAAGACGCCTTACTCCAGTTCAGCATGGATATGCCGATGCTGATTCACTCTTAAGAGAAAGGTCGGATCGGTGGAGTCGGTTGGTTGGAGACATTCATGAGGGCCTCGGTTTGTGGGACTCCTCGAAGATTGAAGTGGGTAGAGAACAAGTTTGCAAGCTCTAGGTCAGAGTAACACTACTGACCATTGCCGCTTTCGTTCGGCGATTGCCTAGATGGCTGCCGCTTAGCATTACGCTGCAACTTGCACAAGGAGGGAGTGATGCCATGTTGTTGATCGCGTTTTCCAGCATACGACTAGAGCCGCTTGAGAAATGCTCCTCCACTCTTCTTTAGCCCAGGGGTGATGCAAGCACTGATGTTGCTTGCGAAGCAATCGTGGTAGATACAAGAGAGCGCAACTTAGGGGTGGTTGCAAAGGCTCTGTTCACTCTGTTTAATCTGTAACCGGAATTCGACAATGAGTTTCTGGCTGCGTCACGAGCCTTCCGTGTAAATATGTCTAGAGCAATATTTATGTCCTGTGCCGAGGTTATCTCCATTTCGTAGTGCACTGATTCTTCTAGCAATCGTTGGAAGGTCTGGAAGTTGGATGTCTTGGTTGTCTCGGGAAGGAAAGGGAATCTTCATCAAACTCGGTGACCAATGGAAAATGGTCCTAGTTTAAATCAATCGCCTTGTGTATCGCAAAGTCAATTCAGGAGGGTGGGACGCTTGCTCTGTAAATGAAGCAAGTGGGTACGCCGGTAGCCAGTACGGAGCTTCCAGATCGAGTCAAGCATTTGACCATCTCCTTACCGTTTTGATTAGGATTCCGCGAGCCCAAAAGCATGTTTCAGTCGGCTACAACTATAAATCTGTTCCTAAAGTACCTTCTCAGGACTTCAAATTCGTTTTCAGTCCATCTGTGGCCAGGTGAGTATTATATAGAACTGATGTTAACCTGTCCAATTCTTGTTAAAATAGTTGCGACCATTAGAATTTTGTCTATGGCAGTAACCGTTTGTGGAAAGTGGTGAAAGTCGTTCGGGATCGCCAAATAGGATTCGAGCCCTAAGAATTTTAGGTTTCTCATGCGTCGCGGTCGCATTTGGCTTTAAAGTATGTCGTTTTTGGCGATTAACAGTTCCCGCAACTGCAGTTTGACAATCCAGCTTATAATAGGGAGGAAGTTCAGTAAAACTTTTTTGAAAACCGCGCGTTAGAAGGCATCCGCACGCTTTGTTGTTTGCCAGCCTGTTGTTTGATGGTAATAAAAACGCCGAGCTTTGTAGTGCCGTGTTGCCCTCTCCTTAGCAGCCTTTAGTAGTGTTGGCAAACTTTGTATTTAGCGAATAACTCAAAACCGATAGATCCACATATTTCGCACATCCTTACAGCTAGAACTACCAAATTTAGTGAGCAGATAGCTACTAGCAATCCCCAAAAAACTGCATCAAAAATTGTGGAGTCACGCCCACCCATTCCGCCCCCAGCCCCTCCTCCCATTTTAAAGTCAAAAACGCCTATATCTCCCACAGTTTTTGAGCTATAGCCACCAAATTTGGTGCCAAGATAGGTGATGATGACCCCCCAAAAAACTGCATCAAAAGTTTGGATGCCACATTCACCCAATCCGCCCCCAGCTCCCCTTTCCCCACCTTTTACAAACTTTTAGCAAGAGTCACCAAATTTGGAAGGAAGATAGCTGGTGGCATCCCCATCTGCATCGGAAAATCTTTAAGGCAGCGTACACCCCTGCCGCATCCGAAATTTTAAAATTCACCGTAATATTCCACATTTTATATTGATTTTTGGCAAAAAACACAGTTTTACATGTATTTTCCCATAAGGGCACATATGGGCTTAGCACCGGTTGAGTGTATAAAATACTATCACCGGAGACTGGCTTAATAAAAAAAATGTTCATGTTGTTTTTAAATATTTTGTTTTTTGTTGGTTGTGTGCGTGAAGCACTTTGTGGTTGTGCTTATCGATTAATCGATTTAATTGAGTAGACTCCTAGGTTGATAGCCAAAGAATTGAACCTTCAGCAAGTCTAACTTTGACTTAATTCTAGACACTAACAGTAATGCATTGCAAGACTTTGTTTTGATTACTGTCTACTGGTAAGATTTTACCTTATGTTGTTAGCTATTTTCTCATTTTGACAACGTGTAAGGTTACAATTGGTGGTGGCTTTGTTGGTGGCTTTGTTGGTGACTTGGCTGGGGTGGCAACAGCCTGAGACTGGGCAGCAGCATTTGAGCCCTGTGTGGTGACTGCAGCTGGGTCTGACGTCTGTATGTTAGATGCAACGAGTGCCAAGTATCTCATTGCTGGGCAGGATGGGGTTCCCAGAGAGGCAAATAGCCGCAAAGTTAGATGACGATAGTGCAACTTTGACTTTTGCACTTTTCTGATAGTTTTTTTAGTTCTTTCAGTTTCCATGCTATGATCCACGTCGGGAACCAATCCTTCTTAAATTTTCTTTTTAATGAGGTACATTGATGGCGCTGGACAGAGCACCACTCGAGCTGTTGTCTACTGGGTGCCGGTTTTAGCCTTGCAGTTGAAAGAGCACGCATTTTCGAAAGGTGCACTGTTTTCCACTGGTGCCCCACTTTCTAAAGAATACTACACTGTACAATTAATTCTGTACTTCGTTGCACTTTCACGTCCCGCTTTTTATACCCTGAACCCATAAAATGGGTAAAAGGGTATAATGGTTTTGTGCAAAAGTATGTAACAAGCAGAAGGAAGCATCTCCGACCCCATAAAGTATATATATTCTTGATCAGCATCAACAGCCGAGTCGATATAGCCATATTCGATTGTCCGTCCGTCTGACCGTCTGTCCGTCTGTATGAACACGTCGATTTCAGAGACTACAAGAGCTAGAGACTTCAGATTTAAATATAAGTTCTCTTATACTATAACCAGAACAAGTTTGTTTCAAATTATCGATAACTATTCTGGTTTCCGATATACACATGCAATCGATTACAAAAAAAATATCGAATTTGGGGGTTGAAAGAATGGGTAACGATAGAATTTTCCTGAAAATTTCGTCCAAATCGGGTAAGAAACAACGGAGATATCGAATTTAATCGATTAAAGTTAAGTCAGTATACCAAAGTCAATTATATATTTAATATATTTATTGCAACTGGGTTCAGGGTATCATCTAGTCGGGCTCTCCCGACTAGAGCCTTCTTACTTGTTTTTATTTGGCGTGCCTCCTTTTTGATGCATTTTTTTGGGGGTTGCTAGTAGCTATCTTCTCACCAAATTTGGTAGTTCTAGCTGCAAGGATGAGCGAAATATGTGGATTTATCGATTTTGAATTAACGAATTTATCGATTTGCCTGCCAGCCAGTTTTCGTAGAGCCCCAATCTTGGTACTTTATCAGTCCCGGCCATAGATAAAGATATTTGGTTTCAAGTTTCAACTCTCTAGCTTGAATGGTGTGGAAAAAGTTGCGAACATACGAACGGACAGACGAACAGACACCTTGTCGGACATTGCACAAGCCCAATATACTCCTTACCTTCGGTATCGAGCACAAAAATTATCCAAATTTTTTTATACACATCTTTGTAGGATGTCAACAGCTATTTGCTACTAAACTTGGTAACCCTAGCACAAAATCTGTGGAAGACATACGCATTCCAGTTTTTAAAAGACGGGGCTCGGGACACTATGGGCTGGCGTGGCCAGATGCAGATCTTTGTATTTTTATAAGCTATCTTCCTACCAAGTTTTGTAACTGTAGCTTCAAAACTGTGGGGTATATTCACATAAACGATTTTTTAAGAGGAGATGGGGCATAGTTTGTTGCATGACATCCAAATTGTATGCAAATATTTGGAGGATTTCATAATTTTTTTGTCTACTTAACTTCGTAACTTTAGTTTAAAAACTGTGAAAGATTCAAGCATTTCCGTTTTAACAAGTCTGGTATTGGTAACAAGTTGTCTTTCGTTGGTGACGGTCGTGTTTTTACGTGCTCTCAAGTATTTATTGTTCTCTTGTGTTTGTGAACGGTGTTTAACTTTGTTTAATCTGGTAAATAATTCTAACAGGGATTGCAAATATACGTGTATACTATATTTACGTTTGCAAAAAAGAGTTTTGCCAAGTTTTTAACACATTAATTTGCAGTTGAACTGACGCTGCTGTGCAACAAGTATGAAGCACTTATAGAGTCGTCATGAGGCCAAATTTTGACTGCCAGTTGGAATATCAAATAGTGGCGACACCTCTCTCACAGAGCGCTGTTGCAGACAATTTTCTCTGCCAGCGCATATCGTGCCCGATTTCCAAGTCACTCGGCTTGCCGACTGTGCTACGTTTTTTTTCTCTCCTACCACAGCCAGTCAGCCATACTGTGTGTATGCGCCAGTAGCAGCGACTTTGCAGCGCAGACCCTTGTGTTTTGGGCTGATCGCCTGTTATCACATGCTTATGAGCGTGTGTATTCTTCATATGATCATAAGGTATGCCTCCTTCCTTTTCGTTCTTGTGACCTAGCTGTAAAGCAGCAATACACAAATGTGTATTCATATTAACATACATATATTTCTATATGAATGTGCGTTTTCATATGTTTTGCAGTTTTGGTGGTCGGGGCTTTGAAGTGATTTTTGCTATTTTGTTTGGGCTGGGTTCCATAATCAATTTTGCGACGTTGCCCTTCATAGCACTATATCCACATTTATATATATTTCCATATGTTTGCAGTTTTGCTGGGATATAGGCTTTGTAGCTATTATAGTTATTTTGCTTGGGCTGGCCAGTGTTAGTGCCTTTGTATATCTACATGGCATATTTAGATGTATTCGTAGCCTTTGCCATGGCATTCATTGACCTTTCTCTATTATCAATTAAATTTGGTGAATTTTGCCTGCAAAAACCTAAAAAGCAATACTTCCTAGGCAGTCAAATATCATATTTTGTGCTGATCGACCATTTGCATTATCAGGCGAACAGCAAAATAAACAAGCGTCTAGTAAAATAAGCAGGCAAATATCAGTTTTGCATTGCTGGTATACATATATACTCTTTCATGTTTTTAGCTCTATGACACTTTCCAACAATTTTGCCATCGCAACTACCATACAGTTATGCAGCGATGCGCACAAATTGCGAAAGTGTATTCAGTTGTGCGTATGTCGAATTCATTTGCCGAAAACTAGGAATATAAGAAAATAAAATAAAGTCTCGGCATTTGCTGCTGATCGGCTGGTGTCGCAGACAGTGAGTCTAGGTTTTGGGTGCCTAGCCTAACATGCGCGCATGTATACCATACATACATACATAAATATGTGAATGTATGTATGTAAAACAGTTGCCGACCCTTTAGTACTTTACTTTATTTTCTTTATTCCGAGTTTTCTTCAGAAGTTTCATACTTGTTGGTTTCAACTTACTCATTGCATTGAAACGTTTATACATACATATTTACTTGCACTCTTCATTGTTTTGTTTTAGCATTTCGATTTGCTTATTTCATTGTTTACATTTTCAATATGTTTACCTGCTGCAGCAAAAATTGGTACAACCAACCAAGACTTTATTTGATGTAGATTGTGTGACAACGCGATCCACATGAAATGTGCTGGCCTTACTGCCAAAATAAGGGACTGCTTAGTTGCTGACTCTGGCCTAAAATGGTTTTGTGAGTCCTGCAATGAGGTTGAGAAGGAAACTGCTCAATTCATAAGGCAGACTCACCTAAGCTTTGTATCTATGAACAAAGCGTTTAATAATCTGCATACGGCTTTCAAAGAAATTGAGGCGAATTTAAAAAACGGCAAGATTATGACGGAATCTCCGAAGCGCAAAAAGACTTCGGGTCCTTTTCCACCTAGTGTCCCACCTGTCTTGCCAACCAAGCCACTTCTGGTGCCAAGCAATAATCCCACATTGGGTCCTATTGCTGGCCCATTAATGGTTTTTAACTCGCCAGCTAGAAATCCTATTAATAACTTAACCACAGCTTACAATCCTTTACTAGTGCCCTCCGATTCGACAGCTTGTGTGCCTAGTAATCCTACTGTAGGTACAGCCGGCGCTCCCAAGCCTCTTGTTGTTGTGCCTATCAATAAGTTTATCTTCGTGTCTAGGCTAGCATCCGATACTTCATCGGATGATGCTAGTGCCTACATTAAAAGTTATATCGAGTCCCCACATATTAGGGTGGAAAAATTTAAATTCAAACACGCCCGAAGCATATCTTCTTTTAAGTTGAGTGTTCCGCCCGAACTTTTCACGACGATTTGTTCTGAAAAGTTTTGGCCGCCACAGCTCGTTGTGAAAGAGTATGTGAATAGGCGTAATGATAATTTTAATAATAATGGTATTAGGATTACTAGTGCACAGCCTGTTAGCCACCCTGTGGCGTCCACGTCGTCGGCAAAAAACTAACAAAAGTAATTAGCTTGGCCTACCAAAATGTTAGAGGCCTTAACACTAAACTTGCCAAATTATATGTTAACAGCCTATCTATTGATTCACAAATAGTTGCACTTACGGAAACCTAGTTAAAACCCGATATTTCTGATTATTCCGTTTTTCCTTCTAAATATAACTTGTACAGATGCGATCGCACTTACCGCAAGGGGGGTGGTGTTCTCATTGCTGTTGCCTCCTGTATTTCCTCTGAACAGATTCTTTCTCAGGATCTTCCGGAAATAGAGTTTTTATGTGTTAAAATATTACTAAACGGTTTCACTTTATGTTACTTGCTCTTATATTCCTCCTGATTCTGATTTTAACATTTACTCATCCCATCTGAGTGACCTGCAACTTGTTTCGTCATTTTTGACAGATATGGATAATCTGATAGTGGTTGGTGCTTTTAATCTGCCACATGTTGTATGGTCTGTGATTGACACATCTTCGGCGGTATTACCAGTCACTTCTGATGATTTTATAGATGGCCTACTGGAGTTAGGCCAATCGCAAGTTAACAGGGTGCATAACTGTAGTGGTAGAATGTTGCACTTGATATTTGTTTCGGATTCAGATTGCAGTAATGCTAGTAGAATACTCCCTCTAGCAAGATCAGGCAGTAGCCGATATATTTGCTGAGTATTTTCAATCAGTATACTCAACAAGTTTATATACTTGCAGTAATTCCTATCCTTTTCAAGTTCAAACGTCAAATTGCATATATATCCCAGTAATTACTGAGTCCTCGCTCCTGAGTGAATTAAACTCTATCAAACCTGGCTACTTGCCTGGTCCTGATGGAGTGCCAGGTTGTATTCTTAGATACTGCGCGGATTCTTTTTGTAAGCCCTTAAATAAATTATTTAACTTATAAAATTCTTCAAAGTCAAACGTTAAAAATTATGGGGTATATCCAAGTTGTCTGCCATTTCAAAAGTCTTTGAAAAAATTATTTGTTCTCAACTGCAACACACATGTAGTTCAATTATATCGCCTTATCAACACGGTTTTGTTAGAGACTTGAAACTCCAATTCTCTTTATCTATGGGATAGTAAATTAAAGTGTCAAGATGGGGGTTCTACGATAACTGGGGGGCTGGCAAATCGATAAATTCGATAACTCAAAACCGAAAAATCCACATATTTCGCACATCCTTACAGCTAGAACTACCAAATTTGGTGAAAGGATAGCTACTAGAAACCCCCAAAAAACTCCATCAAAAATTTTGGAGCCACGCCCACCCATTACGCCCCCAGCCCCCCGCATTTTGAAATCAGAAATGGCTATATCTCCCACAGTTTTTGAGCTAGAGCCACCAAATTTGGTGCCAAGATAGGTGATTATGACCCCCCAAAAACTGCATCAAAAGTTTGGATGTCACACCCACCAATACTGCCCTAGCCGCCCTTACGCTTCGTCGAAAACGGGAATGCGTGTATCTTCCAGAGTTGTGGAGCTAGAGCCACCAAATTTGGTAGGAAGATAGCTGGAAACGACCCCCAAAAATTAACATCAAAGTTTTGGAGCCACGCCCACCCATTTCGCTCCCCTTTCCCCACCTTTTACTAACGTCGAGCTAGAGTCACCAAATTTGGTATGTAGATAGCAATTGACATTCCACATAGATCTACATCACAAATTTGGATGCCACGCCCACCCATACCGAGCCCAGCCCCCCTTTCCCCACTTATTACAAATTTCGAGCTAGAGTCACCAAATTTGGTATGAAGATAGCAATTGACATTTCACAAAGATCTGCATCACAAATTTGGATGCCACGCCCACCCACACCGCCCCCAGCCCCCCTTTCCGCACTTTTTACTAACGTCGAGCTAGAGTCACCAAATTTGGTATGTAGATAGCAATTGACATTCCACATAGATCTACATCAAAAATTTGGATGCCACGCCCACCCATACCGCCCCCAGCCCCCCTTTCCCCACTTTTTACAAACTTCGAGCTAGAGTCACCAAATTTGGTATGTAGATAGCAATTGACATTTCACAAAGATCTGCATCACAAATTTTGATGCCACTACTACCCATACCGCCCCCAGCCCCCCTTTTCCCAATTTTTACAAACTTTGAGCTAGAGTCACCAAATTTGGTATGTAGATAGCAATTGACATTTCACAAAGATCTGCATCACAAATTTTGATGCCACTACTACCCATACCGCCCCCCCCCCTTTCACAACCTTTTTCAAACTTTGAGCTAGAGTCACCAAATTTGTAAGGAAGATAGCTTGTGGCATCCCCATCTGCATCGGAGAATCTTTAAGGCAGCGTACACCCCTGCCGCATCCGTACCCCTTTGCAATCAGGCCTCTTTTTACCGGTTTTAATACTGGTATCGAGTATGCCGCAGTCGGTTGCGTCTGACTACAACGTTTCCACTTGTTTTTTTGTATTTTTCTTTTCTTTTAATAAACTAAATAAAAATGTCTGTCTGCTGCTATGCGAATTGTCAAGTCCGCGCAAACTCAAAAATGGGTCTCAGACCTCTTGAAGGTTACTAATTTAGAGTGGCCGTGTTGGTCATGTTTGGAGAAAAAAAAAGACATTGAAAGCTTAATAGAAACTCAACTTGGCTTAGAGGGTGTTTTCTGCCAGTTGAATAAACTGTGTGAAAAATTCTCATCGGTTCAAAGAAACCTTAACGAGAAAAATATCGTACAGGATTCTCCAAAGCGTAAAAAGGCCAACGTTGGGCAGTTATCGGGCTCTGTGTTGTCGGAAAATACTCCAAACGCTCCGATACCACAGTGTAAAGTAAATAAAGTAAATAAAAATCTTCATGTCCCTCCTACTAAAGTTATCGCGAACTTAGATGATATACCAATAACTCCCATGGATATTGTGTTATCTGATCCCGATCCTTCGGTTCCTTTGGTGGTTAGTAGTGTTGATGTTAATCAACAAAAAAACTCTATCAAACTTAAAGAGCCAAATATTCAATTATCCGAGACTGAGTCTTCCAAACCAGCCTCAGTGGAAAATTTATTGCTGTTCCACCTAAAAAACAAATATTTGTTTCAAGGCTTCCCCCTGATTTAACATCAGATGATGTCAAGGGTTATATCAAGGCCAAATCGAATGCCAATTTCACGGTGGAGAAATTCAAATTTGCTTATGATCGGAACATTTCGTCTTTTAAAATCAGTGTTTCGAATCAAGATTTTTGCACTATGTGCTGCAAAGAATTTTGGCCAGAACACATAATTGTGAAAGAGTATGCTGCAAGACAAAAAAAACCGGCCCCCGATTGTATCTACCCTTCCGGTGGTTGGTTCTAAGGTAACTCTCCCAATATCTGATAGGTCAAAAAACTAACATCCTCCTTCTTACTTGGCTATCAGAATGTAAGAGGTCTTTGTAGTAAACTCACTAGTTTATACCTTAATAGTTTTTCTTTCCCTTTCCATGTCATTGCCTTTACTAAAACGTGGTTAAGGCAAGACATTCTCAATTCCGAAATTCTATGTAGTACATATTCTATTTACAGAAAGGACCGTACTCTTCGGCGTGGTGGTGGAGTGCTTATTGCTGTGAATGTACTTTCCTTCTGAAACAGTCGTATTAGATAGTTCTTTTGATATAGAGTTTATTGCTGTAAAGCTTAATATTTACGGTATTAACATTTTTATCACTTGTTCGTATATACCTCCTTCCTCTGATCTCTCTATCTATGAGACACATCTATCTGCTTTTCACTCTGTCTCTGCCTTGCTTTCTGATCACGATTTTCTTGTAGTTCTTGGTGATTTCAACATTGCTGAAGCTACTTGGATTTCTTGTCCTGACTCTGGTGCCCTGACTCCCACGGCCCCGAATGAATTTTTAATCGACCTACTTGGGATGTCATTGAGTCAAATTAATGCTATCCCAAATTCTCTTAATAAAATGCTTGATCTGATTTTTGTTTTGGATTCATCATCTTCATCCGTTTCCCGTTCCCAGCCTATATATTATCCCGAAGACTTATACCATCCTACGTTGGAGCTGTTGATTAATTTACCTTCCCGGACGCGTTGCAATATCAAGATGCCTTTGAGTCGAGTTCGTCAATTTCGGAAAACTGATTTTGAGGGACTCGCTCTGCTTTTATCCCAAACTGACGGGTCTCCCCTCTACGAGTCTGACGACTTGGACGTGGCAATCAGTATTTTGTTTAATACCTTATATTCTTTATTTGATTTATGTGTCCCGGTTGGTAAGCTAAACAGGTCTAACAAACCTGTGTGGTTTACCCGAGAGTTGACAATTCTCAAAAATCTAAAATCTAAACTCTACAATAGATTTAGAAAAAACGGCTCATCGGTAGCCTATTCTGCATACTTGATTGTTCGTGCCAGTTTTGATATCTTAAATAACCAATATTATAAGAATTACCTGACTCGGTGTAGATTACAATTTCAGCAGGATCCAAAGCGGTTTTTTGATTTTGTTAATGCGAAGCGTAGGTCATCGACACTCCCGATGGAAGTTTTCTTTGAGGAAACGATCAGGAGATTGCAAATAACTTTGCCCAATTTTTTCAAACGACTTATAGCTCATTGCAATCTCAAGTCGATTTGCCTTACCCTTATCGGGTTAATGGCTCGAATCGCATCTTTGGACTGAAAATCACTGAAAACTCACTTTTAAATAATCTACATGTTTTGAAACCTATATTTTCCCCAGGACCTGACGGAGTGCCAAGCTGTGTGCTAAGACACTGTGCTCATGGTCTTTTAAAGCCGTTGCTTAATGTGTTTAACTTGTCCCTGGAGTAAGGCTCCTTTCCAAAAATTTGGAAAGAGTCATTTATTATTACTCTCCATAAAAAAGGAAACAAATCTAATGTTCAAAATTATAGGGGTATCTCCAAGCTGTCTGCTATTCCTAAGATTTTTGAAAAATTAATAACCTCCCATCTTCAACACCTTTGCAAATCTATTATTTCACCGTGCCGGCACGGATTTATGAAACAAAGATCTACTACCACTAACTTGTTAGAATTTACTTCATTTGTTATCAAGGGTTTTCAGGACAAATTGCAGACTGATGTTATTTATACTGATTTTAGTAAGGCTTTCGACTCTGCAAATCATCGTCTCCTAAAACATAAACTAGAACCCTTGGGCTTTTCAAATATTCTAGTTCTTTGGATTAAAGACTACCTAACTCTTAGAACTCAGAGGGTTTTATTTAAAGGGTCCGTTTCCAAGACGGTTCAGGTCACTTCAGGCGTTCCACAGGGTAGTCATCTTGGTCCTTTATTATTTATTTTGTTTATAAACGATCTTCCATCAGTTATAAAGTTCTCTAGGGTTTTGATGTACGCTGATGATGTTAAATTATGCACGTCGGCTGCAACTCCCCATGCTGCTCAACAGCTTAAAAGAGATTTAGACAACTTTCAAATGTGGTGTAAAGTAAATTTTTTAAATCTTAATTGCAGTAAATGTAAAGTAATGTCATTTTTTAGATATTTGACCTTTTTATTCTCGATACCGAAGGTAAAGAGTATATTGAGTTTGTGCAATGTCCGTCATGGTGTCCGTCCGTCTGTCTGTCCGTCTGTATGTTCGCAACTTTTTTCCACACCCTTCAAGCTAGAGACTTGAAACTTTCCAATTCTCTTTATCTATGGGATAGTAAATTAAAGTGTAAAGATGGGGGTTCTACGATAACTGGGGGGCTGGCAAATCGATAAATTCGATAACTCAAAACCGATAAATCCACATATTTCGCACATCCTTACAGCTAGAACGACTAAATTTGGTGAGAAGATAGCTACTAGCAACCCCCAAAAAACTCCATCAAAAATTTCGGAGCCACGCCCACCCATTCCGCCCCCAGCCCCCCGCATTTTGAAATCAGAAATGGCTATATCTCCCACAGTTTTTGAGCTAGAGTCACCAAATTTGGTGCCAAGATAGGTGATAGTGATGCCACGCCCACCAATACTGCCCTAGCCGCCCCCATCCACCACAAAGCTTCGTCAAAAACGGGAATGCGTGTATCTTCCAGAGTTGTGGAGCTAGAGCCACCAAATTTGGTAGGAAGATAGCTGGCAACGACCCCCAAAAATCTGCATCAAAGTTTTGGAGCCACGCCCACCCATTTCGCCCCCCTTTCCCACACCTTTTACAAACTTTTAGCTAGAGTCACCAAATTTGATATGAATATACAAATTGACATTCCACAAAGATCTGCATCACAAATTTGGATGCCACGCCCACCCATACCGCCCCCAGCCCCCCTTTCCACACTTTTTACAAATTTTGAGCTAGAGTCACCAAATTTGGTATGAAGATAGCAATTGACATTCCACATAAATCTGCATCAAAAATTTGGATGCCACGCCCACCCATACCACCCTCAGCCCCCCTTTTTAAAAACTTCGAGCTAGATTCACCAAATTTGGTATGAAGATAGCAATTGACATTTAACAAAGATCAGCATCAAAAATTTTGATGCCACAACTACCCATACCGCCCCCAGCCCCCCTTTCCCACCTTTTACAAACTTTGAGCTAGAGTCACCAAATTTGTAAGGAAGATAGCTTGTGGCATCCCCATCTGCATCGGAGAATCTTTAAGGCAGCGTACTTCCCTGCCGCATCCGTACCCCTCTGCAATCAGGCCTCTTTTTACCGGTTTTAATACTGGTATCGAGTATGCCGCAGTCGGTTTTGTCCGACTGCAACGTTTCCACTTGTTTAATATATATTTTCTTGACAACAAACCACTAGATAGAATTGAATGGGTTGACGATTTGGGCATCGTTATGGACCCAAAGCTTAAGTTTGACAAGCATATTTCTTCAATTTCCAATCGAGCATCTGGTGTCTTGGGGTTCATTAAGCGCTGGTCGAAGGAGTTTAACGATCCCTACTTAACAAAAACTCTGTATACTTCTCTTGTACGGCCGATTCTGGAATATGGATCTTGTATATGGTTTCCCAAATACGAAATTCATCAGAATAAAATAGAATCGGTACAAAAACAATTTCTGCTCTTCGCACTTAGAGGTCTTAACTGGGACACTAACAATAATTTGCCGTCTTATCGTAGAAGACTTTTACTAATAGATCTTCCTTCTCTGAGTGATCGTAGAATAATGCTATCATTTTCCTTTTTTCACAAATTAATTAATGGTGAAATTGATTCTTCTGAATTAATTAACCAAATTAACTTTGCTGTTCCTATTAGAAATACTAGAAATTTTGTACCTATATCTCTTCAAACTTTTAATTCTAATTATGCTCTTCATAACCCTTTTCGTATTCTGTGTTCTATTTATAACGATCTTTCCCACTTAGGTCGGCCGCACACCGGAGCCAACAAAACGTCTTTTGTTGGTCTTTGTTGGTCCGACAAAAAAAAATATTTTTGATATCGCACACCAAAACCAACACCTTTCGACAAGCATTTTGTTTTCGACTTTTTGTTGGTTTCTCGTTCGATACAATCAAACATAATTTTTAGTTTTGTTCAAAATGTCATATGATTCGGTCGAAAATATTTTTGTCGAAGCCCAACATAATTTCAACCAACAGCATTCGACAAAATAAAAACATTGGTTGGGCTTTGCCTTATGCTGTTTTGCTTGTTGGATTCAGTGTGCACAGCTCCATAAGCAACCGTGTAATGTTCGTCACGAACACTTGTATAAAGATGTTGGTTGGGTTCGGTGTGCGCAGCCCCCATGAAACTCTATAGAAAAACGGCTTTCGACAATGTTTGCTTCCAACAAATGCTATGGTTTTTTGTTTGTCGGTCTTGGTGTGCGGCCGGCCATAAGAAGCAATGGATTCATGTTCGGTTCGACATAAAAAAACGCCTAAAGACGTTTTGTTGGCTCCGGTGTGCGGCCGGCCTAATACACAGTGCCACTCCTACTTGCTCTATTAAAAAGTTAGTTTTGTGTCATTTGTCTACATGTTCGCGATCATCGTAACCGCACGGTAAGCGGAGCGCCCCTCGGTCGGATGGGCGGGAGGTGGGTCGCTTTGTGCGCGGGTCCGCGCGTTAACAAGCCGGTGCTTGGTATCGTTGGGCCACTTGACTGTACTGTTCGTTAGTACATCTACGTCCAATAATGATGTAAAACTATGTTTCACTTACAATGATGTTTCTCTGTGTAGCTTACTCAACTTAAATTGTTCAAAATGTTAAGTCATGACTTTTTGTAGAAGTACTCCTCAAACTGCTCACTACTTGCTTGATGCTTCAGGCATTTAAGCATTATTCTTGATCCTAAATTAAAGTTTGACTCACATATTTCGTCGATGGTCAACAAGGCCATTAATGTCATTGGTTTCATCAAGCGGTGGTCGAAAGAGTTTAACGATCCCTACACCACTAAAACGCTTTATACATCGCTAGTTCGTCCCATCCTGGAGTATGAATCTTGTGTGTGGTCCCCACAAAACACGATTCACCAGGATAGAATTGAATCTGTGCAGAAGAAATTTCTTCTATTTGCCCTTAGAAGTTTTAACTGGGTTCCTGGAATTGACTTAACCCCGTATTTAAGTAGACTAGTAGATTAATCTTCCCTCCCTGTTAAACCGTATGGAGTATTATTTATTACTAACCTACTTAATTGTGAAATCGACTCATCAGTTCTTTTAAGTCGAATTAAATTAACTGTTCCGATTAGAGCTACTCGTAGCTTTTTACCCCTTAGCCTTGATCGTTGCTCGAGCAACTATTTAGTACATGAACCATTCCGTGTTTTATGTTCTGATTATAACAAGCTTTATTGTCTTACATCCTTGGAGTCCTCAATTCCAGTACTAAAAAGATCGATCCTTTTTGCTTTATCTAATCATAACCACTAACTACTAATCTAACGTTGGTCTGATTGGGTTTTTCTGAGTTTTTCCCAATCCACGCAACAAATGTTGGACCACTAATTTTATTGTTGGATTTCCCAGAGCTTTAACGTTAACTAACCTAACCTAACGTTAACTTTATAATTTTTTTCCTAAAAATTACTTTCAGATTTATATATAATTTTAATTTCAATTTTTAATTTTATTTTAATTTTAATTAATTTGGATCTTATGTCAGCTGATTATAGTTAACAATAAACAAATAAATAAATAAATAAAATTTTCGGATAGACATATGGACGGACTGCATGACGGACATTGCACCAATCCAATATATTTATAAAGATGTCAGTGTGGAATTTATTCGGGTTTTGGATATTGGTGGCAAATGCATAATTTTTTTAGGTGATGTTGTTTTCGCACACACACTCGCAATATCATGCATAAAGTTTGTTTATAGATAGCCCCACACACACACCACTACCTGCAATGAACAATGTTCCGTATGTGAAACTCGTGCGCATATTTGTCTCTTTTTGTTGCTGTTTGAATTTTGGGTCGAAATTGAGTCTTTGCTGGTTATGCAGATCTTATAAACCCTTCCCCCCCACCGACCCAACTAACCCATCACTGCACTAGGACTTTCGAATCGCCTTTTGAGCCCATTCCCGACCCACGCCTCACTCCCGACTTTTGTGAAGCTCGAGCTTTAATGCGACGAAATAAACAATTTGTATGCGAATTTGGCCTTGGCAAGGCGATGCAAAGGCAGCCCAGTTTCTCCAATTTGCCTAAGTTCTCTCGAGCTTTCCGCCAGTTGTCGATGGACTTTTACCCACAAAAGGCACCACTCCAGCCATTCCAGCGAAACTCTCTCACTAGGAACACAAACTGCTCGAACTCAACTCGCTCACTAAGAACTTATGTATATAACGTTTATTTTGTAAACACCCATTTCTGTACAAAACAAGCTATGTTATAAAAGCTACTGTTCACCCCCTAAAGCAACAACCTTTAGTGGATCATTGCAACCTATTGAAGATGCACAGCACAAATTCTTGCAAATATACTTCATGGGCAATATGGAAGAACAACTTGACCGGCGTCAAGGGATCAACACAGCTACGAAAAGAGCAATTCTCCAAGATTTGCAGCAAATGCTTCATGAACATCATGCATTGGTCAGGCTGTTCAAGACTGCTTTAGAGCGCATGCCAAGTGATGACTATAAAGTTGTAATCAGAGCAGATAAAAGACCGGCTGGAACACATGAACGCACATTTAATGCTCCAACAATCGATGAAGTGGCAATCCTGATTGTTGGTGAAAACTTGGAAGCACGTGATATTGTGCTTACACGACGCAATACTGGGCAACTACAAAGAATATATGAAACGCACCGTTCATATGACGCGTTACAATACCCGCTGATGTTTTGGCAAGGAGGCGATGGATATCACTTTAATATCAAAATGATTAATCCATTGAATGGTAAGATCAATATCATTGTTTTCATTTAAACTTGATATACATTTTATTCTGTTTGCTTTTGGTACACAAAAAAAGATGTCACTCTGAATTTAGTAGAGAGTAGCTGTAAGAGTCGTAAACCTTAGGGGTTCTAAAATACAATTTTTACTGTATTTGTTTCAGGTGTGGAAACTACCAAGAAGGTTAGTTCCATGAATTATTACGCATATCGTTTGATCATTCGTGAAAATTCTGACAATTATTTGTTGCGATTTCGTCGACTGCTTCAACAATACTGCGTTGACATGTACGTTAAAATCGAAACGGAGCGCCTGACTTTCATCCGTTTGAATCAAGCTAAATTGCGTTCGGAAGAGTATATTCATTTACGCGATGCAATAAGCACAGAAGGAGATTCAGAAAATTTTGGTCGATCGACTATTTTACCAGCGACATATACAGGTAGCCCGCGTCATATGCATGAATTTGCGCAAGATGCAATGACATATGTTCGTCATTATGGTCGGCCAGATCTATTCATTACATTTACATGTAATCCGAAATGGATGGAAATTATTCAATTGCTGCTTCCCGGACAAACATCAAGTGATCGACACGACATCTCCGCACGGGTTTTCAAGCAAAAAATTCGGTCACTAATAAATCACATTGTTAAGCAACACGTCTTTGGGATTACTCGATGCTGGATGTATTCAGTCGAATGGCAAAAACGAGACCTACCGCATGCTCACATTCACATCCCTGATGATAATGGTAGAATTATCACAACTAAAGTGAAAGGAAACGATTTCATAGTTGACAACAGTTGGATTGTTCCATATTCGCCACTTTTTTCCAAAACATTCAAGGCACATTGTAATGTTGAGTATTGCAATTCGGTCAAATCTATTAAATACATTTGCAAATATGTCACGAAAGGGAGTGACATGGCGGTTTTTGGTATCCAAACATCCAATATCAACGATGAAATCACGCGCTATCAAGTTGTTAGATATGTGAACTGCAATGAAGCAATTTGGCGTATATTTTCATTCCCTATTCACGAACGTTATCCCACTGTTGTACATTTGGGGGTGCATCTAGAGAACGGTCAGAGAGTGTATTTCACAGCGTCGAATGCTGCTCAACGTGCCCAAACACCTCCAGCGACAACACTGACCAGTTTCTCTGTGATTTGTCAAAACGATCCGTTCGTTGCTTTACTCGGAAATGCCACGTTATTACACTTGGAACGCTACATCGAAGAAATTTCAACGTCGGAAGCAAGGCGATGCAGGTCCTGGTCATCCAGATATGCGTTCTGCTGATGCTCTTGGTCGTATTTACACAGTTCATCCGAAGAATGATGAATGTTTCTATTTGCGGTTGTTGCTGGTACATGTTCGAGGGCCAACATCATTTGAATCACTACGAACTGTTAATGGTATAGTGTGCCCCACATTTCGTGCAGCATGTCAAGAGCTGAATTTGCTTGAAAACGATACTCATTGGGACACGACAATCGCTGATGCAATTATTTCTGCATCTCCAAGTCAGATACGCACATTATTTGCAATCATCATTTCGACATGCTTCCCATCAAACCCACGTGACCTGTGGAACAAATACAAAGATAACATGCCAGAAGACATTTTATATCGAATTCGTGTCAGCTCATGAAATCCCGATCTTGAGGCGAATGAGGAGATGCATAACCAGGCTTTGCTCTTGATCGAAGATATGTGTTACCTCATATGCGGCAGTTTGTTAGTTAGGTTAGGAATGTCAGTGCCAGATCGCGGAATGAATGACGCATTTAATAGAGAATTGGAACGTGAACGTGAATATGATCGCCATGAACTAATCCAATTAGTTCAAACGAATGTACCACTGTTGAATCCTAAGCAGAGGGAAGTCTGTGATACACTGATTAATGCAATTGATGATGGAAATGGTGGCTTATTTTTTTTGGATGCCCCCGGTGGAACTGGGAAGGCATTTCTCATGTCATTGATTTTGGCCACTGTACGTGCGAGATCCGAAATTGCGGTAGCAATTGCTTCTTCTGGAATAGCAGCCACATTGTTAGACGGATGCCGTACGGCTCACTCAGCGTTAAAATTGCCATTAAATCTTCAAACTACTGAACAACCGACATGTAACATTTCGAAACACTCCGCAATGGCCAAAGTTTTAGTAGCATCAAAAATTATCATATGGGACGAATGCACAATGGCGCACAAACGCGCATTGGAAGCACTAGACCGAACATTAAAAGATCTGCGCAGTAACTCGAGATGTTTTGATGGTTCAATGATTTTATTAGCTGGCGATTTTCGACAAACACTACCAGTAATTCCAAGATCTACTGCTGCCGACGAAATAAGCGCCTGCCTCAAAGCATCAAATCTGTGGCGAAATGTAAACAAACTTCAACTGTCTGTAAATATGAGAGTTGCATTGTTGAACGATCTATCTGCTGATGATTTCTCGAAGCAATTGCTGAATATCGGTAATGGCCGTGTTCCTGTTGACGAATCGAGCGGTTTGATATCATTTCCTCCAAATTTTTGCATTTTCGTCTCATCAAAAGACGAGCTTATCAACAAAGTATTTCCGGATATCATTGCTAACCACAAAAATACTTAATGGTTAAGTGAGCGAGCAATTTTGGCGGCTAAAAATAAAGATGTAGATGACCTCAATTTTATAATTCAAAATCAAATCGTAGGTACTCTGTATTCATTCAAATCTATCGACTGTGTAACAAACGAAGAAGAAGCCACTAATTATCCAACTGAATTTTTAAACTCCTTGGATGTGCGTGGTTTACCACTGCACAATTTACAACTGAAGGTTGGCTCGGTAGTTATCATGCTTAGAAATTTAAACCAACCAAAACTGTGCAATGGAACGCGTTTGGTGATAAGAAAACTGATGAGCAATGTGATTCACGCGTCGATACACAGAGAAAAAAAATCCGTTCTCGCTAGTGCAAAATCAAGAACATCCGTTGACAATAATTGCCTAAGCACGGATTTTCTTGATATGAGAACGGTTTTCTTAAATTAAGAACGGAATTTTTAAGACCGAAAAGAACGACATGTTCTTGAAACCGTTCTTAATATGATAACATTGGTTCTTAATTTAAGAACAATTTCTGCTTGAATTTGGAGTAGCATTGGTTGTTATTTTAAAAAAAATTTTAATTTTTATAACACTTTGAAATCAGTATCATTAAGATAATTGTGTGTAATTCAAGTATAAGCTACTATAATATTGTTATTAAACTTATTGCGGCTGTGGGGAGACATTTTAAGTATTTTACTGCATAGCTGTTTTTTGTTAATAGTTAATAACTTTACCAAATACCTTTAATATGCTAGAGAAATATTTTAAATATAAATTAAATTCAAATGTTTATTCTTACCGATAATGAAACTTCGATGCCTTTGCCGAGATTCGAACCTGAGACCTCACGATTACCACGCGGAAGCCTTAGCTATTGCGCTGTTGCCGAACTAATTTCGTTCGCAGTTAAGTTTAATTTTAGCCAATCAAACTTCGGCTCAGCTTCTGGTGGTAAATGCGTTCATATTTTATGAACAGTGTTCTCAACTTGGTACAAATAGAACGAAATTGGTTCCATTTGTACCAAATTAAGAACCAATGTTCTTATAATGGACCAATATCAACACATGGTTCTTAAATCAAGAACGTCTGTTCATAATTTAAGAACAAAATCAAAATTAAGAACATGTTTTAAGAAAGCCGTTCGTATTTTAATACCAAAAAATTATGAACGAAAAGTCTGAAAAATTAAGAACATTCGTTCTTATTTTTTTTTTCTCTGTGTACTCAAAGGAAAATTTAAATATGAGGAAGTTCTTATTCCAAGGATTCCGATGATCCCAACAGATATGCCCTTTGAGTTTAAACGAATTCAATTCCCGATTCGTCTTGCTTTCGCCATGACGATCAACAAATCACAGGGCCAATCCTTGACTATTTGTGGCCTCAATCTAGAAAATGCGTGTTTTTCTCATGCTCAATTGTACGTGGCATGCTCACGTGTCGGCAAACCATTCGCATTATTTGTTCTTGCACCTGACCAAAAAACAAAGAATGTCGTTTACCACAAGGTGCTTGAATGAAAATCCGATTAATAAATTAATCAGAGTGTATCCCAACCTGAACAACATAGTTTTCAATGATTTTTTTCTGACATGTGTTTGGAAAACTTAATTATTTTTATACCCTTCACATGTGAAACAGGGTATATTGACTTTGTCATGAATCTGTAACGCCTTAAAGGAATGATGGGAGACCCCATAAACTATATATCAAAATGATCAGGACGAGCTCAGGAATTGATTTCCGTCCGTCCGTCCGTCTGTCCGTCTGTCTGTTTCAACACGATTTCTGGCCAAACTGCTGAACCGATCTTGATGAAACTTTCACAGATTGCTTAGATCATGTCGGGTTTGTTCACTATGAAATTTCATCCCGATCGGAGCATTCTACAACATAGCCACCATACAAATTTACCATATCAACACGATTTCCGGCCAAACTGCTGTACCGATCTTGATAAAACTTTCACAGATTGCTTAGATCATGTCGGGTTTGTTCACTATGAAATTTCATTTCGATCGGAGCATTCTACGACATAGCCACCATACAAATTTACCATATCGTACTATCAATTGTTGTCTCTGTCGTGCACTTTCAAGTACCTACATGTCAAATTGTTGTTGTTGCACACGAACAAGTAAATAACGCTCAAGAGTAAAAATATTAGCGAAAAATTACCAACAACTGCACAGAAACATAAGAGGGGGGAGCATTGATTTGGCTGTGTGAAGGGTATCATTGTCTTGGCATAGCCAAAATTAACTATGCGCCACTATGTTTTTAAAGTAACTTTAACTCTTGTTTTTTCTTAATTTTTATTCTCATTCTGTATGTTTTCATCATCATTCATCATAATAAAATTCTTTTATATTTCTATCTATATTAATATTATTT